>OX460922.1:2508578-3108578 GCA_949788335.1 Salpingus planirostris
GATTCATAAAAATTTCACATTGGTGTAGTGTTTTTATTAGTTTTTGTATGGGTTATGTAATAGTTAACTGAAAAATTAATCAAAATAATAAAATAAACCGTCGGTCGCCATCACATTAAGTATATTTATTTAATCTTATCAACTCGCCGAATCAATTAATTTTTTAAAAATGGAATTATTACCAATTTCAATAAATACGAGTATTTTATTTTCAAAGTATCATCCGAAATAGTCCGTTTTCGGCCCGAAAATCGATCGTCTGAAATCGCTCGTTTCTGGACGTCCAATGGACGTCCGTTTTCGTCCATTTACCATCCGGGATGAAAACAGCCGAATCTGGACGTCCAATGGACGTCCATTGGACGACGTGTGCACGCTGGGTACGTACGCGTTAAATAATCAGTTACCTTCAACAAAAATAAAATATACTTATCTATGTATTTTGGTCTCATTAGAGGCAAAATGAAAAGAAAAATATTATCTATTTCTAATAATACTGTAATTTGCCATTATTTTTTCAACAATTCGATAAGGAAATGGTATAAAAGGGGGCTTCTTTTCCTATCCTCATAATATATGTACAATCCTTAAAGTTTTTTCGCTGTAGCTAAGTTTTACTGAAACAGGCTAGAATGTCAAAAGTTTGTGTCGTATATATGATGGTGGGCATGATGATGGTCATCGTCTTGATGGCTAGTGCCGATCCGATCCCGGACCCTAAGCCTATCGCCGGCGCCGATTAAGGACAGTCAAGAGAAATCAGCGTATATCTGCGTAAGTATGCATTGTATAGAGACATAAAAAAATCCCTCATGAATGGAGGCTATGATAATCGTTTGGTCTCATCTGAAAACTACTAAAAGGATAGAGAGAGAATGAGAGTCATAGCCTCCCTTTATGAAGGATTTTTTTTATGTCTCCCTAGTATTTAATAATAACTACGAATTTCTACCAATTCTACCGAGTATTTGTTGATATGTTGTCATTTCAGATTTGATATACATATGTAATTGTATGTAATCCTATTCAGATGATCGATTCGACACCCGCCAAAATAGGCTTGAAATATTAGAACGCCAATAAAAGATTCATGCAGATAATACTCGGTCAAATACGTATAAATATGTATGTACATATTCAATAAAACACACTGAAATTATAATCTTTTCATTTCATCATAACAGAAACTCGAAAAACGTTTTGGCACTGTTTACTCAGATCTTTTATTTATCAAGAAAATTATTCTCCTTCCTTGTAACAACGTTTCTCGCTCGTAGTTTTTTTGTGTTTTCGACACCTTATCAGATGAAATAAACATATGGTACCCTCGATGGTACTCTATATGTATATGGAGGAAAAGCGTCACTTGAATGGATGAAAGGTGCCCATTTATGAAATTGAAATAATTCTAGCCTACAACGGGGTACCTCTTTTGCCTGAACTTTAACATTTTTGTCTTAGAATGTCGTCAGGAATTCGCCATTACCGAGTCATGCGGTGATTTTGGGACACCCTGTATAGAGAAATGATTACTTGGAAAAGGGTTGTCAAAAAGGCACACCGTGAAAGAAAATTATATCGCCTTCGAACTATTATTTTCTTATATTTAGCAGACTTTATTCATAAGTTCTAAAAGCAATAAATAAATAAATTATCATTGTAAGAAACGATATAGGAATATTAATCGCTTCCCTTTTAGGAAAAGTCAAATTCATACAACTTTTCTAAATGCCAGTAGAGAAAAAAATTAAGCTGGTTTAAATCCAGGTTGCAATGCGATGGGAACCGTCAAATCCAAGCTCCTTCCATACGAAGAATGCCCTCCGTAATGCCCTTCGACGTCATGAGAGGAATGCACATTCGAGTGGGTGTAAATCGGCTTAGCCACGACCTCATAAGTGGTGGATTTCTGTCCACTCGTCAAGCTTTTCAGCCCGATCACCGCCGAAAGCACCAGAGAGATCAACGCCGTCATCAGAGCTTTTCCCGCGATGGCCGCCAAAGTCGCCATGCCCAAAGCCATCAAGGTGCCCTTCAGCAGCGCGGCGAATGCCAAAATCGCCCCAAAACCGCCCCCTTTCTTGCCCCCGCCGAACCCGTCGTCCTTTTTCCTCCCGGTTTCGGCCGACAAAGCTCGACTTTCGTTCTCGTTGCTCCACAGATCGAATTTCAGGGAGTGGGTGTTGAAGTAGTTTCCGATTTTAATTCAAATCCGAATTAAATTCAATCATCGTTTTATTATCAAGCATTATGGCGGGATTGTCGGCCGTTCGTGCATGGTCCAGATATGGTCCATTTATCGTCCAAAAATAGTCCATTTATCGTCCAGAAATGGTCCATTTATGAGCCGTTATGGTCCATTCATGGTCCAGAAATGGTCCATTTATGAGCCGTTATGGTCCATTCATGGTCCAGATATGGTCCATTTATCGTCCAGTTACGGTCCGTTTTATGGTCCAGAAATGGTCCATTTTTGCTGCACCTGGACGTCTAATGGACGTCCATTGGACGACCGTGTGCACCCTGGGTAAGTAATTAGGTAGGTACTTTTCTTGCAGACAAACCGAAGTTAATTTGAATGATACGGAAATACAGAAAAGGGGTTTTGAATTTGAACAATTCATGTTTACATTTTTATGATGACATTGAAGCGAGGGGTATCTCACAGGGGAATTTCGGTGTACAAGGTCCAGGAATTAGACGTAAGGGAAATAGTAGAAATTAGTGGTAAATAGTTTATTATTACACAAACAGCTATGATGATAATTCATTTATTCATTGCGTTTGGAAGTCTGCTGAATATAAGAAAATGCATAAGCGAAAGCGATCTAATCTTCTTTCACGGTGTGCCTTTTTGCCACCACTTTTTTAAGTAATCATTTCGCTAATGCAAGAATAATATACGAGACTCGCATTTTACTTCCTCGAGCGACATAATGTAGCTCAGTTAATTATCAGATTCTGATCTTAATTTAGGTCAAACCGGAGCAGAGATTCTCCGTTTAAACTCTACAGTGCGTATAGAAAAAAACGCGACCATTTTCGTTCGTAGAACAGGTAGGTGGGTTTTGGCATAACTTTTATTGCTTCCATTCGGAAAAAATCCCGCGTATATAAAGTCGAATTTTCGGACTAGATCAACCAGTTACAGATTTCGGCTCGATCGAGATGAGCAAAACGATGATGTGGTCGAGTTCGATACTGCTGCTGTCGATAATTGCAGTGATCGGTGGTGAAGAGACGCTCTATGCGGTGAAACGCGAAGGAATGGTGAAGAACGATTCGGAAAAATGCGGCGACTCTTACTCGGTCGCCTGCCTCAAGTACGACGTCGCCTCGTGGGTCGACAAAATGAACCAAGAAGAGAACCTCAGTGTGCTACCGGGAGTGGCGATAGTTCGCGAAGACGACCAGAAACCCGCGATCAAAGCCGACTACCTGGCGAGCCTGGCGCGGAAATTCTCGAACGACGACGACGAGGCCTCGAAGATCGACGACCATCTCATCGCGAAGATAGCCGAGTACGTCAACACCCACTCGATCAGCCTGAACTTATGGAACGAAAATTCGGCCTTTTCCGCCCGGAAAGGGGGTGGCGGCGGCGGTCTAGGAGGCGGCGGTGGTGGAGGCGGTGGCGGGGGCGGTAAAAAGGGCGGCGGAGGAATGGGGATGATTTTGGCGATGGCCGCCATGATGAAGGGCACCCTTTTCGCCTTGTCTTTAGCCGGATTGGCCGCTTTGGCCGGAAAAGCGCTCTTAACCGGACTTATAGCCCTGGTGGTTTCCGGGCTTATCGGCCTCAAAGGGTTGAGCAGCGGGGGAGGAAAATCCACGTACGAAGTCATAGCCAAGCCGATTTACAGCCACGCGGAAACGCATTCGTCTTCGCAGGAGGACCACGGCCATTACGGGGGGCACTCGTCTTACGGAAGGAGCTTGGACCGACTACCTTTAGGGCTGCAACCTCATTACCGACCCGCTTGATTTATGTAGGGATTTTAATGTAATAATAATTTATTGAACTGAATAAATGGGCTTTTTCGTCTAGCATGTCCCAGTTTATCGCTTCCCGATCCCGTCTCCTCTATGCAATTATCTATTTTACGACGTGAAAAACCTCGCGTTACACTTGAGGTAAGGCCATCTTCATCTGCGCGATTAGAAAGGGAGCTTTTGTTGCACATATTTTTATTGTGGTTGGCGATATAATATATAAATGCGTCGCACTTTGCGCACTTTATAATGCAGTTCGCGAAGAAGTAACAATATGAACAAGTCCGCAATGAAAATCCTCCTCACTATCACCTTGTGTTTATCCATCCAAGTGTTCGCGAATTCCACGGCGGAAAATGGCGATTTCGAACTGGAAATGTCCCAAAAATGTGCGGAAAACTATTCGGAAATCTGCCTGAAATTGGACGTCTCGAAATGGCTCGACAAATTGGACCAAACCAAGAACATCACGATCCTACCGGGTGTCACCATCACCCATAGACGGGAAGGGAGGTCGTCCCAACCGGAAAATCGCCTAGATTTGGTCATTGTGAAAAAGCTCGTGGATTACTTCGACACCCACTCGCTGAATTTCGAAAAAGACGAAACCGCCGATGAAGACAACGAGGTGAGTGAGGCCAGGAGGAGGAAGAACAGGGGCGGCGGCATGGGGATGATAATGGCGGCCGCCGCCATGATGAAGGGCACCCTGATGGCCCTCGGATTGGCCGGGGTGGCCGCCCTGGCCGGGAAGGCCCTGATGACCGGGATGATAGCGATGATGCTTTCGGCCATCATCGGGATCAAAGGGCTGAGCGGGGGCGGAAAGTCCACGACCTATGAGGTGATCACGAAGCCGATCCACACCCACATGGAGACGCATTCTTCGGCCCACGACGATTACGGCCACCACGGCAGGAGCTTTGGGGCCGGTCCGCTGCCTTTGGGGCTCCAACCCCAATATCAGCCCGCCTAAATTTTCAGGAAATAATCTTATTCGTTTATTAGCGATCTCTGATGATAGCCAGTATATTATTTATCTGTTATTTATTTAATGTTTATTATTTATTTATGTGTTGTTGATTGTCATGATCGAAGGATAATAAAAGCGGCTTCGTGCTGTCAATTAAACTTGGAGAGCATTTTCTCGTTACAGTTCGGAGTAGGTTGTTCGAGATGGTTCGTTTCAGGAGAATAGGTCAATCACCTGCTATTAAATGTTGCCCGAGGTCCTAATAATGAATGGGTGTATGATACGAATTCTACGGGTTCATTAGCATAAAATAAAAATTGAGTCGCATCCGAGTCCACCAAAACATTCAATTATACAGGGTGTCACGAAATAATTATCCAGACTAAAAGCCGGAACGGATGACTCACTCAACCCTATGGCTTCTTTGTTGCAAACATCTTAGAGATTTTGGCGTGGAAATTGTGAAAAATTCCAACGAGTTTTCAATAAATAATTGAAAATATGTATACACAGTGGAAAGTTTGGAGGATACTTTTGGTTTAAAAACCATGAGTAATTAAAAATTCTGCATGATTTTTTTCATACTTTTTTACGACAGAAAGTGCAGTCGTTGTGAGTTTTACGTAGAAGAAACTTTTTCCAAAATAAGAAATGTCAAAATCCTGTTATTCACCAAAATTTTATTAGTTTTTTATTCTCCGTTAGTCCCACAATACGTGATTAAAGTTAGGAACAATGCCTAGCAACTAGCATCAATTACTCAGCAACAAGTTAATTGCTAGGCATTTTTTACCAAAAAACATACTCATTAGACCGCCATGGCCCTTAGCTTTAATCGCGAATAGGAAAAGGTGCCAAAAATTCAATAGAACTAGGTACAAGAGAGAAACGTTTCTACAACACAGGAGTATATTTTTTTGATAATAAAATGAAAACCTAATTCCCCACTAAATTTCTCACTAATGCCTACTAATTTCTCACTAATTCCTACTAATTTCCTACTAATTCTTACTAATTCCCCATTAATTACTACTAATTTATAATCCCTTGAGCTTGTACACCGAAATTCCCCTACGATCTTGAGTTTATGCAATGCTTTCAGTGTTTTCTTGAAATCTTTTACTTTCGATGTGATTTTTAGTTATGTTTATAGGTTTTAATGTCAAATTCTTATTGATTTTGATTAAATTATTGTATGTACCTTAATTTTTTCTTTCCTTACAAAAAATTGTGATGTTTCTTTTACAGTTGATAATTTTTTAATAATTCCAGAATGCTTTGGTGAGACTAAGTAGGTACTCCTATTAGGTACTATTATTACTCGGAAAATTTCTAATTTTCCGATGTTGAATTTTCTTCAAAGCATGTAAGTACAGCTAATTTATTTGAAACATAAAAATACAACCGACATAATGAGAATAATATATGAATTTTCTCGAAATAAGTACGGCCTACGGTCCATTTAATTTTTAGTGAATGCATCAAAATTTGGTAAAACACTCCTAATCTCAAAATAATTGCGGTTCCGATATGTATGTACATACGTAGTAGAATAATGATTGATTCAGTAATGCACCGATGCCCTTTCAACATTCGATGGTAACAATTTCGAGGAAAATTCGTATGGAACGGCACCGAAAATCGCACCAAAGCGTACGAAAGTACCTGTTGCTCCAAATTCGACGGAAAAATCCAGTGAAACCACACCGGTCCGATCGATCCGTGAAGATATTTCTGGGTCCGCGAGCGCTCGCATGATGTCGGTCCTGCCCGAAGGCAAGGGCACCGATTCCGGCGTCGTTTATCAAAATCGTAACAGGTCAAAATTTGGGTCACACTTCACCGTCATCTCATCCGTGATAAGCCCACGAAAAGGCGTTACCTCCATACCGCGGACTTATCATACCACTAGAAAGTACCACACTTTTTCTAATCAAATCAAAGGTATATAAAGTACAGCATTCGGCAGGCCGGACCAGTTAATTCCGCCCAACCGAACGCGTATCATGATCAAGTTCCTCGTGATCGGCTTAGTTATCGCCGCGGCCCTGGCCGAAAGCGCCCAAAAGGCGCCGCCCGACCCGACCAGTGACCGGAGTGACTTCCGGAAATCCCTGCAGAAAGAGTGCGCAAATTCCTACTCGCTGACCTGCCTGAAAATGGAGGCCGTGTCCTGGGTCGAAAAACTGACCGAAGAGGACGACCTCAGCATCCTACCCGGAGTGACCTTGGTACGAGAAAAATCCGGAAATTCCGGGTTGGGCGAAATCTCGGACTTGGCCCGCAGCTTCCCGAACGACCCGGACTCCCGGATAGACGCCTACCTGATCAAGAAGATCGCGGGCTTCATCGACTCCCATTCGCTTAAACTGAGTCTGTGGAACGAGAACGCAGAGTCGGCTCGAGCCGGTGGAGGCGGCGGAGGAGGAGGCGGCGGAGGCGGCGGGGGTGGTAAAAAAGGGGGTGGCGGTTTGGGGCTGATCTTAGCGGCGGGCGCCCTGCTTAAGGGCACTCTGTTCGCGGTTTCTCTGGCCGGAATTACCGCGATCGCCGGAAAGGCCCTTATGACCGGTTTGATCGCTCTTTTGTTGTCCGGAATCATCGGGCTGAAGAGTTTGACGCATCACGGGCATTCGACCACTTACGAGGTGATTTCCAAGCCGATCCACTCGCACGCGGAAACGCATTCGGTTTCGCACGAGGACGTGCACGGCGGCCATTACGGAGGACACCCTTCCTATGGAAGGAGCTTCGATAATTTGCCGATCCCGATCGCCCTCCAGCCCGGCTACAAACCCGCCTAGTGATATTTCCTAGTTTTCCCTATTTATTGCTATTTATTTTTGTCAGTTTTGATGTTGTTTCTGTTACATTTTATTTTATGTTTTTAATAAAAACGGTTCTTATTAATTTGGGACGATTTTTTTCCTCCTGAGATATTTATCGGATAGTTTACTAATAACGATATTAAACTATTCCATGATCTCACGATCATAATTTGGCTGAGACTAGTTCGTGGTCACCTACTTCCTGCCTGATTTTGAATACTAATTGTCGATGTCTGCATTTTTCCTTAAAACCGGTTACAAAATTTGGTTAATTTTCGAAATGGTCGCAATTTCCTTCGCATTTCCGTCAGGTTGATTCGTAATTTAGTCTCCCACGAAAAACCGACCCAGAAATATCAATCACGCAAAATTGCTCCAATTAAATTTGTCACGTTTCCGGTACCTACGTTATACTAATGAAGATTGTGTAAGATTTTTCCCGAGAAATTGCATTTTCTCGTTCCGAAGATTACACCACACAAACCGTAAAACGACCGTGATTATCTTTAGGAGAAGACACATAAAACCGGGTTAATTACCCAGTTTATTGATGAATGAAACGACTAATAAGGTAGGTATCGACGATACGCGATTCTATTTTTAAAACGATTGAGACAAATCGGAGATCGAAATCGGTCATTAATCCGTATCCGCTAACGACTTTTCTTGTTGGTCTAGAAGACTTTTCCGTTCCAAAACATAAAACTTCAGATTTATTACGATAGCCCGGAGGAAATCGCTAATTATACGAACAAAACGCCTGTGAGAAAAAGATTCGTGTTGTGGTGATGAGTTTTCGCTCTGCAATAGCAGAATTTAGGCCAAAAAAAGTAGCGAATTTATTTGTGCTTATTATCGGAAACGTATACTTATAACATATTATGAAGAGTAGAAAGTATATGGTTTTTTGTCGTGCGTTACTCCTACGCACTTGTCGTATATAAACCATAACGTCTTCGCGGTCTGACCAGTCCACCGTTGACAATCCCGAAACCATAATGATCAAGAAATTACTCTTACTCGGTTTGACCCTCGCGGCCTCGTCATCACAAACGCCAAAAAATGACGAAAATCAAGAAACCGAAACGGTAATAACCAGTGATTTTCACGAGAGTGAATTGACAAGATCTCTTCCTAAAGATTGTGCGGATTGGTACTCGATCGCGTGCTTAAAGCTCGACATTATATCCTGGGTCGACAAGCTCAATCGTGAAGAAAATTACAGTGTTTTCCCTGGTGTCAGTGTCGTAAAAGAAGAAAACGAGAAGAAAACCCCGATTTTTGAAGCAGCCGCTAAAGGATTTTCCGATTATCAGAAGAACCCTCTAGACGCCTACCTCATAAGAAAAATCGCCGATTACTTGAGCACCCATTCGATAAAACTGGACCTGATTTCACCCGGCCAATTTATAGGAAGAAAAGGCGAAAGTGGCGGCGGCAGTCTGGGCAGTTTCGGGGGCGGCGGATTCGGCGGTGGCGGGGGCGGCGGAAGCGGCAAGAAAAAGGGCGGCAAAAAGGGCGGCGGGATGGGGACGCTTTTCGCGATGGCCGCCATGATGAAAAGTACCCTCATGGCGATCGGCCTGGCCGGATTGGCCGCCCTCGCCGGAAAAGCCCTTATGACAGGCGTCGTCGCTTTGGTCCTTTCGGCCATCATCGGATTCAAGGGATTGGCCAGTCAGGGGGGCAAATCGACCACTTACGAAGTCATAGCGAAACCCGTTTATTCCCATTCCAGTATACACACGACTTCGCACGAAGATCACGGTGGTAATTACGGGCACTCTTCGTACGGGAGGAGTTTCGATAAAGAGCCGCTTCCTCTGGCGCTGCAGCACGGGTACCAACCAACCTGATTGAGTTTATTTTTAGATTATTTATTTATTGTCACGTATTTATTGTCGCACGAGTTTTCGAATAAAGCATCTGTTGAGATTCCTTGTGCTCAATAGAGTGTTTGTTTAAAATGGTACCAAATATTCATGTGAATTATTTAGGTAGGTACTGTTGAAATAATGTAAAGTCTTGGTGGTCGAGCGTTCTAAATAATGTGATTCCCACGATATGTTATCAACTGAGCAATTGAAGAAATTACGGTTTTTTCGAACCGAAGAATCAAGGGCCTTTAACGACGACTCGAGGCGACCTTAATAGTGTCACGGTCGTGAACCATTAACCATCCGAAGAAAGAACGTAATTCACTGTCAGATTATTTAAACAATGAGGGCTTTTAATTTTCTCGATGCAGGAACAGTCTCATTAAGACGATAATTTTCGCAGAGTCATCGTGCAATTTACTTAATCGAGATCGAATTTCGGTACCACCACTTACCTTTCTCCTCTTATATTCGCATCTTCTAGTTCTAGATGTGTAACAATTCCCGTACTTACTTCGATTTCTCGCCATCGCAGACATCTCGATGAGATCTCCCGGTGATAACAGGCGCACTCGACTTTGCTCTATTAATCGAAATCTCCATTTCTGCCCATGCATCACGCATATACTTACTGTGGCATAAGTCGTACCGATGCGAAAGTGCCCTACTAGCGACAGTGTAAATAAATACTTAGCACGATTCATGAATCGTTCCGTGTTTACATTTATAATGTTTACCCTCGCGATGCATAAATAGGTACGCGTTCCGTATAAGAAGCTCCATTAACCAGGATGATTGCGAGTTCCTCCGGGTGCTTAATGGGCGCACTAGGTGAACGCTAACGCAATTACGTAAGCTACAAGTTCACACTGTGAAAAATCGCAACAAAGGTCCAACAGTACCCAGCGGACAAAAATTGGAAAGAGGAACGAATTTCTCCACATGGCCTATGTCAGAGCCCGCGAGTCGATCAAATAAAAGCTCTCCGAGAAAGGAAAATTAACCTCCTTACCGACGTGAATACTATTCTCAAATCAAAAGACCTCTATGTAGGATATACCGGCTATGATGGATGATGATGGAGCGGGACGGCATCATATTGACCTACTCTTCTCATGTAGGCGGCGAGTATCGTGCCAAAAATTGCATCGTAAGCACCCATAGGAGAGTTATTACTAGAAGAGATGGTAAATTTTTTACAGTAGGTACTTGCCGCTATATAAAAGTGATTATTCTTGACGCCTCCAACCAGTAGACGAGACGAACCTTTGCCGCAATTCCACCGAGTCATCGTCGAAACCCAACAGCAAAATGTTCATCCTCAAATTAATCGTAATGTTAGTGATAGGAATAGTGAGCAGTACCGATGCCAAAACCGAAATCCTCCAAATCGGCAACAAAACCAGTGCTACCACCAGTACCGTCGCCACCCCCAGAAACAGTGACTACCGAAAATCCCTGACGAGGAATTGCGACAACTCCTACACCCTGAAATGCCTAAAACTGGATGTGGTCTCCTGGGTCGACTACCTCAACACAGAAGACGATTACAGCGTAGTACCCGGACTGAGCATCATTAAAGCCAACAGTACCAACGGTACGGCAAAGGCGAGCAACGTGAATTTCGTGGCGGAACTCGCCCGGAATTTCCCCAACGACCCGGACTCGCGTCTCGACGCTTATCTGATAAGGCGAGTGGCCGATTACTTCAACTCGCACTCGATCCGCCTGAAGTTCTGGCAGGATGACGCCAAATCGGACGATTCGGCCCGAAAAGGCGGCGGAGGAGGCGGCGGCAGCGGCTTGAGCGGCTTCGGCTCTTCCGGGGGCGGCGGAGGCGGCAGTGGCTTGGGGTCGCTCGGCGGCAGTGGCGGCGGCGGCTCGGGAGGAGGAGGCGGAGGAGGCGGCGGCGGAGGAAAGAAGGGCAGCAAAGGGGGCGGCGGGATGAACATGCTCCTGGGGCTGGCCGCCATCATGAAGGGCACCCTGTTCGCGGTCTCGTTGGCGGGGTTGGCGGCGATCGCGGGAAAAGCGCTAATGACGGCCCTGATCGCGCTCGTGCTGTCCGGGATCATCGGGGCGAAGAGTCTGATGGGCGGCGGGTCCAAGACGACGACTTACGAGGTGGTGGCGAAGCCCCACGAGGAGCATGGGGGTGGCGGCGGCGGGCACGGGTCTTCTTGGGGCAGGAACGGCATCTACTACGATCACAGCCTGCCGGCGGGGCTGCAGCCGGGGTACAAGCCGGCATAACAGTAATTACATGTCCTAGTTGTTAAGTATTTATTGTCCGAAATTTGTGTTAATAAAGTTTTTCGTTACCCGTATTTGCGTTCGTGTGATCGACCGAGTCACGGTCCTCCGAGATTCGGTCTAAAAGTTCAGCGATAATGACTTGCAATTACGTGAATGGTACCACACCGTGTTAAAGGTACAGAAGATTGTTCTCAATTAGTCTGCACAAAAAACCATAACCTTTGTTCCACCTCCGGGTGGAATAATTCTACTAAAGTCTACTTCCTGTGGATTAGTTTCGGTCGTGCAAATTACAATTTAGGAGAGTACCTACTTTGGAATTTAGGGTACCGCGTATTTCTTATATGGACGATCTGCATAGTTAGTCGGGTGCCTCTTATAATAAGTATTCACTGGTTTGTTAAGTCGTTGATGAGCGGTACCGTTTTTACATCAATTTCCTCCTGGCAGCTTGCAGGCGAGTTTAGAGAGGATTCATTGTGGGACGCATTTTCAATTCGAAGAGAAATCACACGGCACGCTCGGGATTTGATTGACGTGCGATTCGGGTACTGTTTGAGTACCGGCCGAGTGGGTACTACACGTTCATTATTATCTTTGGATGTTCGAAATTAAGACTGTTGTCACGGGATTTCTTCGAGCTACAAAGATCGCAAATACTTTTGAATGTGCCGGTATCAATTATCATTTTTTTATATCTTCATAAAGTCATTAGAGATTACAGGTCGTTTTGAGTGTATCACTTTTTTATTAGATACAAATCGCGTGCAGCCAACAAAGTACTTCACCTACTTACGCCAATAAAAAAGTTCCACTTTTGTGAACCGCCACTTGAAAAATTTCCCCACTCGAAAAACGTGAAGGTTCTTCCGGATATTTGGGAGTACTTCCTAAGGATGCTTGACACGTAATAGTAATGTGGTACCATTACTACTTGAACGTTGCTGGTACCAATCTCATATGTGATACATGAATCAGAATACACGTGAATGAACTTCAAAACGAGGAATTCATTCATTAGATAAGGTTTACTTTAAATTTCCGTTTTTCTCGGTGTCAACAAATTGTGAAACTATTATTTGTTCCAAAAAACCCACATCATGCCACATTAAAATGTTAGGTATGTCATCACAATATATTTTTTTAATTCTCTTATTTTTATTAGTTAAAAGCGCGCTCCGTCCTATGAGTATCTTTGGAAATACTCGTGCCGATAAGAGATATCTATTCAAGCAGTTTACCTACACTTTACAATAACGAAATCAACACGATTTACTCCCACGAATGAAGAATTTTCGAGAAACAAACACTCGAATTATTTTTCAATAAGAGTTTGATGACCAAATAGTATCGATTATGGTATGACAGGTACACATTATCGTCAACAGGTAAGAACTATATAAAGTGCGTTTATTTTTAAGGGGGCTCATTCTGAAATCATCAAAGCATAGAAGCAGAACAAGTGTATTAACGAAATAAAAAAAAAAAACTTGAAAATGGTTTCAATCCAACACGCCGTTGCCTTTTTGTGCTTGGCATATTTCGTGAGTTGTGGAGTCATCGACAAGCAGGTGAAAAGCGACACAGGCGCTGTAACCGTAAGTAAAATTTTTACCGTAAACATTTTTGTCTTAATTTTTATGTCCCCGATTTTCGAATGATGTCTACGATTTTTAACAATAATTACAGATCCATGCCACGAATAAAACCAAAACCCCCACGGTTCATTACATCGTCGACGCCGTCGAATCTTTGAAGGAGGCGTACGCCATCTACACCCTCGACGAAGACATCGCGAATCTTTACATCGCCCTGTTCCAAGAGAAACACCCCGAGTACAACTGGAACGTCGTCGTTGGATACACCGTCGTCGTGCTCAACTCTGAAATTTACATTGAAACCGCCGTAACTGGAGGCAAGAGCGACTTCGCGAAGAAAGATAAGGTCACCGACAAGAACTTCTTGATCTTCTCCGCCGGACTCACCGACCCTCCATCGAGCGCCGCTCCTCCAGTGAGCTCGCCTTGAGAACATTTTCGAACTGATATGAATTAGGATTTTTAAATTAAATTATGCAACAACAATAAATCTATGCGAATTATCTTATGGTTTGTCTCATTTCAAAAAGTGACCGTGCTTCTCAAAGGTTCGCAGGTACTTATTAGGGGCAACATGGTCTCAATTTTGTCATAGATATTTACCAAACCGCCTGAAATATTTGGATGCGATTTTCACAAAGGCCTAGGATGGTTTTCGGGGCTTTGGTTGCTTTGGATTTGATAAAAATAGTCAATTGAAAAGACTCTAATATTCGGATACCTACACATAAATGAAGGGTTGGTGATAACAAAGTGATAATAAAAACTTTCTGTTTTATCTTTAGACATTTCCCATACATTCCTTCATTGATCCTAAAATACTACGAATTAAGAATTTCACATAGCTAATTAGTTTCCCGTTTTCAAATAAAATAGGTATACATTTGTAAAAGAATCGCCATGAAAATTTCATTGCTCATTAAGTATTTATTGGGATTGAGTAATTTCGAACTTTCAACATTAATCAGATTTACAGGATTTACTGAATAAGGAATTCATATTAATATGATTGGGAAATTGATAAACTAATCTAAACTAATCTGTTGTGGGTAGGTTTCTGAGAATGATAATTTCCCCGAAATATTGGCAACTCTGAACCAGGGGGTGAAATAGGGGTGAAATTGCCTTCGGCTCCGGTGTGAAGCGGACTTGGCAGTGGTGGGGGTAAAAAGGCGCCAACTAGCGGCACCTGTCTGAAGTTGCGTCAGAAGAAAAAGCAACAAAGTGAAAAATAAAAAACTACCAGATAACCTCAAAAAATGCCAAGAGCTGCAGCGGCGCCAAAACCGGCAAAGCCGGCAAAATCGGCCAAAAAGGCCAAAGCGAATGGGTACGAGATGGCGTCGCCCATACCAGAAGGCGAGATCATCCAAGATTTGGCGAAAAGACAGTGGAAATTGGGCCCCTCGATCGGAAAAGGCGGATTCGGTGAAATCTATTCAGCACAGGAGGCCAATAGCGGCGGTAAAAAATCCTCTGCCTATCCCTACGTCATAAAAATCGTGAGTATTCTAATAGACGATTCACGAAATTAAGAATTTAGTCTTATGATAATCCAACAGGAGCCACATGCCAATGGCCCCCTTTTCGTTGAGAGAAACTTCTATATCCAGAACGCCAGACCAGAAGATGGTAAGAAAACTAAACCCTCGCGGTTTTAAGTCGTAATATCCATAAATTTCTCGGTTTCGTGCAGTTGAAGAGTTCAAAAATCGATATAAATTGAAGTCATTCGGAATGCCTATTTACTGGGGCTCGGGTTCTCATGAGATCAACGGGGAGAAATTACGCTTCCTCATCATGGATAAATTCGGGACCGACCTAGACAAACTACTGAAGGAGAATAAAGGAAGCTTCCCAGTGGAAACAGTCTTCAAAATTGCCTTACAAATGGTAAAATTATTTCATTCATCTTAAAACTTTATTCTAAAACTCATTTTATTTATTTTCATTTCTATAAAATTAGACATACGTCTTGGAATATGTCCATTCGCTCGGTTACGTCCACGCTGACCTGAAGGGGGCCAACATTTTGATGGGGGTGAAGCCGGACGCCAAAAATCAAGCGTACCTGGTCGACTTCGGGATGGCCTCCAAGTTCTCCACCGATAAAGAGTTCAAACCCAACCCGAAGTACGCCCACAATGGAACCATCGAGTACCTAAGTCGGGATGCCCATCATGGGGTGTCGACTCGTAGGGGAGATTTCGAAATACTCGCGTACAATTTAACTCACTGGCTGGGCGGCAAATTACCCTGGCTCGGGAAACTGAAAGACCCGAAAGTGGTCCACTCGCTCAAAGACAAAGCGTTTGAAGATATTCCGAAATTTTTAAAAACCTGCCTCGGCGATAACGTCCCTAGCGCTTTAGCCAAATTCTTTAAGTTAGTGAAAGATCTGGAATTCGATCAGGAACCGGATTATAAAAAGATAAAGGAATTGTTCAAAGCTGGCATCAAGGATGCAGGAGGAACCCCAGAGGGGGCGCTCAAATTCTCTAGTGTTAAGGGCAGGAAACGCAAAACCGGCCCTGATAACGACCCCGAAACAGCAGAGAAAGTGCCGAAAGGCAGGGTAGCAAAACAGACCAAAGAAGAACCAATGGAGGTGGATGTCGAAGATGATGAGCCGGAACTGTTCAACGGTGAACCAATGAATGATGGCATTAAAGAAGTGTTGGCTAAAAAGGAGGCGAAAACCACAAAAGCGGCGCCGAAGAAAAGGGGCCCCAAAAAAGCCCCCTCGAAAGCCGAGAATGGAGTCGCCGAAGAAGATGAGAAGCCCGTGGAGGAAGTGATGACTCCTGCCATGCTGGCAGTGCTGAATAAGAAAAAGGAAAAAGCTCAGAAGGCTACTAAGAAGACTACGACGACTAGGAAACCTAAGGCGCCGCCTAAGCCTCAAAATGGTCACGTCAGTGACGATGATGATGAAGCTTTCGAAGATGCTGAGGACTTGAAGAAATCTAAACCGGCAGATGTCGCCACTTCGTCTAGGGTGAATAATGCCGTTGGGGGTCGAGTGACCAGATCCCGTAAATGTTAAATTATTTGTTATTCCTACTTATTTAAGAAATTTTCATGACAAAACGCCAATTTTTTCTGAATAGATTCTTTCCTGGCGTTTTGTTTTTCATTTTGTAATCATTGAATATAAAATAAATACTTTTGTACTTTTTCTTTTCTGTTGTTCGTACACTTAAAAAGGTCCAGCAGAAAAGATTCACCTCTTGCCAATGTCTTGCTCATAAATTGTTTAACTGGTTGTATAGGTATAATCTCAAATTATCCATTGAGTTGTGTCGAGTCCAATTATGGTTTTTACCAGAGATTGTTCACTAGACATAACAGTACTTATACATTTCATTGAGAAACAAATCTTTACGAAATCATTACAAACTCTCCAAAGATGCCATAAGGGTTAAAAATTGTACCGCAGCATTTTTCACGAATATTTTACCGACAAAAGTTATGTGCATCAAATTAGTAAATGCACCAATAGTCAGCCACATAGTTCCTATACTCAGCCGCAGAAGAATATTTTTTTCATAGTCCTTAATTAATAGAATTGAACAGTTTTTTCAAATATCTAAGCCGGATCATAACAAAAAAAAAATAAGCGGTAATCATAGAAAATACAATTTGGGATAGTATTTCCCAGATGGGCAAAAATATTTCATCTGCGGCTGAGTATTGAACCGTGGCTGGAGATAGGAGCGTTTACCCTATTAGAAAATTAGTGGAGAATTAGTAAAAATTAGAGAGTAATTAGTGAAATTAGGGGAATTTGCAGCGAAATACCCCTCAGCATTATTATCAATTTCTGGATTATTTTAGGTATTATTTAAGGATCGCAAATTATCTTTGAATGTTTGTAACGACCCCTGCAATTTTTTTAAACTTTCAAGTTCGTGTGAGAAATATTAGGTACCTTTCTTATGGGCACCATGTACTTAAAATGCTTTAGAACACAGACATTCAAAGTATTAAAAAAATACCTTCACCAAGTTTTAATAATCTACTCCCAACGAGTATATTTGACAAATTTATGGTTTTTCTTATTACTTGCATCACATTGTAATCTTCACTATCAAGTTTATAGGAAGATTAATAATTTGAACAATGTTTTCACGTAATTCAAAGGGGCAACCTATGAATATTTTAACATTGAATTGAGAAAAAGAGTGATCGCGACATGTCCATTGATGATCATTGCATTAGGAGCGTGATAATTAGGAAGGTATACTTACCGATGATGATGGTGCGACCTAGTATCCTGAACTTTGGTAGCCTACATCGACCGCTTAAATTTCAATCGAATAATAAATAAAGTAATATTGATGCTGAGAAATTAATTGGGATGCTTATTAGGAATAACCCGAATGAGCAATCGAACGGTATCGATATGGAAAGTGCAAATAATTTAAATGCCAAATGAAATGGGAACTTTCCTCGCAATTGGCTACAATTTTATTAAGGAAAGGACTTTCGAAATTAATTGTTTTGTAGCCCATTTAGATGAAACGAAAGATTTAGAGGAAAGATTTATAATAAGAAATACTCTGAGCGTTCTGAATTCCAGTCAAAAGTTTTGATCGCCTGTTATTAATTACTTAAGCCGCGGATGAAAGGATATTTGTAAAAGTATGGCCCTATATGTATAAACTGGGACAGCAAGCGGAATATAACCAAATTATTTTATTGATGACTGCACGGAAAATTTATGAATGAAAGAAAATACACGTCGACCGGCGTTTTATTATTACCATTACCTAATAACGTTATTGACCTTAAAATGCATTATGCATTACGCTGTTACATGGGCACATAGGTGTGTACTAACTAGAAATGGTTAGAAAACGCAGATAAGTGCTGTAAGACTTTATTAGGCACTTGCATTACTTATTTGTTTAATAGTAATAGATCATGAAAAAGGAATTACGTTCGTAGAAAAACTAACCTAGGTTAAAGAAAGTCTAATTATACATAACAATAACAACGTCTCAGAATCTGCACACATACATTGTAGAAATTGATGCTAATTATGTTGGTACAATTAAATTAGAGAGAAGAATCTCGAGACATGAGAATTTCTGAACAAGCTTCAAGGTCTACATAAGTATACATTTGTAATTAATCCGACATGTAGAGTACTTTCTTACGTAAAATACTTTTTTTGGTAAATCGTCCAGAAAATTATACATACTGTTCAATTTATAACGTCTGCAAAGGGGTTGTCTTAGTTTGCGGTATAATTTTTTGTAATCACAATAGGACTCAAATTTGAGGGCTTACTTACTTTAGGGCCGGTTGTATAAAGAAATTGAACCGAGTTCAAGCTTGAACTTGAAAATAGAATAAAATAAAATCTACCTAGGACGAATTCTCATAAAATATCGAGTAAAATATACTATTTCGCTGCTATATCTTTTGAGTGTATTGAAATAGATTATTTTCTCTGTCTCTGTAAAAAGAAGGTAAATTTTCCATTAATTACACACAGGGTGGATCGATCTTGCGATTACAACTTCTCCATTTTTGAAAAAAAAAATTACTAATAAAGACCTGCCGTATCTTTTTTAATTTCAAGATTCAATGATGATAACTGATGAGAACTTGAGTTTTGGCTAGGTTGTTGTAGTCCTCGATTAAGCCTATCTGTTGAGATATCTATAACTTTTGTACATTTTTAAAATACGACACCTACTCATTTTTATGCACATGAATGATCAGCATAGACATAGACATATACTTACTTATACTTGCACTGGTACTAATGTTCAAATAAAAGACCGGTACATGACAATAAATTTACTGGTTGGTTCACTTAAGTGGACTCCAAACACCCTAACACCATCCATAGCTTGTGTAATCTTCGATGACCTAGATTTGAAATGGTCAGTTCTTGTACTTACCTAGTCTGACGGTCTACACAGGTGATAGTGAATTTTCAATTGTATCTCAATGACCATGCAGAAGATATAAAGTGAAGTGCAGGGTCTTGTATTCGGTATACATGAGACGCTAATTTATAATCAATTAATTCAATTCTAATAAAGTTTTTTATCATTTGTAGAGTGGATTGAGGTCTCTTCTTGTTAGCACGCGTGCGTTTGGAATGCAGGTGGAAAAAAATAAAGATGAGCCGCCTGAGCGTATAATGAACTCGTGCTTGTGTGGTAAAGATCGTTAGATAAAGCAGGAAGACTTTTTGGATTCATGATAATATTTCTTATTCCTTATTCTATCTATTTACTCATCTTTTTTTATTGTACTAATGAACATTCTCCCGATACTTATTATAAAAATATATCGAAATCAATATCGCTGTAATTATCACCAAGGCCGTATAAAATCAGAGAAATCGTATCTAATTTAGATGTTTCGTGATTTCCCTGCAAAATCCTATCTGAAATCGCTACCGTTTCGTTTCACTGTTTATTATTTCTCCAGTAAAGCAAGTCGATCAATGAGGCGAAAATTGAACTTGCACGAGAATGAGGTTGAACTAGTAAAATCCACAAATCGAACTCGAAATAACTAAATGGAATTCGGAATCAATAATTACCTAGGTATAATGAGTTTATCCGAGATGATACCAATTGACCTCAAAGAGCGGATATGCATCTCACTTTATAGGCGTATTTCGAAACTTATTAAGTACTTTAATAGTTATTTTGCATTTAGGGCCGATCTTTTCATCTTCCAGTTAGGTTTATCCGGCAGTTAAATTTATTGATTTTTATTGTTGTAACAATAGTAACCAAGGTATTTAACCGCCCGTTAAACTTAACCAGAGGTGAAAAGATCGGCCCTTAATCCAATTAACCCTGAGAAAAATTAATTCATGTTGCGTGTTATTGATGTCACAATTGTTGAAGATTTCACTCGAGATTTCCGCAAATAATTATCAAGTGCACACATCACATCTCTATTGTGATTTTTGTCTTCAGTAATGTGCGACCTACCGTATAACTAAAGAAATTTAAATGACAGAAGAAAATTTGGACTCGCTTTTAAAACACCACGCTTATTGAACACATAAATTGCTGTAAACAAGATCATATAACGTCGCCAAATATGATCCTCTCATCAGGATCTATTATGGAGATGTCTTCTAACTGTACAAAATTTATCCGCTCATATGAGCCATTAACCTTTTTTGAATTTCCTAAACATGTGACTGGGTATTGTCTTTTGACCCCAATAAGGTCAATGAGCAGTTTTTATCACAAATGGCTAACAATTTAATGGATATGTTTTAATGGTATGTTTTTTTTTGTACAAAGACCAAGCCCATTGTATGTAAATCAAAAGTTGTCAATAATTATTAGACCCATGTGCCGACGCGTGGAAGATTCCTAATTGCATCAAGAACTTTTTATTGCTAATAATGATCGACCATTATTATTTATTTCAGGTCATAAGCACATAAGCCTCTTCCTCTACCATAAAAAAAAAACGAGAAAAAAGAGGTTTTGGTATAACACCTAATATGATGACTTTAAATTCGTTCCAAAATACAAATACATACAATTAAGAATTAGGGCAATAATTAAGGTCTTCGTGACGATGTATAAATATTGTTATTTGACTAAGGCGACAATAATTCGATCAATTACGCCAGAGACACGTGAAGATGTTCAGTAATTATTAAATCATCGCAAGGAAATTTTAGAAAGTGACCACCTCATCTCCCGTTATCTAACCTAGTGATGAGGATGCCATTCTCGCGTCTGATATGCAACTAGCACCGAAATTTCGTCTCCGCCTTTCCAGGATTAATCACCGACCAAAAATCTGAAATTCTAGAAAGATGGAACCCACTCGAATTGTCCTACTTTCTTTTTTCACGGTAAAAAGGGGTTAATTCACCTATCAAATCGAGGTGAAATTTCAGGGTTGCAATGATAATAAGGCGACCTGTCTGATGAAGGTCCGAATAATTCCCTAGGTGAGTCTGGTAAGTCTGTAATAACATCGAGAAGAAGACGGAGAAGGGGGGATCCTCACGAAAGTGTGTCAGGAAATGATAAAGTCGTCGATGGCCGGTTCTCGGGTTCTTGTATTCGCGCGTCGCCGGTGTCTCGGAGAACGTCAGTATGCCCTGATTGTCTTCGTGATCCAGTTCTCGACCGTAATTTCGTGACATGTGAGTGTTTATCCGGGATGATGCGATGACCAAACGAAAGTGCCGCGAAAATTACCAAAAATCGCCACCATGATTACCAAACTTCCGTTCCTCCTGCTCCTGGTGATACCCTCGGTGCTCGCCGGCGCCGACAACGTCACCATCGAGCCAGACCTGAAGCCGGCCGAGGAAAACTCGCTGTGGACCGGCCTGGTCCAGGAGTGCCATCGGGACCCCTCGATGGCCTGCGTGCAGAACCACGTGGTCAATTACCTGAAGGAGACGTTCGACGACCCGCGCGATATCGAGCTCACCGACTTGGTGACCCTGGTCAAAAACTCCGTGGATTACGATAAGTTCCCGAATTTTACCAACAGCAACAGCAGTACCGGCGAAAACGTGGATTTTGGAGAAACGCGCGGTTTGGAACGAGTCTCGAGATCTCTGCACGACAAAGCGGTGAAATTTCTCATGACGCACGACGTCGAGGTGCGTCTACCCGAAATGATTTCGAACGGTACCACTTTGAGGGTCTCGCCCAGGTCTTTCGAGGGCGACAACGGCGCTTTGGTCAAGCTGGAATTGTCGCCGAAAGCGCAGTCGGAGGGGAGGCTGTTCAAAAAATTGAGTAAGCTCATGCATTATCGTCATCATGCGACGTTTATGGTGTTTTAAATTGTCCATTATCCTGTCCAGCGGAGTCGTAAGGCGTGACATTCCACTTAACCATGTGGAAAATGCATTCACCAATTCGAATAATACCGAGCCACTTGCCGTATTGTTATTCTGAATGCTTTGTGGATGGTACCCACCTATGGATTCCTTCGTGATATGCAAAGAGATACCTGCTTAACATGTCAGCAGCACTTATTGGGATTCGGACATGCCACGGTCTACTTTGATTTGTGTCATAGGTGGACCCGTTTAACGAAAGTCGAACTCGCGATTAATCGGTGTTACTAATTCAAATAGTCAGAATCTTAATTTATGGAAGCATTAGGATGGCAATTGGTGTATCGATCTACTTCTTCTCCACTTGCTATACAAACAGGAAAACGAACATTCCTCAGAGTCTATGAACTAAAATCGTTTCCTCTTCGTAGTGCGGAACTAGATATCGGGGTTTTGGTGACCTCTGCTTTGTAGCACCACATTTCGACCCAAAATTTTGGCATTGTAGAAAATTGGATGGCGCGGGCTTTTGAAATTTGGTTAGCCGTTTTCCTGCGAATTTCGAATAATGTTGAATTTTCCTTTTTTTGGAAAATATAGTCAGTTCCTTTTTCAATAGAATGAACTCCATGACTATATTTTCTGCAATGTCTTTCAACAATATTACACAATTTTTTTGCTGCAAATTTGATCAAAACTTAGGCCGAAACTTTTTTTCAGGATTCTCTGGAAAACATCAGTGGCAGTAATCATCATTTTGTACTTCTCTGCCAACGTACGTTTCTTCCATTTTGTTACTATGTAGATATTTTCTAAATTACGGAAAATACCGGAAAATACAAATAAGCTCATTTTGGAAAAATTTTAATCACAATCAATATCAAAATCCCAATTTCCTTTTTGTTCAATATTTTGTCAACATCCAGCTGATGTTTACTTTATTTTGATTGATTTTGTAACCAAGCCATGGCAAAACCCGACAACACCAAAATTCGGTTTAGTTCCGCACTATACAAATTTGAAACGATAATCAGCTACGGACAACCAGAAGAAACTTTTTCTTGGTTCATTTTACAAAGTAATCTAATGAAAATTACAAACTTCTGTCTGGGCTAGGCCTCGTACTTATTACCATAAATGATTTACCTGCCATATTTCCCAAAATCATAAAAATATTGAGGGCGAGCTTCCCACTCCCATCTCCCACCATGAATCCGTCTTTGTCGATAATAGATAAGGTGCGTTCTCACGCATCGATTTTAGTTGGTGAACTCTGGTGGGTCAACGAAAATCTAATGAAAATTGCTGTGTAAACATTTCTAGTTGATTCCGCAAATGATTGAACCATCCAGACATTACAGATCAACGAGTTGAATTTTGGTTGAATCGTGTGAACAACAACTTGAATCGTTGTAGAATTTTCAGTGTGTTATCAATCAATTTGTCGAACAAGTGCCAACAAAATGAGTTCGGAATGTGCGAACCAAAAACTTGTCCGATTTACGTTGACCCAGTAAAGCGCCTTATCGATTCCTCCGCATTCCAGAAAAGTTCATCAGCGGCAACCTGATGTGGGCCTTCATGGCCATCCTGCTGGTGATCAAGATGCTGGCGGCCAAGTTCCTGTTCATCCTTCCGAGCATAGTGGGCGCGGTGGCGGCTAAGAAGCTCCTCATGAAGCTGCTCCTCTTCATCTTCCCGTTCCTGAGCCACCTCTTCAAAATGTGCCCGTACCTGCCGCACGCCACCAAGTTCCATCACCATAAGCACAAAATCGCCCACATTCACCTGCTCGGGGGGCACGGGCACGGCCCCCCCGGGCACCTCCATCACGGGCACGGCCCCCATCACAAACACCACGGATCCGTCGAAGTCATCGCCCCCCACGCGGACGGCCCTCCGTCTCTTCATCATTCGCTCGATTTGGATCCTCCGCACGAAAATTTGTACGATCCTTACGAACAGGACATCGATTTTTATCCGGGATCGCCTTCGACTTACCAGTAAGTGGTCTTCGTTTATTATTACGTGTATAATGATTAATTATAAGTCTGGTCCAGTACCGGAACAAATTGGTCCGGGGATTAAGTTAAGAATATGGTTCACTTCACACTTTACTGTTACGATGACTGAGATTATTAAGACCGGAGGATACGGGCAGTTGCCCGTTTCCGCCTCGAGTCTATGGTAAATGTCTACCGCACGAATTATATTTTCTTTGATATATCTCGATCGTTATCCGTTTGTCTGGTCGAGAATCACCGAACCCGTTAATTCAAGGTGGGATTCACTGTTATCGACCATAAACTTGAACCTGACCTAGCTCAAAACGGATAAGTAATTGAATAACCTTTAGTTCGTGATGGTGATTAGGTTTTTCGGGTACGAAATTTACATTGAAAAGTCGGAATTTCGGCTCGTTTGAATATTATTAACGCGTGCTTTGACCGAATTTTCCAGTTTCGTGGGTAACGATCGACAAGACGAGGCGGGAGACGAAAACGAGGTTCAGCCGCATGGGCAAGGTCAATCCGTCAAGAAAAAAGTCTCTTTCGGGAAACCTCTAGCGCCGTCCGAGATAGAAATGATGCTACTGAAAGCCGAAAAAGAGGCCAAGGTAATAAAACCGTCAAGAGGAAGTACAACGATCTCTTGGCTCCATAAGAAACCAATGCTAAACTGTGGTTCAATTGTACCGTCCTTCTTTAGACCCACCCGAGGGGTTGACTACCCCCAAAAAATCTTGTACACCGATCACAAAAATGATGAAAAAATGACAAAAACCACAAAAATTACTAGAATTACTGAAAAATTACTAGATATACTGAAAATCTACTGAAATTACCAGAAAATTACTAAAATGAATAATGAATTATATGTAGAGCATGTACACCAAAATTACTAAGACCTGGTATTTTATCACCTATGGTTATCCTCCTGTTACCAAACTGGGACCTTGAGCTGTGACATATTCTGGTTGAAATGAGTAATGAAGGGTCACGTTAAAAGTTACAGTTAGAAAACTGGAGGTTAGGATAATTTATTAGATAAGTTTTTATTGGGAATTTGGGGAGAAAATTACCAAAATCATGCATAATTTTAGACTTAAAAAGGTTGTTCTTCTCTAGGAACAAATCAGAAAAAATGTATCGGGCATTCCAAAGACATTTAACATAAGACAATGTTTTGCCCAAATCCCAAGTCGATACTCCTAATATAATGACGGTACTAATGAACTAGTTTAACATTCATTTCTTATGGAACCATGAAATCGTACTTCCTCTAAACACAGCAGGAACTACTAAAACAGTTTACTTTGTAGATAAAATCTCGTCTGCAGCAGGAACGATTGAAAATCCAAGAAGAAAATTCCCGTTTGCAGGACCAGCTGAAACAGGCTTTGAGATTGCAGGAAAAGCTGATGCAGCAGGCGACTTTGGTGAAAAACCGCGTTAATCAGTACGTCCCTTCCTTGGTGCAGCACCAGCAGCAGTACTTGTCGCCTCCTCCTGCACCTCAACATTCCAAACCGGTAACTCCGACGCAGATTCAGCCGATTCAGCCGATTTACGCCAAACCGAATAACCAAACCCGATATTCGAGTGCGCAAAGCCCTTACGGCACCTCGAGTTACCTGCCGCAACCGCAGTCGCAAGCGCAACGACAGCCGCAACAAATCGGGACTAGCCACGAAGAAATCGTGCAAAAAGTGGTCAAGAAGAACCAACTGCAGCCCGAGCAGGTCCATCAGCGGAACCCGCCGATTCCGTCGAAAAGAGACGAGGGCCAAAAGACGAAGCAGGGCAACTCTTTGGTGCAGGCGCTGCACGAAGCCGCCTCGATCACCTATGACCCTTTCTACAGCCCGATCTTGGGCAAAATCGATAAAATTTTGATCGGACTGGGCTTCAACGACGAGGGTTGCAGGGAGAGACTCATCTGCAGCATGTACAGCAGCCCCGTCAAGTTCAGCCCTCACAGTAATCTCCTGTCGGCGGAACTAAGCAGGTGAGAATTTTGGTCAATTTCGAAATGTCGAATGGAATGCTCGTTATTCTCGTTCGCGCGATGACCTTGACCATTACGATTTACCATTGAAGAATATCCCGGTCACCTACTACGCGATATCGAATAAATAATGCGGTTCACTTTGTCATCCGCCCAAACAACCTCGGGCTATGCACATGGGTATCTAACGTGAATGTACCGTTAAATCTTATTAATTTCTGAATTTTCGTGGTTTCGTAATATCGCCTAATGAATTACTAAGTAGCCGGTTTACAACAGGTGAGGTCAATAACGTTTATACATACGTAACGATATAAGAACTGGGTCGATTTTAATGCACGTAAATGTCCGGATTTCGTTCTTCCCGTTTGTATTATAGATAATTGTATCCGTTCAAAAAAATTCGACAATTGTAAAACGACGCGACCTCTTCTTTCTCTTGTGCTGAATATGTGAGATAACATACGAACTTTTATGCCGATTTTCTACAGTGAACCGGTTGCAAAAGTAAGCCACACTCGACGGATGATATTTGTGTCGTTCAAAATGTTGTGTGCCTTTTATAGTTTTATGGCACTTTCACGCGAAAATCGGATCTGTTTCATGAAATATGATGGTCGGCACGTATCTGGGTGCCTTTGTAAAATTAAATGTTAGAAATTACCGTTACCTGTATGATGATGGATCTTATTGCGTGTATTATGTGGACTTTCAGAGATTCTAAAGAACTGCAAAAACCGACGTCGACCAATGCGGCCGTTGTGAGATTCTACAGATACGTCCAGGCGGCCAGAGATGGACAAGATAAACGCGATTGTCTGAGACTTTACGCAAATTGTTCTATAAACACTGAGCAATAATCGGAAATCAAGAGCAGAGATTTTTTTTTAATATTATTAGTATTTGTGAATTAGGGGTTGGGGTTTGATTTTGCAAAATTTCTGTTTCTGTAAGTTCTATAGTTGCCAAATTTCACCTTAGTCATCTGTAAATAATAATGATAGTACTAATAATAATAATAGATTTAATTATTTGTAACTTATTAGTTTAATTTTGCTCAAGATTTTTAAGTCTTCATAATAATCTCATGCAAGATGAGTAAATCTAGTTTTGAATAAGTAGAATTGTACATTTTATGTATTTTTGAGGTGAATTTTAGAAGTTGTACAATATAATTATTATTTATTCTTAATTTATTTCTAGATTAGGTATTTATTTTATTTTATTATTTATTTATTCTGAAAGATTTGTAAATTTGTATAGTTGTTATTTTGGTATAGATAATTATGGATAATTTTATTAATAAAACATTGTGATTTACTCACTAGTTTACTTAAATTTTTTAACGTGAGTAAAAGTTAATAATGGTCGCTTTTTTAACCGCAAGTCAATTGTGATTTTATTGATCATAAATATTTAAGATGTGTATAGTACGTCTGTATTACTCTGTATAAACTTGCCAACACACCTACAGAATATGGTCAGTGTGCTACAATTCATAATAATTATCGCAAAAATGTTTTTGCTGGTACCAGACCACCGAAAAATTATTGTCAATTCACAAAAAATTCTCAGTATATTCTTGATGACATTCTGGGTTCTCCTGAATTGTTATGAAGGTTATCAATCAATAGCATGGATGACTTTGTACATGAAGAGAATGGACGCATTATCGATAATACTGCGCCTTTCAGTCGTTTGCTCCAAATCAATCCTAATTTTATTTTTGCTCGAATCAGTAATCGATGGAATATTTAGATACAAATCTCTGTGGATAAAATTTTTACAAACCATTTTCAAATACGAAAAGTGTTTAACATTCAGAAGCAATTGTTTGTTTAACATCATCACGATTGTGCACACCGTTTCCAATGTTACGTTAGTTTTCAGAATGGTTTTGCAAATTTTCCAACTCTTCATTAATTACGAAGAACTTCTGGTAATACAGTCTTTGCTGAAATTGTTCAGATTATTTGCCATAATCTACTACCCCGTCAAACAATTTGGCACGATGAGTCTGTATTGAGTCAAACCATGTGTCCAATAGGCTCAGAGGCTCAAGTTCGTCGCGAGTTCGACTATTGTCTGGACAATCGTCGGAAATGCCTTGCCTCAAACGTTGGGACTCAGCTCTCGTCAACATACGCCAGTCTTGGGTCTTAGACATGGGTTAAGGCTCACGTTTAGACGCATAAGTCAAAAGGCTGCGCTTGGACGCATGAGTAGACCTGGTGTCCAAACACAGAGGTCAAAGAATAGGTTGTCGCACAGGGGGTACAAAAGTAGGTGCATTTAGGTATTTGTTACAAATTTATTAATTTTGTATAGGTATATCACAAATGATAGTAATCAACGACAAATGAATTAGAAAACATACGAACCACCAATTTGAATTCAGTCAGAACACAGTCAAATCCTTCTGGAACTCTGAAATATGATGAATGTTATTATAATTTTTTAGGATTGTAGATAAAATAATTGATAACTCACTATACAGCCATTAATTAAACGGAGAATTTTTCAAACAAATTACAACGTTCCCAAACAGAAGAATACAGTCGTTTGAAGATTCATGAGATTTTCTGAAACTTTATATTTTAGGTTAGGTTAAAAAAATCAAGTTTGTGAAAGATGTTCATCTTACCTCATTAGGAAATCCGTTAATTTAATCATTGTGGTGTGGGTAATTTTCATTACCAGCAATTATAGGTATTATCAGGTATTATACTGAATTTTCCATTTTAATACTTGTATGCCCATCAGCCGGAGAATGAAACTATTAAAGAAGATGAATACGCATAGAAATTACCCTAGTAGATTCATTAGGGGGTTTATTTCATAATGCATACTTACTTTATTAAGTAGACGCACAATTGGCCCAGTTCAATTACAATTTCCCGAAAACCAATATTCTCAAACTCTGGCAACAACACATAACCGTACAGGTTTTTTCAGAGTCAGTAGTTGACCACATAGTCGGACGCAAGCAAGACCCAAGCGCAACATCAATTACACGAGTTTTGTGTATTGCCTTTTGGCGACCGATTTGCGACCACAATGTGTCTGACGTACACTTGCGACTCGGAAGCATACGCATGTGTATTTTGGACACATGCGACCAAAACCTTGACTCAGACGCAAATTGTTTGACGGGTACAATCTCATTTCGATAATACTTCAATGCATTCTTGCACAGTACCGAAATTTGAACGAGAGGATTGAATCTCTATCATGTAATTTCGAACATTCACAAGAAGTTTTCAGTTATTGGCAAACATTTCTAAAACGTGTCGAATCTAAAATCGTCAATTTGAAGAAATCCTCTGAAATGTTCAATAAATTATTTGGTCGATCGATATTAGCAGCCATCGTGTATCAGTCGTATTTATTCTTCGAAAGTGTTTTCAATTTAATTATGGTTTTTGATCATGTACCTTCGAAAACATTTCTTTCGATGCTGTCGTTTCTATATCAAGTTTTCAACGATTTGGTGAGTATAATCGCGTTATCCAGTAGGTAAGGTATAAGCCGAAAATATCAAAATCACATTGTAGACTGCTTTATGGTTGGCGATCTTCGTTTTTGATTGGATAAAAGAAGAATCCAAAGAGACTTTACGCTTATGTGATGATTTTGAGATTAAATTGTCGCATAATGCTGGGAATGATCAAAAGAAGAGACAATTACGAGCTCTAATTTCGGTTATCAACAATAACTTACCGGATTTCAAAGCAATAGGATGTGTTTTAATCGATAAAACATTAGTGTTACAAAGTTTGCATTTGAGTGCGTATTATCTAACCATCATCTACTTACAAGTGGCGTCTGCGTTTTATCCGAGTATAAATTAAAAATGTATGATGTTTTCAATGTTTAGATTGAAATTTTAATAAATGGAAAACCTCGACCTAATTTTCTATGTTTAACTATACCTCTCACTATATTGAAAGCAGTAGACAGTATAATATAGATTTGAAAAGTGTTCACATTCTCAGCAAAAACATTTTTAATTATTTCATGGGGTGATGCTCACATATTGTTCTTCAGAGATGATGAATAATTTGGGTGTTCGTTTTCTGGTCAATTCTCCAACGTTGGAGGAAAATTAATATGAGGAATTTCTATTTCACAATTATACTTCATAATTATATTCATCTTATTCTGGCAAATTTTTTAAGCAAATTGTAAGAAACGTTATTGAAAATGAAGTCGTATCAACTTCCATTCAAATAAATCTAAAACGCAATCAGCCCAATATTAAAACCTCAACAAAAGCACATACATATTCGAATATGGCGCAAAATGACTTCTGCGTAAGAATTTTGTTGGAAAAAATTGTTTTCAATTAGTTATTGCAATTACAAAGAAATTTCCGTGACGTCAGCAAGTTCAAATCGTTGACACAGCTCGTCAATGGATGGCGCTCATAAAAAATTGATAATAGTCGCTGAATTACCGATTACCGACATTTTGACGTTATGTAAGTGTCTGCTGACATCCGTGTTGTCGTGTTCTCAATTAAATTATGTGATTATGCCTCCAAAAATGAGGAAAACACCCGCTCCTCATAGCACGGATCAACACCGTAACTGTAACTACGCGTGGCACCATCTACTGGATCATAAAAAACTGGAAATAGCTGACGTCCTCAGAAAAAAATAAAAAAAATTATTCCAGCCCTTCAAACTTTACTAAAAAAATAAAAAAAATACCTTCTTAATTGTTGAATACCATAGTATCAGATAAGCTATTTTGAAAAATACATGAAAATACCTCATTCAGGAACATCAATAACGCGATCCAAAGCCCACCGGGACACCATCTAATTTATTGTTTAAATTCTATCAACACTGCCCCGTTTGCATAATCGAACTTCAATTTAACCAAGACCCGGATCTTTCAATCTTCCAAGTTAATTTATCCAGCAATTAAAATTGTTGTTTTTCATTGTTGTAACAAACGCAATAAGTGAGGTATTTAACTGGCAGTTGTATTTAATCAGAGGTGAAAAGACTAAAGCCCTAAAGTGCAGAGTTTAAAATCGATTATGAAATCGGGGGTTACCTATAGTCTGGACCAAGTCTGGAGCTTTTTTTTATAATTTTTCGATGCGATTTGTATGAACAAAGAAAGCAAAGGTAAAAATAAGACTTTGTCTACAATTGGAACCCCCCTTACGTGAAAGATAAAGATATTATTCACCACGTTATAGATTTCTTGGAATATTCCGGATCTGGCAGGGGGTGTTTTAAAATACAGAAAGCGCTATTACTAAATATGATTCACTATATCATTACCTATTCCATTATATTTTATGTATTATCACAAAAAAACATAACGTGACGAGTTTTCGGACTATTTTATTGAACCGGAAGTCTGATAGAATCGAAAGTTAAACCACCCTATGCCCAAATACCTAAATTGTTGCTCTTCAAAAATATTCTATCTATATCAGTTGAATTTTGTTACTCCAGCATGTTGCAAGTCTTTCTGGTTACGGGAAAATTTTTCCTGATTATTCCTGCCGAACGAAAAATCCTCGCAACTTTACAAAAAATTGTCGGGATTAGTATTATGATTTCATGGGTTATAATCCTTATTGAACACTCATATGAAACATTTTACATACTGCTGAACCTCAATAAGTTTGGAAGACTAGGGCTTATGAACGTAGTTCTGGCGTTATTGCTTCTAATTATCACATTAGTTTTGGTTTCATTCATTTTCGAATCTGTAATCAATGGTATTTTTAGAAACAAACGAATTTGGACCAGCCTTTTAAGAAATACTGTAAACTATTCAAAAACTTTTAAATTTGAAGACAATGAAAAGTTTAACATAATTATTTTCGCTTATCACTTTTCAAATCTTATATTATTAGTCAACTTTTATCGAATCACTGTTCGATATTACAAAGGGTTTGGATTTTTATCGATAACGCGAACCATGATAAAACTCTTCCGCTTATATGCAGCCGTTTACTACACAATAATCGCATTAATACTTCATACTATTTCAGTAAAGTGTCGCAACTTAAATCGATTAATCATTGCCGAATTTAATAAATGCGGCACTACGTCCTTGGGTATATTAATAAACCATGTTGGAAATGAAATGATCGCTGTGCAGAAGTTTACTGAGATGTTAAATACATTATTTCATCGGTCGATATTTCCTTCAATTATCTATAACTTGCTTTTATTTTTCGAAAGCATGTACAAGCTGTTTAATACTTTTGGCGTTCGACCTCCGAATACTTTCCTCCCTTTGGTAAAAATGTCTCATCAGCTTGTTACCGATTTGGTGAGTAATAATTAGATTATAAACAGAAAATTACCAAGAACAACATTCTATCAGGCAGGGTTATGGTTAATAATTTTCGCAATTGATCGGATTGTAAACGAGTATAAGAAAACTTTACTTTTGTGGGACGATTTCGAGATAAGAACTACCGTGAGCCGCGAAAAAAACAAAGTTCGAAGACTTATTAAAATTATCAAAGACAATTCACCTAATTTTACAGCAGGAAGATCTTTAAACATCGATAAGTCTTCGGGATTGAATTACATAAACTTGACTTTGAATTATTTCACTATTATCTACGCGCAAGCATTCTCATCAGCTGAGAAACTAATGCAAAAACAATGAATATAATTATCTTTAAATATGTTTACCCTTTGTCGGAATAAAATATCTGTGAAAAGAATTTGCAATTTAATTTCGTGTATTTAGTTTAATTTTCCTGGTGACGTATGTATGTACTACATACCTACATCGGCTAGGATAATAGTCACAATTTTGCGTTGAATATATGTATAATCAGGTAGATCATTAACAATGTATTTAATATTTCTCCTTAAAATTAAAAATTCATAGTTTTCATTAGTGGACTTTTCGAGTGTCTAGAAGGGAACCTGGATTTGCCTTGAGAGAATCAATAATTTTCATAAATTTCCATCAAGTATGGAATTTCACCATTTCTGTGTTGTTATAAGTATCTATGTATTCATTTTAACATGTATAAGGCGTTAAGAATGTAGGATTTAAGAAAAGTTCTCACTAATTTGGAAAAATGCGAACTATTTTGTGCTTCCAATTCGTCTCAACATTCTTGAGAATATCGCACCGGTGTTTCCTGTCATTATACACAGTGAAATCGTTTTCTAGATTAGTGCAACAACGCATGGAACGGAGTCTCAAAAACCCTTCTAGTTATTGCAGACATTTTCTCAAACGCTCCGAATGCAAAATCGTCAATTTGAAACAATGCTTTGAAATGTCCAACAAATTATTCGGTCGATCGATATTAATCGTTTTTATTCTTCGAAAGTGTTTTCAATTTAATTATGGTTTTTGATCATGTACCTTCGAAAACATTTCTTTCAATGCTATAATGTCTCTATCAAGTTATCAACGATTTGGTAAGTATTATCGTGTTATCCAGTACTTAAGCCGAAAATATCAATAGCATATTGTAGACTGCTTTATGGTTGGCGATCTTCGTTTTTGATTGGATAAAAAAAGAATCCAAAGAAACTTTACGCTTATGTGATGATTTTGAGATTAAATTGTCGCATAATACTGGGAATGATCAAAAGAAGAAACAATTACGGACTCTGATTTCGGTTATCAACAATAACTTACCGGATTTCAAAGCAAGTGGATGTGTTTTAATCGATAAAACATTAGTGATACAAAGTTTGCATTTGAGTGTGTATTATCTAACCATCATCTACTTACAAGTGGCGTCTGCGTTTTATCCGAGTATAAATTAAAAATGTATAATGTTTTTAATTTTTAGATTGAAATAATTTTGATAAATGGAAAACCTCTACCTAATTTTCTATGTTTAACTATACCTCACCATATTGAAGCAGTAGACAGTATAATTTAGATTTGAAAAGAGTTCATATTCTCAGCAAAAATGTTTTTAATTATTTCATGGGGTGGTCACATATTGTTCTTCAGAGATGCTGAATTATTTGGGTGTTCGTTTTTTGGTCAATTATAACATGGAGCGCATTTATCCAACGATGGAGGAAAATTAAAATAAGGAATTTCTGCTTCACATATATATTCATCTTATTCTGGCAAATTCTTGAAGCAAATTGTAAGAAACGTTATTAAAAATGTAGTCGTATCAACTTCCATTCAAATAAACCTAAAACGCAATCAGAAAAAGCACAGAATGAAGAATTTATTGAATTGTGGAAATGGTCCTTGCTATGATGTTTTGTATTCAATTGCGAAATAACTAATTCGCAAGATTTGATTTGGCTGATTACGATTTGAGAAACCCAAATCTAAATCTTTTAAAAGCAATATAATACCACACATTATTGTTGATTTCGTATACATAGGTATGTGTGTGTGAGTATTGTTTATTTTGTTCTTCGATTTGTAATTATTCACCCCCAACATTGTTCAAATGTTTGATTTTAGGCTTTCGCGGCCATCGTTTTGTCGGTGATGTTGGATAATGTTTGACGTTTTGGGTGCCATATCGATCGTAGCTTTTTCAGAATAATTCCTGAATTCAGGAACATCAATAACGCCATCCAAAACCCGCCGAGACACCATCTAATTTAACCTGATTAAATTCTATCAACACTGCCCCCGATTGCATGATCGAACTTGAAGTCTACTTTAATGGAAGTCAAATGAGTACGTGATAATTTATAGGTAGATTTTTATTTGGTGGCGGAAAGCTGGATATGCGCAGTAGCAATGCTCCGCCTCAGCTTCTCCCGTTTGTGAAAGCTGAAAACAACCCTCAGTGGTGTAGCGATGATCCCGTTTCTTAATTGATAAGGACGCGGTACGATTATGTGTATATGTCACCATCAAAACCCGAAATCAGCTGAAACTAGTTTTAACTAGTTAAAACTAAAATTCACCAGTAGGGTTTGAGAAACCTAGTATTAACTAGTCAATTCTAGAAATCACCATGAGCATTTGGTAAACCTGGTTTTGACTGGTGAAAACCCGATGTAACCAGCTGAACTTTGTGAATACCCGAATTGTAACTGTTTTCGGTTCGAATTCGCTTTTTTACTGAAAAATTCAGGGAAAACCAGTCTCACAAGTCAAAACCAGGTTTACCAAAAGCCCATGGAGATTTCTAGAATTGACTAGTTAATACTATGTTTGTCAAATACGAGTTGTGTATTCTAGTTTCAACTAGTTAAAACTAGTTTTAACTGATTTCGGGTTTTGACGGTAACATATAGATATCTTTAAAAAGTATTCGGGGGATTTTTCTCTAATCGATAACAATTGAATTCTAACTTTCATTACCTACCGATGAAGCGCTAATGATGAATTCGCTTCCTTTATTTTTTCACAAAACTACGCCACTGTCTGCCAAATTATTGCACGAAGTCGAGCCGAACCGCTGCGTGCATTTACGATTACAGCTACTGTGTCCGCCCATCTGCGCGGTTTTCCGCCACCAAATAAAAATTTGCCTATAACTATTATGAGCATTTATTTTCATATTCTAAACTTCAATTTTACCAAGACCCGGATCTTTCAATCTTCCAAGTCAATTTATCCGGCAATTAAAATGGTTGTTTTCCATTGTTGTAAGAAACGTAAGTGAGGTATTTAACTGGCAGTTGTATTTAATCAGAGGTAAAAAGACTAAAGCCCTAAAGTGAGTTTAAAGTCGATTATGAAATCGGGGGTTACCTAGAGTCTGTACCTTTTTTATAATTTTCCGATGCGATTTGTATCAACAAAGAAAGCAAAGGTAAAAATAAGACTGTCTACAATCGGATCCCCCCTTACGTGAAAGATTTCTTGGAATATACATATTTCTCCGGATCTTTTGGCAGGAAGTGTTTTAAAATACAGAAAGCGCTATTACTAAACATGATTCACTACATCATTACCTATTTCATTATAATTTATTTACCTACCACAAAAAAACATAACGTGACACGTTTTTGAACTATTTTATTGCTCCGGAAGTCTGATAGAATCGAAAATTAAACCAACATATCCCCAAATATATTGTTGCTCTTTGAAAAAATTTTATCTATATCAGTTAAATTTGGTTACTCCAGCATGTTGCAAGTCTTTCTAATTGCGGGAAAATTTTTCCTGATTATTCCTGCCGAACGAAAAATCCTAGCAAAATTTCAAAAAATTGTCGGGATTTGTATTACGATTTCATGGCTTGTAATCCTTATTGACAACTCATATGAAACAATTTGTGTACTGCTGTACATCAATGAGTTCGGAAGACTAGGGCTTTTGAACGTAGTTGTGGCTTCATTGCTTGTAATTTGTGTATTAGTTTTGGTTTTATTCGTTTTTGAATCCATAATCAATGGTATTTTCAGACACAAACGAATTTGGACCAGCCTTTTAAGAAATACTGTAAAATATTCAAAAACTTTGAAATTTGAAGAAAATAAAAAGTTTAACATTATCATTTTCGCTTATCACATTTCAAATTTTATATTATTAGTTCACTTTTATCGAACCACTGGTCCATATTATAAAGGGCTAGGATTTTTACCGATAACCCAAACCATAATACACCTTTTTCGCTTATATGCAGCCGTTTACTACACAATAATCGCATTAATTCTTCATACTATTTCAGTGAAGTGTCGTAACTTGAATCGATCAATCATTGCCGAATTTAATAAATGCGGCACCATGTCTTTGGGTACATTGATAAACTATGTTGAAAATGAAGTGATCACTGTGCAAATGTTCACTGAAATGTTGAATAAATTATTTCATCGGTCGATATTTCCTTCAATTATCTATAACTTCCTTTCATTTTTCGCAAACATGTACAAGCTGTTTAATACGACTTTTGGAGTTCGAGCTCCGAATACATTCTTCCCTTTAGTAAAAACGTTCCATCAGCTTGTTACCGATTTGGTGAGTAATAATTAGGAAATAAACAAAAAATTACCAAGAAATTTTATTAGGCAGGGTTATGGTTAGTGGTTTTCGCAATTGACCGGATTACAAACGAGTATAAGAAAACTTTACGTTTGTGGGACGATTTCGAGATTACAACTACCGTGAGCCGTGAAAAAAAACAAGTTCGAAGACTTATTAAAAGTATCAGAAACAATTCACCTAATTTTACAGCAGGAAAATCTTTAAACATCGATAAGTCTTCGGCATTGAATTACATGAACTTGACTTTGAATTATTTTACTATTATCTACGCGCAAGCATTCTCATCAGTTGAAAAAAGTAGGCAAAAATAATGGATATAATTATCTGTAAATACATATGTTCAACTTTTGTCGAAATAAACTATCTGTAAAAAGAATTTGCAATTTAATTTCGTGTATTTAGATTAATAGGTTTCTGACGTATTATCCGGCTCGGATAATAGCACTGAGCAGGTATAAGTCAGGCGTTTTGTACGAAGACATAAAAAAAAACCTTCATAATGGGAGGCTATGACTCTCATTCTCTCTCTATCCTTTTAGAAGTTTTCAGATGAGACAGCCTCCCTTTATGAAGATTTTGATGCCTCTGTATAATAGTGACAATTTTTGTATAATCAGATAGATTATTAATCATGTATTTAATATTTTCCGTTAGAAAATTCCATTAGTTGACTTTTCGGGTGTCTACAAGTGAACCATAATTATCATAAATTTCCATTATAGATTTCACCATTTCTGTATTATTACGAGTACATATACAGTATGTTCACGGATGGGGATTTAAAAGAGGAATTTTTGTTTTCTTTCCAATTTTACAAAAAAAATCTTGATAAAATCGTCTGCTTGTATTCAAACCTTTAAAACTCATTTCGTTTTCATTTCAACATACTTAAACAGATAATTTTTTATTGAATTTTATTTGAAAATTTTGCACTTAGAAATATTTTCTTCCGAAATTGATAGAAGTACCATCGAAGTACCATGGTACTTACTGCAATTACGGTGCGACCCAACGCCCTACTTATTGTCCAAGATTACATGAGAATATAAAATAAGATAAAAAAAACCTAATCCATAGATGAACCCAAATCTCTATATTCAAACAATGCTGACACTCTGGCAGTAACTGTTAAAAGGTTTCGCACCTTGTCGTGTTAAAGCCTTCGGCTGCGCCTCCGGCTATAATTTCTTGACCGGGCCCTAAACGCTTTTTTACGCCCTTGATACATAAATAACTATTATGTATAAATACAACGCAACAAGTTTTCGAACTATTTTATTGCCCCGCCGGATGTTTGATAATATCGAAAATGAGACTGCTATGTTCCCAAATATATCGATGTTCCTTAAAAAATACGACTATCTACATCAGTTGAATTGTATTACTCCAGCATGTTTCACGTCTTTCTGAATACTGGGAAAATTTTTCTAATCGTTCCTGTCGAACAAAAAATTCTCGCAACCTTTCAAAAAATTGTCGGGATTTGTATTATGATTGCATGGGTTGTAATCGCCATCGACAACTCATATGATACATCTTATATGACACTGTACTATAGTGTTGAACGTTTAGAACTTATGAACGTAGTTATGGCTATTTTGATTCTGATTTCAAAATTAGTATTGGTTTCTTTTGTTTTCGAATCCACAATCAATGGTATTTTCAGGCACGAACAAATATGGGCCAGGCTTTTAACAAATACTGTGAAATATTCAATGACCTTGAAATTTGAAGACACTGTAAAGTTTAACATAATCATTATCGCTTATCACATTTCAAATTTTATATTATTAGTTCACTTTTATCGAACCACTGGTCCATATTATAAAGGGCTAGGATTTTTACCGATAACCCAAACCATACTAAAATTCTCTCGCTTATATGCAGCCATTTACTACACAATAATCGCATTAATTCTTCATAGTATTTCAGTAAAGTGTCGTAGCTTGAATAGATTAATCATTGCCGAATTTAATAAATGCGGCCCTACGTCTTTGGGTATATTCATAAACCGTGTTGAAAATGAAGTGACCAATGTAAAGAAACTGACCGAGATGTTGAATAAAGTATTTAATCGGTCGATATTTCCTTCAGTTATGTATTACACATTTTTATTCTACGGAAATATGTATAAGCTGGTAAATACATTTGAGGTTCAAGCTACGAATACATTATTCCTTCTGGTAAAAAGGTTCCATCAGCTTGTTACCGATTTGGTGAGTAATAATTAAATTAATAAATAGAAAATTACCACGAAAAACGTTTCACTAGGCAGGATTATGGTTAGTAATTTTCGCAATTGATCGGATTTTGTACGAGTCTAAGAAAACTCTACGTTTGTGGGACGATTTCGAGATCAGAACAGCTGTGGGACGAGATAAAGACAAAGTTCGTAGGCTTATTACAATTATCAAAGACAATTCACCGACTTTTACAGCTAGAGGATCTTTAAATATTGATAAGTCTTTGGTTTTGAATTGCATGAACTTCACCTTGAATTTTATTATCATGCTCAATTTGCAAGTTATATCAGCCGGTCAACATCTAATCTTAAAACAACGCACATAATTATCTCTAAAAATGTTCAACCTTTATCGGGATAAACTATACAGGCTGTCTTATAAAAAACGCCCCAAGCCATAACTTCTTTATTTGACGTCCGATTCAAAAAAGTTAACAACGAAAAATAAACTGCTCGATGAGTACTACAAACTGACCCTAATTTGAATTGTTTATACCATGGACCTCGATGTCAATCAATGGTCAACTTGAAATTTTTGCTGGGTAATGTATACTTTTCTCAACATAAATGAGCAGGATTATTTTTTCTAGATTGAGTAGTGTGTATTTTTTTCCATTTTGAGTCCTTTTTACCAGCAAAAAATATTAAAAAAAGTTTATTTAAATCACAAAAAAAAATTGGAGAGAGTGCCGTGTACAACAATCACAGAACTGGATGTGACAGCGACAATAAACTCAACACGTTAAAAGTTGATTGTTGCCCACCGCCGACTGTACGATTTGATTTGGAAAAGCCAATTTAATGCCGATAAACATTTCATTATTTCACCAGTAAATGTTCTTCAAAATTCAAAATATTGTACATCATTGAACTCAGAAAAGAAAATCCTATACATTTGTTTTGAAGCAAAATTGCATTTCTACTTGAAAACTTGAAGTTGACCGTTAATTGACAATGAAGACCCTTTTAAAAAAAATTCAAATCAAGGTCAGTTTGTAGTACCCATCGAGCAATTTGTTTTTGCTCTTTAAGTTTTTTGAATCGGACCTCAAATGAAGAAGTTATGGCTTGGGGCGTTTTTTATAAGACAGCCTGTATGTGAAAAGAAGTTGCATTTTAATGATTACATGCATGCTTCTGACGTATGTACACCCTCTGTTTCGAAAGTACTTAATCACAATAAATATGTGGACGCTTTTTTCTAACAAATTTATTACAATACAGTAACGTTTGTCGGTGATGGCTGGTGCCACTTATATTTTTAAAGAAAGAGGAAGGGAGTTCTCGCCCTACGCCTCTCCACCACTCCCAGCGTGCTCAGGTCATTACGTTTGTAGGGAAGAAAACTCTCTTTTTCTTTTGAGAATCTTAGGGCAAGACATAACTGGGATTTATTACAATGTAGTTCTTCAAAGTAGAAAAAAATAAAAGGATGGTGAAAAAAGGGGGGGGGGGACAAAATCTCCAGAGAACAACATCTAGTTTTAAAACCAAGAACATAATTATCTGTAAAAATGTTCAGCTTTTGTCGGGATAAACTATATGTGAAAAAAATTAGCATTTTAATTCTATGTATATTTAGGTTAATAGGCCTCTGACGTACCGGGCCTTCGAAAAGAATCACAATTCTGCGTTAAATAAATAATCAGGAAGACCATAAACCATAGAAATTATGGTTTCTGATTCCTGTTGTCAACGGTAACTTATCGAGTACTATCGAGCGAAATCGTTTTCCCCATCCTCTCACGGGTGAACCCGTGTGCTAGAGCGAGAGGATGGGGAATACGTTTGCACTTGATAGTACAAACTTTGCAGTTACAAGTGGGGTCTGAGTTTTATCCGAACAGGAATTAAAAATGTATAACGTTTTCAATGTTTTGATTGAAATTTTGATGAATGGAAACCTCGACCTAATTTTTTACGTTTAACTACACCTCCCATTATTGAAAAATATACTTAGTAGAAAGTATGATTTAGATATGAAAAGTATTCTAAAAGTGATCACATTCTTGGCAAAAACGTTTTTGATTATCCCATGGGGCGGTCACATTGTTCTTCAGAAATGCTTAATAATTTCGGTGTTAATTTCTTGGTCAATTATAACATGGTGCGCATTCACTCAACGATTAATCAGGATGCAGGAAAATTTAAAAAAAGAATTTCTACTATACAATTTTTCAGTCATGATTATATTCAACAAAGTTATGAAATTCATATTATTCTGGCTAATTTGCGTCGTCGGAATATTATTCGAAAACTTTCGAATGAATTCATTTCTAAAAAATATAATCCAATATTCTGAAAATGCTTTTAGTAACCAAAAAAGCTTCATAGCGTTATTAATCTTTAATTCTGCGTTTGATCCCTTTGCATTACAATTGATTATAAAAGAAGAAATTGACTTGATTAGTAGTAAGAACTGGACTAGAACCGATATGAAGAAATATTTTCTTGAATATGGTTGTCAAATTTGCTTTGGCATCCTGTTAAAAGTTTACGTTGTTTTGATATTAGCTATTTTGCGTTTATTCTTGAATGGTTACAAAGGAATAAATCGTGAAATAAACGAATACGTGGACAAGTGTAATGATTTTGAATCTGCGAATGCAATCATTCAAGACATCCAGAGCAAATTTTTAGAACTGAAAGTACAGAATACGCAATTCATCGAATTATGGAAATGGTCTTTGCTATGTTTTCTATTAAATTGCGGATCTGACTTATTGCAAGATTTGATTTGGTTGGTGGATGATTTGGGAAAACCAAAATGTCACCTTTGGAAACCAATATACCACATCATCAGTGATTTGGTTTGTATCTATTATATTACTTGGGATTTTTGCTATTTATCAATTCCTGATAAATATTATTTGTAGTGTGGTCCATTCTCTATAATTTTCCTATGTGACTCCATCAACAAAGAAGCAAAGCTAACAATAGAACTCTGTCTCGAATTGGAACCTTATGTAAAAGATAATAAGATTATTCACGACGTTAAAGATTTCTTAAAATATATTTCTCCTGATTTTTCGGCAGGGGGGTGTTTTAAAATGCACAAAGCTCTCTTACTTAACATGATTCATTACATCATTACGTACTTCATTATTTTTTATGTACCACAAATGAATACAACGTGACGAGTTTTCGAACTATTTCATTGTTCCGGAAGTCTGATAAAATCGAAAATTAAACCACCACCACATCCCCAAATAAATTGTGTCATTAAAAAAATACTATCTATATGTATTAGTTCAATTTGATTATTTCACCATGTTTCAAGTCTTTCTAAATACTGGAAAAATTTTCCTGATCATTCCAGCCGACCGAAAAATATTAGCGTATTTACAAAAAATTGTCGGGATTTGCGTCATCATCTCATGGGTTGTGATGGTTATTTACGATGGATATAAATCTTTTTATGTACTATCTATATATTTTGAAAGTTTCGGGCCTATTCACGTAATTTTGGCTGTACACACTCTGATTTTAAAATCAGTTTTCATTTCTTTCGTTATCGAATCCATAATCAATGGAATTTTTAGACACGAACGAATATGGACTACATTTTTGAGACACACTATAAAATATTCAAAGACGTTGAAATATAAAGAGACTGCAGGGTTTAGCATAATCATTATCGCTTATCACATTTCAAATTTTATATTATTAGTTCACTTTTATCGAACCACTGGTCAACTTTCCGAAGGACTCGGATTTTTACCCATAACACGAACCATAATACAACTCTTCCGCTTATATGCAGCCATTTACTACACAATAATCGCATTAACTCTTTATAGTATTTCAATAAAGTGTCATAACTTAAATAGATTAATCATTGTCAAATTTAATAATTGCGGCACTAGGTTTTTGGGAATATTTATAAATCATGTTGAAAACGAAGTGGTCACTCTAAAGAAATCCACCGAGATGTTGAATAAATTATTTCATCGGTCGATATTTCCCTCAATTATGTATCACTCACTTTTATTTTACGAAAGCATGTACACGCTGGTGAATACTTTTGGGGTTCAGGCTCCGAATACATTCTTCCCCTTGGTGAAAACGTTCCATCAGCTTATTACCGATTTGGTGAGTAATAATTCATTTCTAACACAGAAAAAATGATCACGAAACGCTTTTTATTAGGCAGGGTTGTGGTTAGTAATTTTCACACTTGATCGGATTATAAGAGAGTGGAAGAAAACTTTACGTTTGTGGGATGACTACGATATTAGAACTAGAGTGAGCAGCGAAAAAGACAAAGTTCGAAAGCTTATTACAATTATCGCAGACAATTCACCTAATTTCACAGCCGGGGGATGGTTCAAAATCGATAGACCTTTGATTTTGAATTGCATGAACTGGACTTTGAACTATCTTGCTATTGTTTACTTGCAATTAATCTCATCAGCTCAAAATCTTAGCCAATAACAATCAATATGTATGTGTAAAAATGTTCAAACTTTGTTGGAATAAAGTCTTTGTAAGAAGAAATCAATACAATTGCATGTATATGTATTTAGATTAATAGATAATAATAAAAATTCGGTGTGAATAAATAATCAGGTAGACCATTAACCCTATATTTAATATTTCCCCATAAAATTAAAAATTCATGATTTCCATTAGTCGACTTTTCGGATGTCTGGGAGCCAACTTTATTATTTATAATTTCAAATTGAAGCGTTTCACTATTTCAGTATTGTCATACCTGTTCAGATGTATTTTGTTAAAATGTGGGATCTACGAAAATGTCTCACAAATTTGGGAAAATGCGAACTTTTCGTGCCTTCAGTTCGCTTTAACACTCTTCAGAAAACAGCATCGATATGTTTTCTGGCAGTGTACACAGTGATATCATTATCTGCATTAGCGCAACGCCTGGATCGGGTCTCGAAAAATCTTGGAAATTCGCTTGGATTTAATTTGTATAACACTTTCATAATAATCGGATTCAAACATGTCAATACGGCAATTTGTGTTTGGCACATTATGGTACTCGGTGTTTTCCGGAAGAGAGTAATGTGGAACCGCTTATTGAAAATTCTGAATTCGTTTCGCATCTCTATAAGTTCAAGGTCGAAATTGGCAATAACCCTTGCCGTTTACAATCTGATTTTGATTGCGGTGATAACCCCGTTTACTGCAAATTACGACATCTCGTCTGTGCTGAAAAATAACTGGAGCAATTTCCAGAAGCAGATCTATTTGATCGATTACGGGTTTCAGATTGTATTTCGTATCTTTGCCATGTTTTATTTCGATTTCGTTACACTAACCCTCTATGTTTTCCTAAAATCGTACCAAAAATTGAAAGTAGATTTGAAGAAAATATGTCATAATGCGAAATGGCCAAATTCTAAATATCATCTAGTTGTAACCATAAGCCAAATGGTGGGATATCGGGTGAGATCTTTGAAAAGTGCGATCGACATTTTCAACCATCTTTTCGGAGTTTCGTTATTCGTTTTGATCCTTTGCAAGACGTCCTTCATGTTGCAAGATTTGATCGAACTGATCAGCGAACTCGATGAGTCGTCAAGATCTTTGCCAAATATTTGCATTTTGACTGGCAGATTCATTTTCGGATTAGTAAGTATAACGTATAACTCCTGGAAATGATCTCTCCAAACATAATATATTTGATTCAGATTGGGATTTCGATTATAATTTTAATGTGTCACAAAATCAAGGATGAAGCCAATGAAATCAAAAATGCCTGTTCAAATTTGGAAGTACTTTTCTCTGGAGAAATGACGAAAGCCAGAACTCATATAGGGGACCTCGTCGATTTCATCACTCACAATTCACCCCGTTTAACGGCGGGAGGATTTTTCCCCATCGAGAAGAATATCATTTTGGACATGTTCCATGTGGCAATCACGTATTTCATAATCATGTATTTACCTGTTATCACCTCATCGAAACAAGGCAAAAGAGAAATAAATAATTAAAAAGGCCCCACTGTTTTGAAAAGTATGTTAATAAGTTACTTTTAAAAATTTCATAGAAAGTGATCTGGAAACCGTTTGCCCTAACCAAAACGAACGAGCGACCGGCCGGACTTAGCGATAACGAATACCTCGGCATTTTTACAATAGCGTAACGAAAATCCAGGACATTCGCATCACGTCCAACCCCATTCGAATTTGGTTTCTATTTCCGCCGTCCTCTGTATAAAACCAATTCCGAGCATAGTCTGCTACTCATTCGCATCCATCTAATTACACAATGAGTTTGAAATTTGTGATAGTACTGGTCGCTGCCATTACGACGGCCTCGAGGGCCGATCCTTCGGTTCTCGACGTTTTTCAGGACATGTACCACACGTGCTTGCAAGATTTTTCGACGAGTTGTGTAAAACCCAAAGCGTTGGCCTGGCTGAGCTACGTGGTCGATAAACCCGAAATCAAAGTGACCGAAGATTTGGTGATCGTGAAGAAATCCAGCGAAAATATCGAGGTACTTCAACCGTTATCGATAAGCGAACTTTTCACTAATTGCGATTTTTATCATAAAAAGGTGCAACGAGAAGTGTCTGATGATATTATCGAAAAATTCGAGGATTTTATACAAAATCACGAGGTCATTGCTAAAGTTCCGTCGATTTTCAAACCGGATGGCCCTCTCGGTGGACTATTACCGAGGAGCTTTCAGCCTGAAGATTTGAGAATGCCTCTAGCATCCACCGGTAATTTCATCAAACAATTTGTGAATTATATCTAACTTCTGTGATTTTTCAGGTCGGGGGAAGTTAGAGAAAAAGGTGATCATGCCTTTCCTTTTGGGTTTGAAATTCAAGACGGCAGTTCTAGTGCCACTTGCCTTAGCACTGATCGCTTTGAAAACGTGGAAAGCTTTGACTTTAGGCCTCTTATCGTTGGTTCTAACCGGAGCTCTTATTATTTTCAAATTCTCCAAACCAAAGGTAAATTTCGTGTCTTCGTTTCTTCGCAATAAATGAAGATTTCGTTTAAGGTCAATTACGAAGTTATCCACTTTCCTCAACATCATGATCACCATGTAGAACATGTGGAACATCCTCCTGTAGCAGCCGGTTGGGAGCATCCAGGATACGGAAGGCAATTTACCGCACAGGAAATGGCTTACAACGCTTATGTATAAATTGATGATTTTGCGAAAAATTGTTATTTATTTATTAATAAATTATTTCACTTGATTTTTTCAACATTTAAATAAATCTCGTCGACCGATGTCAACATAAAAGCATCCAAATCGAGCACGATTTCTTTCGTCTTCGGGCTCAACGACACTTTGAAATTTCTGATAACGCTGACTATTCCATATTTCGTTTGCATTAAACCGAATCTCAAACCTGAAATCATTCAAATACAGAGATCGAAGGATAAATTAATACGTTCTAATACCGATACAGTTTCTGGGCCCTTCGCCAAAAGGTAAAAATATGCAAGGCTGCCTGTTCCTAGTGTTCTCTTCGTTGAATCTCTCAGGATCAAATGTCTCAGGATTCGGAAAATATTCAGGATCATGCTGTAGCCCGTAAGGGGAAATCATCACTTGAGTTCCATTATCAATCGTAATATGCGTATCTTTCAATTTATAATCTTTTGAGCATCTTCGAATTAACGTAGGGATCGGTGGATATTTTCGTAAACTTTCTAAAAATTCAACATTTAAATTAATAAATATTTCGTTCAGTACATCGTTATCCAAACATACCGTTAATTACTTGGTTCAAATACGTCATAGACTTTAAACAGTCGTATGTTATTTTCCCACCGAACTTTGGTAAAACTTCATCAATCTCTTTTCGTAATTTTTCCTGGATTTCTTGATTTTTCGAAAGCTCGGACAGGCAGAAAGTCATCAAAGTGGACGAAGTTTCGAAACCGGCGACGAAGAAAACAAACGTCTGAGCCGCCATCTCTTTCAGCGTGAAAGATTCAGAATTTTCGTCACTTTTCGCATCGATCAGCAACTGCATAAAATCGTTTCGCTTATTTCTGGTGATTTTCGTCCGCTCCTCGACCGTATCCTTGGTGACTCTGAGGAAAAAGTCGGAAACGTCCGTTCTGGTTCCCACTAATCCCAATCTATGCGCCAGTTTCGGCAAATTCAGAATCACGAACGCTTTCAGCATCAAGAAGACATCGAATTCGAACGTCTTCCTACCGATTTGCCGAAACTCCGCGTCCGGATCCTTGAAACTGTTGCAGTCGATGCCCAGAGCGCACGAGCCTATCACGTCCGTGGTGAAACAGCCCAAAACCTCTTTGATGTCGACAATTTCGGAGTTTTCCGCCGAAATATCGAGCGAGCTCTTCATGAATCCGGCGCACTCTGCCACGCTATCGAACATGATTTTCATTTTGCCCGACGTAAAAGTCGGCGACATTTTCCGTCTCAGGTTTTTCCATTTGTCGCCGTCCAGGGCGAACAAGTGGGCACTCACCGGATCGTCTTTTTCGTTATAGTAGAAACCGCGGTCGGTGAAATTTTGAAAATCTTTTATCAGGACGTCTTTGATGTAATCGGGATCGACGACGACCAGGACCGGCTCGCTCAACATGTAAAGCCCGCCGAATTTGTGACCTTTCAGTTTCAGTTCATCGTAAAATTTTTTGCTACCCACCCCTACGGCTAAGCCCTTTGGCAATAACGAAGTGCTGCTTCCCAAAGGGAATTTCGGCTCGATATAAGGCACACCCTTTCGGGCCCAATATTTGAAGGCCCTGTTGAAGTACAGCCATATCGTCGTTATCGAAATCACAAACACCGCTATCAACTGAAGCAGAGGCAAAAACATTGTATTTTGAGGTTGATTTACCGAGACTTTATAAACGCGACTGATCTTCGTTCTATTAAACAGACGATATGTTTGTTTTATGAATTCACGGTCATTCCAGTTATGCAATAGATAAATTTAGACTTATTTAAGTACTAAGCTGATTAAAAACCCGCCATTGTACTTACAATTCAAATATCAAGTTGTATCAAACCTAGAAAAGGTTCGTAGAAAATAAAATGATTTTCGATAAAAGCAACAACGGTCTAGATACTTGCAGATATGAAGAAGGCGTCCTGAATATCAAGCACATCCTCGTGTCCTCCTGAACTAAAATACGTGATTTTCGTCTACCGATAAGAATTAGTATTCACCTAGGGATCGAGCAGCGCCGGAATCGAAAATGTCCGGTTCAGTTCGAAGTGTATGCATTCGGGTATCACACTTTTCCAAATCGGTTGACTTTTGATTGCCCGTTTCCAAACCGATCGATACAGACGATATAAAAAGACGGGGAGCGTTCTAGACCATCGGCATTAACGATCCGTTCGATCGACAAGAACGTGTTAAGATGGCTCATTTCGTCAAAGTTTGTGCCGTTTTGGGGTTGGTGAGTTTGGGGGCCGGATCCCCGACCGGGTTGAAACCGGCTTTCTGGAAAGGCACCCCTTTCGATTCCAGCGTCGAGGAAATGAGGTCGCTCTGCGCCGAAGACGATCCGGTCGCCTGTCTGAAGTACAAGGCGATTTCGTTTCTGGACACGATCCTGCAAAAGGACCTATTTCAAGTCATTATTATACCATAAAACACAAATTTCGACCTATTTAATACGATTTAATTTCCAGATTTCTGATAATGTCGAAGTCAGCAGAAATAGTTACAGCCCTAACGACGTTTACAGTATGAGAAGTGACGGCTCTCTAGAAGATGGTGTAGAAGAATACATCAAAACTCACGATGTCACGTTCCAATTACCACTGGGGAATAAAGTCACCCTAGGAGCTAGAAATCTGGATAATGACGAAATCGATCTGAAACTTCACATGGATGCGAAAGTCGAAGGTAAATTATTTCGTTGAAGGCCTTTCTGTGATTTATTTTTAACGTTTTTTCTATAGGTCGTGGGAAACCGAAAATCAAGAAAATCCTGACTCCAATTTTGGTCTTTGTGCTGTTGAAGGCCATCACTTTGGTGCCCCTGGCTTTGGGCATTTTGGGATTGAAGGCGTGGAACGCGCTCCAGTTGTCGTTCTTTTCGTTCATCATGGCAGTAGGGCTCGCTATTTTTCAACTTTGCAAGAAAATTGCTGCCGATAATGCCCCACCTCAGATTGCTGCCCATGCTCCATGGGAACCTGCCCATTCTGACCATTTTGCGGCGAGGACTTTCAACGCTGGAATTAATAGTGATGCTCAACCTTTGGCTTACAAAGGATACTCCCCAATTTAAATGACCGATTGATTGCACGACCAAAGACTTTAATTTATTGAAAAATAAAATATTTCCAAAATAAACTTAGCATGTTCATTTCAATTAAAAAAGAACAATAAGGGACTTATCAGGGAGATGTCTGATGTGTTAGCATGGGCAGCGAAATGAACTGAGTAATTCTGAATTCAGTAAGTGAACTATTTAATACGGAGGATTAGAGCATTGTTTACATTACCTAAACTGTAATCAAAGGAACTAAAAATTTTCGCAGTGTGCAGTTCATTAAAATCCCTTCCTAAAGCCACAATAAAGACGAGTTGTAGCTTTCAGCGACATCTATTAATATCTGGCTGAAGTACTTCGTAAACTCTCTTTGTATTTAAAACCAGCAACCAACCATACATGAACTTGTTAGTTCAATGCGTTTCTTGTAGATGGAGACTTATGGTTCTTCAGTACTTTACACAAATTTAATGAGTACCGGTGATCGATTTTATTCGTTCTTTTCCTATAAAATTAATGAATTGGTCCATAAATCACCGGAGGCCATTGCCGTTATTAAAATAATTCCGATCGAAAAAGGCGAATGAAAACCAGCGAAGCACAATATTTATTCTAGATAAGATGTCTCAGATAGCAACAAAACATAATACCCTACAGTGTAATTATCATTATCACATTGTATTTTATCACAAACATACAATAATATGCACGAGCGGGGTATTCCTATTAGGTTAGAGACCTTATGTTTGTATCTACGATACCTACGGTTCGTATTATCGTCCTTAACTGTAATATCTTTAATTAACTCACAGAAAGCCCTTATCACAATGAACCGTTCCAAAACTGGACCCCTTATCGTCATTCAAGAATAACCGAGCGCACTCATCTGCCTCTGACGATGATGAGGTGTTTTATTATCATCCAACACCGGGGGACAATAACCCCTTTGAATGACGTTTCTAGTCTTTTCACGGGTTAGAGATTAGAACGATCTATTTTACAATTCAGACGGTACGGCCCGAAATCGACACTTCCGGAAGCGGATTTCGGCCGTACGTTCGGCACTCGACAAAGGATCTTTGCGTCATTATCCGAACGCGGAAGAGACGTGTGGGAATTTCGCCGGCGAGCGCAGTTTAATTTATATTCGGTCGATTTTTTAGTAGCAACCCCCGATTCCGACACGCTATCGCCGGATCTGCCCGTCGAATCCACCAGCTTCCGTCACTTTCCGTCTCGTTGCAGTTTTCTCTTTTACGAAATGATCGTATCTCCGGTCCCTCCTCTATACCTTTTGATTAATGTCGGCTCGCACTCGCATAGGAATAGTGACAGGTGTGCGCATCTCTAACGTCTCTCTAATACGCGTCGACGAACGCAAGAAACCAGAAATTGCAGAATATCGCGATGATGATGAATCCGCGATAATGATGATTAAGCGTGCGCGCGGCGTCATTACCGCACGCGTTTTTCGGGAAATTAAATTAACACATTACCATTACCGCCTTATAATAACATACCTACGAGAGATGATAACATTGCGTCTCGTTATTTTCGAATCGGCCCATTAAAATATCGTCCCTTGGAATCGACTCGTTTTTTCCGCCCGGGCCAAATTTGGACCGCCGACCTATCCGTCCATTAAAAATCCGAACACGAAATCGGGAGAAAGAAACGCTGGAATATAAGCCGCGCCGCGTCTGCCCCTTCTCGGAAAGTATCCGCAATTAAAATGGGAATATCGGTACCGCGCTCTCTATATGGCACACATATTTCAGAAATAGCGCTTTATTGAGGCGACGGATCCGTATAATGCCGGCCGCGGACATTTTATGCGCGCCGACCGTAATCATAAATGCGAATAACTTGTAAGTCGTGTCCGATATACGGATGTAGCATGTTGTATTTCACTCTTTCGACTTATCAAACCAACACCGGCCGACCGCAATCCTTTTTACCGACACCATAAATCCTCATCGAGATCCTGAAACCTGAAACTGAAACTGAAAAGTGCGCTCCGGATTTTCGGGGTGACGGCGGCAATAATGCGGAAGTGGTGAGGTGGCTTATGAGGTCGCCGAATTATTTACGAAAACAATGAGCACGCGTGGAATATGATTGGCTTTCAATTGCGGACGAAATTCCCGAGTGCGCCGATGGACGGCGGTTTTTTCGCGTTTCGCTTGGGGTCGTCCTCTTGGCGATGTCCGTATCTGTCATCCGAGTGATGCCTTCCTAATATGGTTCTCAAACACTCGTGGCTCCAATAAATAAAAATATATAGCACGTGCCCATATACATCTCATAGCAGGAGATTCGGTCCCTCTCTCGAGGTGGCATGAATAATGCATCTTTCGAAATTAAAATCCAACTTGTTTTTACGTTCGGCTTCCACGTGCTGCATTGTACGCTCTTACTTATGGTGTGCGCGGCAGAGGGTATTATAGTAAATGTGTGGTAGCGGGTTGAATTCGAAATTGTATCGTCCTTTTTTCCCTTTTGCCCGGTCCCATTTGGAAATCGAAATCTATAAATGGTATTCATTTACCGCGTTTGCCAAATTCAAATGCCAATCAATCGTCTACCCCGAACAGTCGAAAGACACTAGTCGAGACAACAAAAGGACGCGACCCATACATGACCAAAATTCCAAACCGATTTCATTTTATTTATACCCGCGGCTCGGAGGGAGCACGGTATTTTCGAATGCCTCTCCCGCGATTTATCGGCATCTCGAAAATACCGAAAAACCTTCTCTTATAATATTACAGGACTAAAGAGAATAATTACATAATCAATGGCTTAGTTAAGAGGAATAAATTATTTCATTAAACCTGATAAGTCTGGTATTCCAAATAAGGCCAGGCTTCAAGTACGCCCAGTTGCAATTTTGCACTTTGCAGTAACTCTGGCCACCTCACTCTGCCTGTAACCCTGCAATTAATAAATTAGCTTACGCGAGGGATCTAAGGATTTTCAATTGATTTCCGATTGGCCAATAAAAAGAACCATTCTTGTCTCATATCAGGTGAGACCTTGAAGTCATCAAATCCAAAAACACGCATACCTTAGTATACCACTATGTATAATGGTAGGTAAGTCAAAAACTAGGTGGTAAATTTATTCAAAAAAATTCATCACGTGATAATCCGATGCATAATTCGAGCTATTATCATGTATCGATCACAAGTTTATGATAGGCTGCGATGATTTTAAGGATTTCGTTATGTAATTGTGTCTCGCCGCAATAAAAATCATTTTACTGCTCTTAAATTAGGAAATTATGGTAAAATTGTCACCGTATAGTAGTGGCTACTCTTTGTTCTACGATTCGAACCGAAAAATAAATAAATTTCATATAATAATTAATCTTTATGCTAATTTATTCAAAACGCCATAAATCTTATTCGCGTGCGACTCGTAATTACTAATTAGTTATTTCGAAAAAATTGAGATCTGCAGGCGCCAAAATTTCTCGAAAAAATCTCAAGCGCTAATAGAATGATACTAAACATTTATCAGCCTTGAATCTTTACCTATATTCTATTTAAAAGCACCATTCCTGTTTATTTAAATCTGCACAATTATGTTGATAGGTCAAGGAAATCTTCTACAGATGTGTTTAAGTAATTCAAATCGCAAAAATCCGCACAAAAAAAAAAACTGTTAAATTGAAATCACACCTGGCCATTTTTAAGCACAAGGATTTCGAAATCGATAGATTTCGCCCATTTTTATTACACCTATACTCGACGATAACATCATTAATCGTTAATTGGTGACGGATCCGTGGTTTCAAAATCTGGACCCACAAAGACTCTTCTGGACGCTCCCACGTTATATCATCCGGCCGCACCGCCTCTTGTTCGTCCGATATAATGCGCTCCATCAAAAAGCAATCGTGTAAAGAAAGGTCCATCATCCACTCCTCCCTTCCGTCCCCTCGGCGAAGAGGCGAGCACAAAAAACCGTGTAAAAAATCGCCGAAGGCCGGCCGTTTTTTGTGCGCCCGAACGAGGAAGCGACGTCGCGCCCGAGAAAGGGTTGAACTAACCTACCCTAAAGGGACGCACCGTTATTCCACCCTGTTACGCGCACCGAACCTTCCGCATTCCGGAGCCTCAATGGGTTAACCGGTCCTAAAAGTTCGACAAACCCGAGAGCCGAACGAGCCACGGGTTATCCAATAAATATCTCGGAGAGAATACGCTCTGACTTACGACCATCATCACCATACCCTCTTCTTAACCTTTCTCCCGTATGTATTAATCGGCAAAATCCGATTAAATTGGCAGAACAAAAATCGATTCATACTCAGTTTTGTTCAAACTTTGAACTCTAGCAGAAGGTGTCGGTGAGGTTCGGTCGAAATTTCCCGTGACAAATGCGATTCTTGTCATCGCTAACCACTACCGGTGTAATCAATATCGTAAACTTGATGTAAACCTGTCAGGTGTTATTTTATTAGATAAAATAACGAGCAGTGTACGTATAGAGTGTGTATGCGTATATAAAGTCGGTTCAACAAAACTCGTTTGAGAAAACTCTCGGGGTCACCTGACCGTGTTAAACTCCTCTAGGCCCGGTGTTTACATTACTTAACTCTTTGATTTGTACATATCATTAGTCGCGGAGTATATGGCCACCTGATTTTAATCCGGTGATTTAGGCGACGGCTTTTCCCTGGATTATCTCCCGAAAAACTCGCGCGAATTTTCGGAGTTGAAGTTTCTCGCGGATGCCCATGCTGTCGTTATGCGATTTTATGAAGATCATCTCGGCGGAATGTTGAATGCGCAATTTGGAAAAATCGCCTGGCTTACGTGTGTGCCGTGATGGCCATCTATTAAAGCTCAATTCAGATGCAGGTCTCAGATGGATATCCTGGCGATATAAGTGCGATGCTCAACGAGAATTGATGATCTAATGAATAAGCGTTGTGGTTATGATTCCACCCTTCACTTAAAACGAAATTTTTCCGTAAGCGGCAGACTCACGACTTCAAGTCAACGATCTATCATCGAGCGCACCACTTTGCTATTTCCATAACGCAGATTAGCCGCGGCCGATGATAAAACTGATTTTCGATGCGAGAACGAAACTTTGCTTTATCCGGCCAGACGACATTTTTGCCAATTAAACACATCAAAAAGAACAAATTGATAAAGTCGTAAAAAATCAACTCCGTAAATCAGGATTTATTGATATCAACCAAAAATAATTGACATTTAAAACAACATTCGCTTTTTTCCTTGCAGATATTGGTAATTTCATCAATTTTTCACAATGCCCGCATTATGGCCGGCCGTGAAAAAGGTGCACATCAGGTGGATTTTATGGTTTATTGCGGCACCTCGCTCATAGTATACCGTCTTCGGATCCCTTTTAGAGTGCGTAAGGGCAATGTAAACCGACCTGATGGCTCATCGGGTCGTTGGCCCGGCAAAACATGCCTCTGTTTTTTACGTTTATTTATCTTATCCGATGAACGCGGGGTTCTGTAGGTCCATAGTTAAATTAGTTCCTCAAGGTACAGTTAATTTTATATCGGCTTGACCTTAATCGCCGGGTATTCTCAGCGTTTTATTAATGGACCTTTCCTCATGCCGTTTATATTGATGATGTCGCCGCATTAATAATGCCTAGTCCCTTTTTCACTCGAGATTAAGCTACCGAGTTGGACTTGAATGGTGTTGGTCACGTATACGTCACCGAGCCGAAAATTCCAAATATTCCGGTCATTTGTTACCTTATAAGGACAAAAAACCTACTTTACTATCAATTCATTGCCAATTCTGTAATTAAACGTGTCCATTGATGTAATTGACAAATTTTATAATAAAGGAATCTAGTTTTTCACTGGATCGGGTACGAAGAAAAAAGCGAAATAGCTTCCTAGTGATAATATTAATTATGGGATTGTAATTTATTTCTGCAAACAAGGAAGGTGCCTGCAACAATAATTAGTCACGCTCGTATAAAAACACTAAGGTTGCAAGACATTTACCGGAGTCAACAGTGCTGCAAACGAAAATAAAAACAAACTTCTAATAAATTTATTAATAAAACCAATAAATGGAATTAGGTTTTTTCGATTTTGATTAGATGGCCATAAAATTAATAAAGTAATCTCGGAATTTCCGGAAAATAACACAACAAATCTATAAAATCGAACAACATAATGCCTACGCACAGATTTTCAGTCATTCGAATGAAATGTTCATCAATTGGGTTAACGAACTGGTCTGCGGAAATATTTACTCAACAATACAAATTTTTAATAACCACAGATAACGTCCTCGTGTATCCGAATTTTAATGAATGGATTTTAGGCTCGAAACGAAATTATTGGTGTGGAATCATTAGTAGGTTTTGAAATGAATGAACTGATAACTTACACGTGTATGTTGATAGGGTAAGGACATTTTAACTACAAATATTTAACCAGTGAGGAATCTTCTTAAGAGTACTCACCTCTACACCAGTTTCCATCAAACCTATTGGGTGGTATTTTTCTGGAAACTGGGTAATTAAAACTTGCAGCGGTGGTAATGCGCGAAGCTGTCGTAATAATTCTTTCGAAAATTACGGTTCTGCAGAGGAAGAGGTGGGTCGTTGACACTCCTCGACTCATCGTCGAAGTCTCCAAAATTTTCGATCGGTACCATCGGGACGTATATGAGGCGGAATTTTCAAAGGGCCGCATATCACGATCGGTCGAGTCGGATTGCGATTGTGCCCATTTTCGCAAACGCATTTTAAAGATTCGTTATCCGCCGAACGACAGCCATCAAGAGACTCGTACTCGCCTGCTGACAATCCGTTTGTTTGTGTTTTTTATCAGCGTTTACTATTCAAGGAAACTTACTGCCGTTTATAGAAATGATACAATTTCCATCGGACGATATAAACGTCGCCGCATGAATATTAAACGAATTTCATCCACTTCTCGCATTTGTACTCAAAGTGAACCACCATTTTAGCCAGGTTATGGATAATAAGTGAATGACAGTAGAGACCTAACTATTCCAAATGCTAGGATTTCTACTGGGTTTTCATAAATGCTTGGGTACCACGTGATCATGAAGTAGGCAACTCAACATACATATTTGGGGGAATTTTGGGGAATTACGTGTTTTTTAGTTTTCTTCACCAAGTCTGTGCGTCAAACTCGCCAGTGACGTTCGTGTTGTTCAGTGTTTATGTCCGTCATTCTCCAAACGGCAAACACACGTGCTCTTGCGTTTCCTGTGGCGTTTCCTTGACGTGAAAATGGTGTGGACACATGAAGAAAATGCTTCATTTTCTTGCGCTTGGGTAAATCCCAGCTGTGGAAAATATTTTTGTTTTCCCTAGACCCCCAGACTCTTCCCTGTTCTGACGCCCATGATGTACCGCGGGTTGCAAACGTCCGCTAAGACACGTGGTACCCAAGCATTTATGAAAACCCAGTAGAGCGACTGTAAATACCGTCAACTTTGCTACATTTATTGAAGAACACTGGAAGAAAATCTTTGGAAAAAACTAAATAGTACAGAACACAACGTGACGGAAAAGAGCGCGAAATAAAACTTTCTCGACAAGTGTGTATACTATTTTTCCGACGTCAACATCACTTTTACATCAATTTCACTTGCGAAACCTCATACTATACAAAAGAAAAAAAATCGACAACTGTTAATTTTGAAGTTAGGAATATCCAAACGAAATTTTCATGAGAAGAAAAGTCCCTAAACTGTTGAAAATGCTCAACCACAAAATATTCAACGATTTGAACCAACGATTATAACAAGAATGAATTAAACAATATAACCGTAACAACTTAGAATCGGTTTTCATGCTAAGATTTAGTGAAATTTATGGACTTGTGCGATAATGAAATTACCAAGTTTCATAATGAAATCACCTGATTCATCACGTAACAGCATAGATGAACCCCTCAAGATTGGCAAGAGCACGTTTGATTTTTTAATCCCGAAAATCGGTACCCGAACTACCATCGGAAATACCCGATTCCGAGGGCCGCGTTCGAGGACGCCACTATAAACTCGTTTCTAGGATACAAACGACGCATCCATGCACAGCCCTCCCAGTTCATTAATTTATGTTTATGAATTCTGACCATCTGAAATTCACCAACTTCAAACCACCAAATTCAGATTTTTTCTAAGTTGTGGAAAATCAATGAATTCATATGGTTGATTGGTAAATTTCAAACATGAAGATAGCAGTAAATATTCCAAGGAACCAGTATTTAATTGTTTTATACACATTTATTAGAACTTTTTCACTAATGATTTTGTAGATAAGAATATTTATAAGTCCAACCTCGAGTTCACCATTCAAAATATTCGTAGCAAGCTCCAAATTTTCCAAATTGACGACACACTTTCAGTATCTTGAGGTCTCCTCCAGTGATGGTGAAATTTCCCATTATTTCGAGCATTATTTCTGAGCTTCGCACATTTGAAAAAAACCATGTTCACCAGAATAGTAGTAAACGGGTTCATATTGGAATTGGAACTATGAATGTAACCCTTTTCCACATCTTGAAAATGTGTTCTTAACTGCGGGAATCTTATTATTTAATGGTTTCGATAACTCACGGATTTGTTTCTTTAAACAGTGATGAATACGTCTACGTCCCGGTATTGAAATTAGTGCGAAATCTCTAATCTCGTCTCTAATTATTCAGCATAAAACCATATCACAAATATTTAATAACTCCACAAATTTTCAATTTCAAAATAAATAAAAAATCATCATAACAACAGTGATAAATTTAAAACACGGCCACCTTCAAAGTCTAGTTTTTCTGGCCCTCTAACCACGCCCTCCTGAACTATCTACGAGGTTGCCACCCTATACCACCAGCAATCACAATCCTATTTTTATTTTTGTCGCCATCTAATGACCTTTTGTCAAAACTACAAATTACAGGATTCTTAAAAACAGTGGCGCTCTCTCAAACGGCCCTCGTGAACTAAACCCCTTTCGGGGCGGGACTAATTTCACGGGCATCTTGCCACCCCGTGCGTAACAGCTTGAAAATGAGTGACTTTTCAGCCACCTCGATTGTTATGAAAAGTGACACTTTACAATATGGGCGGCAGAAAAAATAATGATTTTTGGAAATTTTTCACGTTCTTGATGATGGCCAGTTCTTGAAGTTCGTGCAGTAAAAACACCAAAAAACTCGGATGAGATTAATAAAAAAACCTTGCCCTTTTCTAAGGCTTTCCAAAATTACCCGTAATTTTTGAAAAATTGTACCCAAAGATTATCTCCCCAAGATGGGATACTTGGCCGGAAAATTAATCCCGATACCGAAGGCGGCAATAGTTCGTACAGTCGATTTTAGATAGAGTCACATTCGCCAAATTTCTTGCAGTTCTCTTTAATTCGTAACTTGTCAAAAAATCAATTAGATGGCGGTATTAAAAAACCAGGCGGAGGTGATAAAAAAAAAACAGGCAGCGGTGATCAAAATTGTCACTGTTGTTATGATGATGGTTTATTTTCATTTATTTTCATTTTATTTGATTTTATTCCTGAATTATGAAATATTGTGAAGTCAAGAAACGTTATTGTGGTGCGTTTAAGTTGTATTATTCATGGAATCAGTTTCATCTTGATGCAGGATGGTCTATGTTCACAGTGAGTGTGTGTATAAAACAATTCGGAACTACATTTTGGCAATTAATACAAATTTTGCTGGTATGTACATCCGATTTCCGAGGCCAAAATGAAGAGTACTGCAAATACGCGATACTTTCTGCGAAACCTCCAAGCATTTTTCAAAATTTCAAAGTGTTTGAATTACGGACACCGACACTGCAAAATTTTCATCAGTGCCAGAACGGCAAACTCGACTACGAAGGATCTGAATTGGTTGAACAATTTATGGAACTGCTCATCTTGCGGCTAGTATTACGGATACACATCATTTCTAGTTAAAATTATTAGTGACAAAAGTTTCAATATATTTTTTTGATTCCAATATGATTTAACTCGTTTTTTCTAGAATAATTATTGCCAGTTTATGTTTAAAATATTTCAATTAATCTTGTAAATTCAATTATTTTCGATAATAACGAGAAGAATTGAATTTGAAGCTGAGCATAAACCGGTGTACCTGTGCGGTGCACTTATAAACTTATAAAAAAATCATAAATATTAAAATTTACAAAGAGGGCTATGCAAGAATACGTCGATTGTATCCTAGAAACGAATTTATAGTGGCGACATCTACAGCCGCCAGGGGCGTCGGATATTTCCGGATGATACTTCGTGCCGCAATTATCGGGATTAAAAAATCAAACGTGCTCTTGCCAATCTTGAGGGGTTTATCTATGATTGTACCCATTTCTTCGGATTACAGAGTTCTGATCTATTGTATCAAATACTAAATTGCTTTTGATGCGATTTCGGCCTTAATGAATATGCGATGAGAAGAGGACGAATCCTTTGTGGCTCGCTTTGTGGCGCGTCCGGCTGAAAGTGGAGGCGCGCACGAGAACTTCCATATTTAGCCGCCGCCGAGAGATCGGATAGCCCTTTTATTGGTCTCATTTTGAGCCAAACGCGGAATGTGTATCAAATTTGGCTCGAATCCAAATTAGTGAATGCAGTTTTCAGAGACGGCTATCAAACGTCAAATATGGAACGGCATGCGGTCGTCGGCGAACACGTGCGTTTGCACAACTCTCGGCCGGGGGCAAAATCACGACCCTTAACCTTGAACGGCCCCGTCTGATACATTTTCGAAACGGCCGATTAGCCGAAGAAAACGCGACTCGGTATACAGGCGCACAGTGGCGACATTGTACTAACGCTTTAATGTCTTTATCCTTGGAATTTATTGCCGGAATATCAAATTCACTTACTGACCCGAGAGATGCGATCCGGGCATCTCGAACGGCCCAATTAAAATTTTACGACGGCGATTTACGCACAGCCTGCCCTTTCATCGTGCGTTTAATAGAAAGCGAACCGAATTCTTCCTCCGGGAGGCCGATGAACTGCCGGGCGATAATCCGGTGATTCGCGCAATATTCGGCACTTTCGGTTTCCTCGTTCGCCGGGACGATAAAACGCGAGGTATGGGTTCGGACTCGGAAAACACAAGCTCGCATAAAATTACGAGAGAATCCTTGAACTTGGCTGCCTGTTTCGTTTCGACACCGCCGTGCACAGATTGGGCATACGGCACGACTCCCACTGGGAGTCGGTTCGGAAATTTATCGCGGCAATTTTGTTTGACAGATAGGAGGTGAGTTTCGTTCAGCATAAAGAGGTGCGAAGGAGTATTTTAATAGCGCCACAGTTCGCGTGTTTATCCAAAGACCGGTCCGCGTGGGCGGTTCGACCGAAAAGTCGAAACGTTGGGGCGACCCGAAAGGTCCAAAACGCTAATTACGATTTTTTCCGAGTTATCAAGATAAATCGACCGGATTTCCGATGCATCGGCACACGAATTGCGCTCTTAGTCCTTTCAAGTTGAACATCCTTTCTGTTACATATCGTGACCGCGAGTCGAGTCGGGCTGACATAATGCTTTTCCTTATAAACTCCGAGAAATATTGCATGCTTTCCATTAAAGGCAATTTATTTCTGCATTATTTATTACACTACATAATTCTAAGTTCTTCATTCACCTATACACACATGAACACATGACTGGATTTCCTCACGTGTACCTATCTGCCCGGTGTACATACAAGTACCCAGTGTATAGAGAGATATACGCTCGGAAATGATTAGCTCTTTAATAAATCGATTCCATTACCGCGGTGCGACAATTCTGCGGTGTATGCGGGCGATAAAGGGCAAATGTGACACGGCGGGTGATCTATTTCGCCGGTCGGTGGAATAATATGAGTTTTGCGTCACTCGGTTTTGCAACTGGGTATTATCCTAAAAAGGCGCTATTAGTATTGTACTGCCGATTCGTATGTTGAAAGTTGTTACGGGCGTTACCACGTGTAATAAAACATTTATGCGCCTTTATGCTTCGTAAACATTTACGACAAGTTATCAAAATCGTCGTCAATCATTGTTCAAACCGATTCCGAACACCCCTCGAGTGAAATTATTCTCAATTTTACGAGAAACTCGACATTACCAACTTTTATTATGGTTCGGTTCATACCTAAAAAGCTCCATTAGGTGTAGGAGAATAGGTACTCATTTTTTTTTCTTCGGTAAATCAAGTGTATAAATGAATAATTATTGTATACTTTATTGCAAAAAAATCCGTTGTATTATCTTATTATTATTATTATTAAGTGACAAACATTTATATAAATGTTAAGGCTACACGCGATTAATTTTTCATGAAATATTTTGTTGAGTGGTTCAATTATATTCAAACTAGTATGTACTCATTGTGGAACTCCTTTTTCCGTTTAATAGTATCTATCTGTTGCGGCCCTTGGACCTCCAATATTGATTAAATTTAATTTAGGTGATATTTCTGAAATAGCTGAAAAATATGAATTTTCCCTGTATTTATCAAGAAAATTATTCTCCTACTTTGCAAAATGGTTTCCCATGCAGATTTATTGCATTTCTGGCATTGAATAGCTAACATGGAATTCATTCGCAAAAATTAATAAATTTTAAAGGCGTGACATCGTTTTTGCGTTTCTCATTTTAGAAATACTTTCCTTCACGTAAACCTCACGTGCAGAATTCACAACAAATCCGTGAGTTTTTTGCCACAAAGTAGTCGTCGAATTGAGCGAGGCAGCCGGGTAATAATAATTACAGAAATTCGCTAGCAATAAGTATCTGCGCTTACACAAATTTGACCAAGTCCATCAAAAATAATTGTATAAATTGCATAAAAGTTCAAGGGCGAAATGAAATAAGCGCGCACGAAATATTTTATGTCGGAAAAAAACACGGAATTTCGCAGTTTTCCCTAATTTGTGGCAAAATTCCCCACTTTTAAAGGCATCCTCTAACGAAGTTATGACAGCACACCAAGATAAGATTAGCGAGTATTATTGTTTGCGGTCAGGAGTTTCAGGAATCCGAAAAAGTAAACGATAAAATTTTCGAATGTCATTTTAAAAAGTTCCTGGAAGTTTACATTGAGGTGCTCGATGCGCCGACTTAGGTTAGTAATAATAAGTGGCTTTTACACTTTCTCGCGAACGAAACTGAAAGCTTCATCCTCACTCATTTTATACTTGGCTATAAGAAAGTCGACAAGATCGACAAGATCGATGGGCCTTTTTGAGGTCACCGATGTATCAACTATCAATTTTGAACCTAATATTACCATATTGCTGAAAAATCATCCTGATTTCTCTGTTTTAATAGTTGTCGATGGGAATTTCGCTAATGTCAAAGAGAGACGATACTGAGAGTTTGTATAGGACTCTCCTTGTATCGCATGTTGTGTTTTGTGACGGCTTTTTATGCTAATGCGGGATTTTTCTATTCGGGATAATAAGTGAACGTCCGCGACGAGTGTTTCGCGCTTATACGGTCGGGTGGTGAAGACAAACAATAAAGCCATTAAGTAAAAAATATTTTATTTCATTTCCAAGAATATAAAAAGCATAGCTTAAATATACAAATGGGAGTGGATGATGCGTTCGTGTATGCAGTTTATGTATATGTACAACAATTTAAGAAGAACTTGGACGTTATCCTTAAGGAACTTAACCTAGTATAATTTAATAAAAAACAATGTCTAATATTAATAAAATCAACAAACATCAGTCTTGATACATCCAGATGAGAGATGAGGTGGTGGTAACTAGTGTGGCAGTGTTGTTTTACTATTATTTTTTTTTCAACGTGATGGAGGCGATCGTGTATTACCTGCAACCAAACGAAAAAAATCCGTCAGAACACAAAATCGCACCGGAAAAAACGCGAAGAAGGGAAAAGCGATTGCCTGGCCATGATTCGATCACCTTGCCGCGCGCGGAGAGGAGCACCGCACCGAAAATGCAAAAATTACGGTGAAAAAACGGCCTCGACGACCGAAAGAAAATGCAAGGCCGGCCTAGTACCAGAGATGCAGCACGCCCGAACTTCCCGGTATACTTTTTGCGCCGCGAAATCGCCGAGTTTCGACCGATTTGCCGGCTTTTCGGGCGACGGACGAAACGGCGGCCCGGACCGCGCCGAGGAGCATCGAACGAAAGAGGTCAACGTAATCAAATTGGTGAGGATCAATAAACTTACGGATATCTGGAGGAGATTTCGACTCGGCGCTATCAGTACCGAATCCGGTCGGGGGCTGCCAACTCTAATCCAGTTTCGGGGATCACGTCCTTGACCTCAAGGGGGCGATTATGGTGTGGGGGTCTTCCGGCGCGGGTTTTCGGTGAATCGGGGGATTTCGGGGCGTTTTTTCGCGTTTTCGAGGTTCGGGTGGGCGGACGGTACTCGAACTTGGGTCAACGAACGAAGACTTACCGGAGTCTCCTGCGCCGGCAGCTGGACGTCTCCCGGCGCCCTCCGTCGCCTCCGTCGCGGTGCCACATCAGTACAACCCCGTGGGGTCCAAGCTCTTGCCTCCGTCCATTTCGCCCGAAATCTCGAAAATCGCTGCAAAGGGCACTCAGTACTGTCCGGTGGGGTCCAATTTGCCGCCGTCCATTTTGGTGGTTCTTCGGAAAATTCTCGACGAGGAAATTCGCGACACTTTTACTAAGTTTTTCTCGAATTCGATTTCGATTTGGCTGGTGGTACTTTTGGTGGTACTGGGTGGTGTGTCAGTAAAGGCCGGTCGGATCGAGACCTGACATGCTGCGCACTGGTACCGCGCTGAGAATGATCGGGAGTGGGACGCGCCGGCCTCTTAAATGAGACGGGGCGACGCCGCGGGCGGGCGAGGCGGGCGGGTGGGGGGAGGCGACGCGCGGCCGGGGGCGTCGCGGCGCCCCCGGAAGCCCTGACCCACTCACGCGCGCTGCCACTGAACCCCCCGGTCGCGCTCTCGGATCGGTTCGGTTCTCGGAGTAATTCACGAGACCTGAGAGCTCCTGAAACGCGGGGACTATCTGCGTGCACCGAGAGAGTACCGCGTGCGTGTCTTACGGCCGATGGAGCCGCTTTCGGCCTTCCGCGACGTAGGAATTGAGCAAGGATTTTGCTTCCTCGTTCGCTTATCACGGATTTGCGGCGTTTTTGGTGGAAATTATTGGATGGAAATCGAATGCACTCGGTGCAAATAAAAATTCAAACTTTGCTCTTTGAAACTGGGTACGAAAAATAAGGAAATTCAATTCAAATTTCAACATTTCTTAGTTCTTAGGCATTTTGGTTTCACTTATTCGCATATCGTATTCTATACGAAAATTGAAATTTTCCTAATGCACTGAAATGTTTCACCACCGGTGAAAACGAATGCACCGAGCGAATCTTTTAAAATACTTAAAATAGGGTTGCCCTTTGACCGGTGAACTCAGTTTTTGGCAATTTTCTGGATACCTACTTACTTGATAATCAATCGGTCTTTAAAACAAGGCGAAATATTTTTATAATGATGAAGTACTTACATATTTCGATTTGCCCCGGTTTTATAATTGGAATTTTAAGTCAACTTTAATAAAAGTGAAATCAGAATGTGACATACAAACTCTTTGACTTGTCACAATCTAACCCCCGATTTCATAATTGAACTTGAAGTTCAGTCTAAAAAGTACAATATGTGAGTGTGACCGACTCTTGCATTTTTGTCAGATTCTAGTTCCCGATTCCATAATCGAACTTCACTTTAAAAAAATGCAATGAGAATGGGAAAACGATTATGAAAACGGGGTTGAAAGATCATAATTTATTTATGAATGAACTTTTTGTAATATGGATATTAAGTAACCATTTTAATAGATTTGCACTTTGACCGACCAAATGAGTTTTTGCTCATTTTTTTGATCAATTGATGATCAGTTTTTCGGCAAAATCGCATTCTACCACAGTTTTGTTTTGCGACTTTTAAACATCGTTTTCACGCGAAACAAAACTGGTGTTTTCATTGTGAAGGGTGTTTAATTCGAAATTTGGCGTGATAGAACGCTGAATTTGAATAAAACACATACAATATGAATAAACGAAGAAATTAATTTTTTTTTACTTTATCAATAGACAATATTATGTCATTTAGAGTTTGAATCGGTTTGAATATTATGTTAGTAGTAATTCTTGCATAAAATATCACCCTCGCGTTGGCTACTTATACCGCATCTTGGAGGTCCGATTCTCCAGCATTTGACCACAGAAATTCCCATCGAAAATAATCCAAAGGCCGAACCTCAGTTATTTTTCCAAGTTTTATCACCCCAAATTAATTAAATATCCATTGCAAAATTTTTCAATGCGATTTTGTAATCCTAGAAAATGAAGGAAATTCGCAACGTTATACAATGAGAATTTGCCAAAAAAACGATACTCTTAATTAAATTGAATTGATTCTTTCACTTTTCACAAAAGGTCTCAAAAATCGATGGTGTTATCTGCATGTCTGGATTTTGTTGTTGTGACTGACTGATGGTGAACGTCGATGCAGCCTTGTTCGATGGTAATAGATATTGTTGGCACGGAGATAACCTATGACCCCCCAGTTCAATGCGGAAAGGCCGAATTGAATAGAACAATGTTTTCGTAACAAAATTTTCACGGACGATCCTGGCGCTTATTTCGGGACCGTCATGTCGACGTATTTCCGGTTTAGCCCGTACTATTTTCAGAAATAATCGCGAGTTTTTTTTCTTCGATTCGAAATGGAAATTTTTACTGAGTAGGTATTCGGTTATTGTCGAGGTCTTGAACTTGAAAATTACTTATGCGGTGACGCAAATTTTGTCCTGTAATCGTTTCTTGTCTAGCGAATATTGAATCTCATGGAATTTGCATAAAAATTAAAATACGTATGGTCAAAGGGTACACCCGTGTAATAAATATACGATTTCCGCGTATTATTTCCACTTTTAGCAACGAAAATCCCAAACGCTCGTTATAAAGAGGTGAACAAACTCGATTTCGCCACATCCTGTAACCGGTACCATACCAAAATCTCAATCGCGATTACGATATGTCGAAAAATTGAGCCTTACTTATTTTATTATTATACCTGTATCCTGCATGAGTCTTGGGATTGGGAAAGCCCATGGTTTTGTTTTTCGTAATAAATCGAGTGATTAATTTAGCGAGATCAGGATGGTGCCGCACCCCGGTTCTCCTATTATAGGTACCCCCGTCGGTTTCTTCCGATCTCTTGTGGATTTGCGACTTTCACCATCACAATTTCCCAGCTTTCACATCGCACTGCACTTCCGGGAAAGTGGAATACGACCTGCAGATATCAAAGTCGGACATTCTTCAAAACAACACCTTTTACATGCAGGCGGGCAATCCCCGATCACCTTTTCCTCTTTTTTCCGTTTCGAAGAACCTTCTCTTTATAATGATACAGTCGAATGGATGAATGGATTCTCACAAAGTTAGAAATTTCGCCGGCTTTGGCGTTTTCTATTGTGCAATAATCGTGGATGCATGATTCACTCGGAAATCCTTTTCGCACGAAATTGCACCTCAAAGCTTGATTTTAACCTTAACTAAACTTCTCAGAACGTGGTGTTTCCCTTTTTCAGCACTTGCCCCAAATGAAGCCTCTTGGAGAACAAAGAATGTTCCCACCGGCATGTGCGAGTAACTCACATTACGGGTACTCTCTCGGTGGGTACATCTGTAATTTCGTTACCGACTCCTCCCATCCGGAGATCTTTATTCGCAAAAAGAGTTTCAGTAATAATAATTGCCGGCTCTCGAAAGAGTAAAGGGACACTTTGCTCTTTGCTCGTACGTACAGTAATTACACGAAGAATATCTTCGATGAGAAGAAAAATCGTTTCCATATTATTACGGCCGAACCATCCATCATTCGAGTCTCGCGTTTGCAGAAAACTCGAACTAATGAAGCAAGAATGGAGTGAAAAATTGCCAGTTTTCACCGACTGGAAATTTAGGAGCGCGAGTTTTAGTGACTCCTCATTTCGCAAATTGTCAAAACGACCTGTGAAAGAGCTGTGCAACTTTTTTCTCAACTCACAAGCCTCGTTATAAGCAATTGTGGAAAATATTGAAAAGGGTAAGGTGTAGGGTAAAATGAAACTGAAAATATACAAAAAATTGCTGCCGTCTCCTATCTCTTAAGCATCTGTCTGCATCGAATGTGAAGCTTGTGGAAATGGTGAAAATTTTGTGTCTATGAAGGTACCTACTCTCCATAAACATTGCGCTTATGAAAACAGTTTGTCCCGCCTTCTGAAACTCGCTAAACAAAACTGTGCCTTCATTTCACAATATTTCCGAATTTGGTTTTGAAAATCTGCAAGCCGATATAAGGGTGGTATAGCGCGATTTTGTGGAAAAACTCTTTGGATATGGTTTTTTCCATTTTTAGCGTACCAAAATTGCCTCAAATCGGATGTGTTTCCCCTTTAGAGGATTTCAATGCCCTATATGATAAACCAATGATACACTTGTTTAACTTATACCCCTTCATTATCAGGTGTATCGATTTGAGATTCGGACACAATATTGTTATGGTAAATAATTGTCTTTGGATGGCCAGAGACCTTTTTCTTCATTTGTTCCTATGAGAAGAATTAGGCATAGTCCCTTGAAATCAAAAACTGATTTTGGCAATTTTCTCGTTCATAAGAAATCATCCAAACCAAAATAATGAAAAAAAAAATAGTATTCGATATTCATGTATAAGAATAATAGCTATCCATGTAACAAATAGATAATGTTGAACATTATTGAAGAGTTCATGCTTATGGCAGAGCCAGCTTGTGAGCGACTCCGATAATTTGGGGGAGTCAATAATGTCCCATTATGTATGAGTTGTATAAGAACAGGACTATGGTAAACTGATGCTCTTTCTTCAAAAAACTACTGGAAAAGCATTTATTTGGAATATTTCAAAGTAGGTATTCTTAGGTCTGTTTCTGCTTCTTCTTGTCCGTTAATGGCTTCTATCCAGTATAGGATAATTGTGGCTAATAGGTCTGTTTCATTCTGACAGTTTCAATATCAGAAACTTCAACTTTTGACATCATATTTCGAAAATTACATTCACTTTATTGTTCTAGTAATGTTCCATGCAGTATGTATAATAAAGTGACAGTTTACAGCCGTCAAAGGACGACATAAGTCCCGGATGACCATGAAGTGAAAACCGCCGCTAATATCGAAAATGGCAATTTCGGCTCCTCGGCCGTGTTCGGTCGAGGTCACCATTCTTTCGGGCATCGTCGGCCTCTCGGCGTCGGCCGGACGATATCCACGACGACGGCCGATCGTCGCTCGGCCCCGTCGTCGAGTCAACGGCCTCGGCCCGATCGGATCCGCGGCGGTTCGATGACACCGCGCGCGCCGGGACACCGCGACGACGCCGCGGTCGCTTCCTGGTGCGATGTGGGTCAGGTCGGGTCCGCGCGTCGCGGTTCCGCGTGGCACGGGACGTGGGGGCCGGGGGCGACCTACAGCCACCGCCGAGCGGTCAGTGTGCGACTGCCCGCCGGTTCACTGGGGTAAAGGGTGACTAACATCGCGGCCGTTGAACCGCGCCGAGCGCGCGATCTCGGCCGCTGCGCCGGCCGCCGCGGACCGATCGATCATCGACGGTAACGACCGCCGCAGAGGACGCCCAAAGGCCGCAACAGCACCGAGAGGCGACGGGGGCCCCGTCGAAATCGCGGACAGGCTCCGAGTCTCCAAAACGAGCGACAGGAGTGGTGGGCTCGATCCGCGCTTGGATCGGCCCCAATGTCGTATTCTCGGTTTCAAAATCTTCGTTTTCAATATCTACAAGAAATTGTGTGAAAAAGTGTCTTCGATTGAATTTACATGATTGCATATGGTGATTTCTCATATTCCTAGTTCAGTTGAAGTTGATATTTTTGAATTTTTACCTCAAAGAGAATTGTCTTGAAACTAATAATAAATCTTCGACTGGAGGATGTAAGAAACTATGTTTTCTTGAACCAATTATGTGTGTCTACTGGTTGTTGACCATCAAGTTTGTTATCGCAGGACTTTTCGGATTATTTGCTTTACTAACGTTGACAAAACGTTGATCAATGATTTTTGTGAATTCCGGAATTTTGGTAGAAAATTCCTTCTTTTGCATCAACTTTCGGTTGTCAACTCTCCAGGAATCCTTTTTTCATCGGCTTCGAAATCTAGATATTTTGCAGATTTTTCAGTTATTTATAGAATCGTTTCACGGTCAGTACGATATCTCTATCTTTTCGCAAGTTATGGTGGATTACATTTTATTACAGTAACGTAGGTATCGAATATGACGCCATCGGATATAACGACATACCCATCGTCCCATCCGAGTTTCAGATAAATGTTGAGTGAGTACCTATGCATAACGACAACTTCCAGCTAGTTTTTAATTTTGGCTATAATGTCGCGCATGCGCAGTTTCGCCGTTTTATGGAGAGATTAATAGGTGAATAAGGCCCAAGTGCAAAGTTGTTAAAAGGTTGAAATCAATAAGGTTTTGATTTGAGTCTCTCAAATATTTTTCTATTATACATACGTTATTTGGCTACAGGTGACTAAAGGTGAGTGCAACTTTGAGTTGATATCTGAAAGAATAAGATTTTTTTTTATTTCCAAAAACTCGAAATTCTGATGTTTTTGTTGTAATTTCACACTTGAAATAGTTATTGTTCATTAGTTCATCGACAAAATTCAGAACTTCAAACCCAAAAGCTGTTTGGGTCGTTTTGCATCTTTCTTCTTCGAAATATAGATTAGGTATCTTACAGGCGCGGTTTTCTTAATCGGTCCAAAAGTTTTGGACATACTTAGGTAATTTTTGGTTTGTTTAATATTTTGAATATTCTTCTATTGAATGGTTTCAGAACAATTACTGTATGCTTTCGCATGTACGATAAATTTCATTTGATCAAATAATATATTTTGGATGAATTTACTGAAAATTTATAGCGTTTATCCACTCCTAGATAATAATCATACTATTATTATTAGAAATTTTTGGTAATAATGGGTGGCGTTATTGATATAGATCACAGTTCGATGAAATAAAGTGACATTTCCAGCGATTAATGGGATCATTATTGCATTGGCTGTGGCCAATCAAAATAGAGCGATTTTCAGGTACAATTGGCAACAGCGCAACAATCGCGAAATTGACATTCAAAAATGGCGACCATTTGTTTGAATAATTGTTACGAGTGGTGGAGTGTCGAAAATTACTTGATCGTTTAATTGAAAATATGCATATGAATGATATAAGTGATAGTGAAAATGGAGACGAGCTTATAGGAACGGCTCCGGAGATACCAGATACCTGAAATATCCAGAAAGAGCTATGAATGAAGGTATGACACTTATAACAGTTCCCTTCGCACTGTTCGCAGCTCACAAATCGGCGCCGATCTGACAACACTACATTCTGTCCGTCACAGCTGTTTTGAATGAAATTTGAAAGTTGAGCGAAATTTCGAGAGCCGTTTTAACTGTTTTGGAGTGGATAAAGCATAGTATTAAGCTCGCGTGTTTTGGCTTTTATTCGCTCGTTTGAATTACGCCACTCGCTGGCGCTCGTGGCGTAAGTTTTTCAAACTCGCGAATAAAAGCTACCAAAACACGCTCACCTAATAATATTCTATTAAAGCGTCATTGGAGTACATTTCAAATATTTATTCCCTACTACTTCCGTTAAATATTTTACTTTTATTTCCGAAAATCTGAAAAGTTTGAACTTATTGCACAAATTTCGTACCTCGAAATGATGAAACTCTTCATATCTTGTTGAAATTTAATGGTTTTGAATAAAAATCTTTTCTATCTCAAAAATTTCAAAAGGTTCAGAAAGAATAAAAATTATGTCTATTAATTGAAGTAATTTTGGAATATTTGTCGTTATCTCCACTTTGATGCCAGAAAATCTTCCTTATTTTGCTCCCTATATTAAAATTGCGCCACACTTGAATCAAAATCATGCAATCAACGATACGGCAGATATGACGGAAATGGCGCGCTAAAGAAAAGCAACCTCGTTCATTAGCATTGCAAATAATTTTCGTGCAATCGATCTCCATACACCGATAAAAGTTATAAAGAGTACCTACACCAAGTCGTAGACCCAGCCACTGAAAATGGCATCGCCGACTAAGTACTAAGTATACCGCCATATCCCAGTTCATTTCGGTCAGAGTCGTCGGTATCATACACACGGATCAAATCTAAAATGGCACGTTTTCCTTTTGAACTCGACTCTCCAGCTCTATACCTACTCTGTTGCCTTGTGGATACGTTTTGTTCTTTAATAATTTTTTGCCGATCGCGCGCCGAGTTCAGAGACACCATAAAACTCAATTTTTGCAATTCCTCTCTCCACGATCCGCGCAAAATCCCCAAAATAACCATCAGAAGTCGCGCGGACCGCCGAAGGCCGCAAAGTCGAAAACGCACACGTCCGCGTTCGGCCCGCACCACAACAACAACAATAACGAGCGCGAGTTCAGCGAGCCCGCGGAGAATTCCGATCATGCGACGACAATATAAGGGCTCGTCGGACATCTCTCGTCATCATTTTTCGCATCGGACGCCGGTCGCAGGACGGCCGCGAACTCGCCGAACAGAGTGGAAATGAGCAAACGACCGGCATCGGGTCTTTGACCGCCGCGAGCCCTGACCCACTAACTTTGCGAGGTCGATGATCCGCCATTCCAGTTCCACAGTCTTTCGGTCACCCCAGATGCCAGATGCCCGGACCCGCGGGCCACCCTTTCCGGCACCTCGAGAGTCCGGCCCTAATCCGTCATCGGGCACATGCCGCCTCGCGAGACCGCCCGAAAGAGGACAGCCCATCTAACTCTTTATTGGGACGTTTGTCGGACGGGCTTTTGATGGAGTCCGAGTCTCTTTGAAGGATTATCGGCGAGCACCTGGGCGCCGGCCGTCACCGGGCCCCACGGTCCGGGAAAAGGCCGTTTCCACGCCTCGCGTCCGCTAATTATAGCGCGCACGGCGTTATGGTACCCGTCCAGCGGCAGCAAAAGTACCATATGCGGCGGTCGCGGCCTCGCTGCCGCTCGTGAGGTTCCCACGGTTGAACCATACTTAAGGATACTTCCATACGTAACCCCACCTAATGCCGCATGAAGAAGATGCCCGATACGAGATACATCTTCCTCGCGGTCATGATCTCTCTCCTCTCGTGATATGCGCCACGAGTACCGCCAGGATCCCGGAAAGTTCCGTCCTTTCGACCGTGATGCGGATCGAGTGGCGAGTACCGAAAGCGATTAGTGATTTCGGGAAACGGCGATTTACAAGCAAATGCGGTTCTGGGCGGTGCCACCGTTCGGACAAAGTACCCGGACGATCGTAAATTTCTGCCTCGTCGACAAGGAAAAGGATTAGGAAGTCGCTTTCGGTGAAGGAAAAAAAATCGCAAATGACTCTCGGTACCTGATGATGGCGTCTTTTCAGCGAAAAAGGTGCGGTCGTAAAGGGGTTTAATCCCGACAATGGGTGATAATATTTCTTCCCTGCCAAAAGGGCTAAGCATCTGATAATATTGTGCCTCTCTTGACTAATAGACTTCTGATACAGCCCCTGATTTATGATGGTTTAACCGGATCACCCTTTTCGGCGAAAGCGGCGTTTTCGTGTCTATATGGGGAGCGGATCGAAAGTGTTTTTTTCCGCTATTAGTTTCACTCGATTAATCATTTTCGCAAATCGATCTCGTATCTACTATTGCTTTCGTATGACCCGTTTGGTTGTTTTGCTCCATTGTCTACAAATTTTTGCGACCCCGATGGCTCCAAGATGAAAGTTCTTTTACTATCGAAAAAATTAGTTTGAAATGTATCCAGGTTAGAGCTAGGGAAATTTGTTTTGACCATTATGCAGAATGAGAAGACATCATTAGACACAATTCGCTAAACTAATAACAAATACGTATGTGATGACCCAGAAAATGATAATTCTAGCTAGAGTCAACTCATCAGTTTTGAAGAAAAAAAAGTAGGACGCTTTTCGATTACGTGCTAAAAACTATAAACTCTAAAGTTGTTTAAAAAAATTAAGAATCGGGGTTAGACACACAAAAATCACATTCGCCCAATTGGCGGAAAAGTGAGTGTTAATGACATTTCTAGACTCTTTCGGCTCACTTTTATTTGTTTTGCGAAGCGCAACTGGTGAAAAATTCGACCTGCCACTTTCGGTTCGCTAATAATATGCGGGATGACTTTTTCGCACTCGAGTGTTTATTTTTCGATTATGTTTGTGTTCGCGCGATTCTGGGTTAGCGATGTTTATTCGAGCCCGGTCTGTGTGCAAACTTTCGGCCAAAATCACAAGTGCAAACGTGCAAACAGACGGACAAAAAAATAACATCGGCCAGAGAGTCTGGTCGATGTTTCGGAGAGAAAAGGCCGAAATGCCCACCTAATTGGTGCGGTCAGTCGTCCATTCATCTTCCGAGCAACTGCTTCTGAATCGGGCTGTCACCAAAGGCTTTATGTGCCTTGGCCACAGAATTCTCGCTATTTACAAGTATTTTCGAGTCCCGCGTGCGGTCAGTTTCCAGCCGATTACGTTCCCGCCTCTCTAAAAGACCACACGAGCCCTTCTCGACAATAATAGCCGCACACGTTTCCAGCGTTTAAAAGGATAAAAGAACGGCACAGTCCTCCGAATAATGGCGCTTTTGACGTCCATGTCGCGAAGCGCATATGCGGTATGCGTCACGGAAATTCGGTTTCTCTTATTGCTCTTCGAGATCAGAAGAGAAAACGCGCAGTTTAAATTAATTCGACTTTATGACTTCTCTCGAAAAATTCTATGGAGCTACCTGTCGCGGATGATTTACGTAATGCTGCATTAGCCGGCCGCAATTTATTAATGATAGGTCAATAAAATATCGATTCGGTTGCACAAAAATTCGAATGGAGATAAAAACGAGGCATGTCTTGGAACTGTTTCAAATCGGCAAATATTTCACAAATCCACAGGAAATTTTAGTCGTAAATTTAATTTGATTTTAGACTTTTGAGTATGTAATCTCGTTTCAAAATTGTAGTTTAATTGGAACCATATTGGAACTATAGATTTTGAAGTTTTGGTGATTTTCGCTTTATAACACCATCTTCCTGTCGCTAATTTTGCCATTGCGTTATGAGCTTTTTACTGACCATCTAAAATAATGTTGCATTTTTATTTATTCGGAAGCACGTCTAGTCAGTTCTTTGTTCTTGGAGGTAATAACTCATCATGTGTGTATTTTTTGCAATATTAAACACTAGGTATTGTTTTTTTTTAGTTTTCAGTAAATTTGGTTAAAAATTAGGTTTCAAACTTTTTCTCAAAATTTCTGAAAAACTTCAGTGGCATTCATCAATTATTTCCTACCGTGTGTACAAACGCATCTTCTATCGAGTTAGCTATGATCATCTTTCTGTCTCATATAATTACCATTAGATAAACAGTGACAGAGACACAAATCAACAACTAGACAGAATAAGTCTCTATACAGAGACATCAGATCAATTTTTCATAAAGGGAGGCTATGATAATCGTTCTTTCTCTATTCTTCTAGTAGTTTTCAGATGAGACAGAATTATATTCCTATGAAGAATTTTTCTGATGTCTCTGTACACTAAGGTACATCTCTGTCATGTGAACGTGTATTTCTTTTATTTCGTTGCTGTGTAAAGTCATAGGTATCGTAGATATTCCAAATTACAGAAGATAAGTTTAGTTCGGTTCATTCTGGCAAAGCCTAACAAAACTAAAATTCGATTTAGTTTCGTACAACAATTTTAAAACGACAATAACCATGAAGGATATCAATTATTATGGCTTAATTAACGCCGCGTCAATCTTTTGAAAAAATCGTTCACCTCGCTAGGCAGCTAATTTAGTCCTATTATAAATACCCGAAGTGCAAAAAAACCGGATGGAGTCTATGAACGCATAATGAATAATGTTTTTACACCTGATTAGGAGATTTCTGAAACCATAGACTTCCTGCTCGACCTTTCCTGTCCAAGAATTTAGAAAATATAAAAAACAGTAGGTACTACATTAAAAATAATTGGAAAGAAAATCTATTAAGTCGAAAATATGAATATGCAGTCGCCCAGTAAAAAATCATAACGCTCTATTAGAATCCGACGACGGCATCAGACAGGACGGCCTTGCCGATTTACATACTTTTAGTACCAAAACAATCGAGTACCTAACAAAACAAAACATAGCGAGCGAGTTTCCGTGGAGACTTGAACGATGCGTTTTTATTTTAGTATCGATCGACAAGTTTGAGGATCGCTGGTCCGGGGCGAAATGGGCATCGTTACCCACCGGTGCGGTATAGTACGCGTTCCGCTCGCATCGGGCAGGTCGCAGCGGGCTGTTGAGAAGGCAGCCAGAAGATCTGGGTCGCGATTTGCCATTGAACTAATGTGACGTAAGCGAGTCATTCACCTGTGACGTCACGAGAGCGCGCCCGCGGAAGAGTCGCGCATCTCGCAGAGTCAGCTGTAAGGAGGCGCGCGGGCACCGAAATCGCCCGTGCAGGGACGGATCGCCATCGTCCAGGGGGACAAGCGGAAAAACGGAAGTCGCGCGTTCGCGAGGCCCAGAGGTTCGCTCCGTCGTCGGCAGAAACGTATCGAGCGGAAAACTCGTTTCTGCTCGTATGGTACGGTCGCGTACCCATAAAACCTTATTTGCAAACCTAATGGCTTATTAATAACCCAGAAACATCGCCGGGATGTAAATGCAGATAGGCCTTTTCTGTGGGCACTCCTCCTTCTCTTATTCCCATCTGCATGGTACTATACAGGAAGAGTTTTTACATTGCTCTATAATACAGGGTGTCTCAGAATTACCGCATGTCCAGATGATGCCTGACGACATTCTAAGACGAAAATGTTGGTAATATTTGGTCGAGGCCCTATAATACCTCTCAATTTGGAGACGGGTAAAGTTTGGCAAAAAGAGGTACCCCGTTACAGGCTAGCATTGTACAGGGCGATCGAGAAAATTTCACATAAGGGAAGGCTGTGACTTTCCTTCTCTCTCTACCCTTTTAGTAGCTTTCAGATGAGACAGAATGACAGTCATAGCCTCCCTTCATAGTGAAATTTTCCTGATCGCACCCATATCGCACCGTATCAATTTCATAGGTAGGCAAGAATTGATAAACAGAACCATGAGAATAATGACTACTTTGAAAGTGATATTTGTCAGTTAGTAAAGTTGTCTGCCGATATTTTCCCTTTATTTAATTAAGTTTTATTTACCATTTTTAATGCAATTTTAGTAAAATATGGTAAAATTTAACAAAACCAGCGTTTCTTGAATGTCATTGGAAGTAAGACACGAATTATCAATAATGACGACTTTCAAAGTTATACTCTGCAGGTCTGCATGAAAGTCTGAACTGAGACATCTAGAACAGTAAGCGAACTGCTGGTGTATGACTGGGTACCATAAGACAAAAAAATGTGTACTCAAAAACTTGTATATTTTGTTATAATTTTTATATTTTTATATCATCAGAAAACATTTCAATTGTGACGTGATAGTGACGTTATCGTGACGTTCCAAAATAAAAGGCACGTTGGTGTTATCTGGGAAGCTTGGGCTTAGGGTCCGGGATCGGATCGGCATTGGCCATCATTATTGCAATGGCCATCAGGGCCACCATCATATATACCACACAGAGTTTAGGCATTTTACACCTCTTCCCTGAAAATCAGCTGCAGCGGAAAAACTTACAAGACTGTCAATAAAACGTGTATGTACATACACTTACTGTACTACTTACTGTAGGTGGACAGGCAACGAACCTTCTTTTTATACCATTTTCTATTTGAAATTGTCAGGATAATAATGGAAAATGGCATATTATTAAAACTAGATAACATACACACATTTATTTTTGTTAAAGGTAAGGTCATAGTGATTATTTGATATTTTCTCATCCGTCAAATATCATAATCGCTATGGCTACTGGCTTTACCTTACCTTTATCAAAAATAAATGTGTATTTTAGTCTCATTAAAATAAAAAAAATATGTTATCTACCTAGTTTTAATAATATACCATTTTCCACTATTTTCCTGGCAATTTCGGATAGAAAATGGTATAAACGAGGGCTCGGTTCCTATCCACCTATACAGAGACATCAAAAAAATCCTTCATAAAGGGAGGCTATGATAATCGTTCTGTCTCATCTGAAAACTACTTAAAAGATAGAGAGAGAATGAGAGTCACAGCCTCCCTTTATGAAGGATTTTTTTTATGTCTCCGTAGTACTTAAGTCCAAGTAACACGTATTTGACAGTCTTTAAACTTTTTCTTATGATGATACCGGGCCATACACCGGCAATTCGCCTGCAGTTCTAGGACTGTCAGTTCAGAACTGCAGAATCTAACTGTTACAGGCCACACACTGACAAATACAAAATATCACTTTCAAAGTCGTCATTATTGTCATGGATCTGGTTATAAAATTCATAAAGCGCTGCAGTTTACCAAAAAGAGTTACCTCGACCTCTTCAACCGCCTCCAATTACCGGGTCATCCGGCGATTCTGAGACACCCTGTATTGTTATCACTTTCACATTTCTGTTTGTTTCCATAACTAGAATAATTTCGAGTCAAACAGAGTTCGACTCGGTACTTGTTGGGCTTGTTGGAAAGAGGCTTCAAGTACCGGAGAGATGGCCGTGATCGGCGGCCACCTTTCAGCAGCTTTACGACTGGTTGCTTTATGACGTAATTACCACCATAAAACGCATAAAATTTAATAATGGAACCACCACCGGTGAAGTCGATCGATCGACGGCAAACGAGCCGATCCGATGATCGCGAATCGATCGATAATCGAAAATCCACGGACATCTGGTGAAGAGATCGGCATATAAAGCGGACGGAGGAGGAAACGGCGCAGAGGCGAACAGATGCGAAAATATTGAGTTTCATCGATACGAAATCTTGGACGGAAACCTTTCGACCCCTCTTGGTTTCGTTCGGCGTGCCGTAAAAAAGGAGCATGTGCAGATTTTTTAAGGGTGCACCGGTTCGCGTTTTTTGCGCCCTCCCACGTACTTTGTGTGCAGGCCTAAGCGACAGATATATAAAGGAAGAAAACGAAAGCGGAAGGCATTAACCAAATAGGAATCTTTAGTTAATAGACACCATATGGCACGTGGCATTTTTAACAAACACCTTGTCTCGTCGGCTCGAAAAAAGCCATTTAATACGGCAAACAGTTTTTTGCCATTTTCAAAGATCGATTCAACTCGAAACCAGGAAGCGCACGGCTCGAACGGAAGAGGAAACGTTGCAGTCGCCGACTAATAAGATGAGTGCAACTATGCGCCATTGTTCGTAATTGAGCACAATCATCGCGTTCGAGACTTTATACTACGATCTCATTAAAATTGTTTTATCGAAGTTTAATTGTCGTCTCGGAAGACTTTACGAAAAACTATTTCATGAATAAACAACAGTATTTTGAACCCTCCGATTGGAAAAAGTAATCCAGAGTTTAATGAATCACCAAATGCTCGTGCGGCTAATCAATTTTCGAACAGTACTCTCGACCAACAATAATATGTTTAATCGAATTTTAATTGCCGTTACAGAATATCGTTTAATGGCATTCCTCACAATCAGATCGGGCCTCCACACGATTCCGTTATTGTTATTTCACACGGATTTTTAAAAATCGTTGAGTACTTTTCCTTATTGTTATCCAGCAGTGAGTGTCTTTTTACTTATTATCCGAAATGCGGAAGCTCGTTGCCCAACATTGCGATAGCTCACGGAACGTTAGCGAAAGCAATTAGCGACACAATAAACGTTAAACGATCAGTAAACACATGTGCTCCATTTTCCGGCGTGAATTAGTCAAATTTCTTGTGCACACTTCTCATAAAACGAATAGTGCAGACGCGGAAAAAAGCGAATTGCGCGTCTACAAGGATCATTGTTCGCTCCGTCATCATCATCATTAGAAATGTACGGAGGAGACTCGTTGCAAATATTTGTATAATTTCCATTGTGAAATCGTGTGGGAAGACGGGCACTTTTCGACTTGATATGACAATACGTATAACGATGGCTCGCGAAATCTGTCCTTGGCAACCGTTTGCTAAAATTAACGCCAGTGTTTTTGGTCAGGTCGACAACCTTTGTATCACTATCGCCGAATTAATTCGCAATACGACGACGACTCTGCCGAAGAGACGAGCCCAGCGGTTCCCAAATAGATTCGGGATTACCATCGCGAATCGCCCACCGTGAAGAAGTTTACGAGATATCTCCAGCAGAAACATTTCATTATCGGCGGCTAATCTGATGAGGAAGCCCATCTTTTTCGGCCCGACTTGTTTGGGTGAAATTTGATCGGCCCAAAACAGGTTTTCGAAAGATTTTGTTTATATTTTTACATGTTTGGCAATAGCATTTCCTTGTTTGTTTGTTTATTTGTATACGTGAATCGGTTTGTATCATTTTGAAAACTTTCGACACGAGTTCATTCGATTATTTTAGCACGGCGGGGACTCGACGTTTCGAAATTTCTATTTCATTAACGAATCGTCAATAACACTGCCATTACCACGCTTTCGTTTTGCGCTCAATTTTTCAACGCTCGAAAACGTGCAATTAAGCCAATTTTCGCTCGAAAAGGAAAACCAAAACGCAATTAGTGATTAATTCGCTTAAATTAATCAAAAGGTCACTCGGCTCAGCTTCGACGTACCTTCCTCTTCCTAGTTCTAAATAAATAATTAACTCGTAGAGGCTGTTGGGTGGTACCATCTTTAAGATCGTCTGTCAAGTTCGATGTCATCACATTTTGAGTGAGGCTAACACGGATGATGATGTAGATGAAAAATTCGTGTCCAGGAGGATAAAAATGTGAAGGCCCATTTTAAAATTGTCGGCTTCCTATGCTCTTTGGTGGCATTAGGCACGGAAACCGGGGGTCAATGAATCACTTTGGGTCCTCCTATTCAAAAACCGTACAATCTGGCATCCACGAAACGAAAATACATTGAAATATTCATGAGACGAAAAAAAAGGTCCTCCCTCGTGTCCGTTCCTTTCTAGGAAATCAACGGTAAACCATAAAAAACACAGGGTGCCTTTCGAACAACACGGAAGAACTCGGAACGACCTAACGGTATCGTGGGCCAACAAATGGTTCATTTCGTGCTCATCTACATGATTGGTAGTATTCGGGACCCTCGGAAGACTCACCACCCACACTCACCATTTGCGTCTTCGTCCCACCAAAGGGCTTTTCGTTGGAAAGGAAAGGGACGGAGATACAGTACCGGTCGGAGATTCAAGCGAAGGGCGAGTCGGTTCGAGTGGTTTTTTGAACGCGTTACGTCGATTCGATCCGTTTCTTACACCTGTCGGGGTTGTCTTATCGGCGTCTCCTTCTCGCCCATTGACGAGGCTCCGGGAAGATGTTTTCACCGGAGTGCCCTATACGAGGCGTAAAAATAAAGGCGTGTAATTTTAAGAACAAAGAGTGTAAAAAAGACGGACTTCAATGCTTTCATGATGGGTTAATACAAGAAGTAGTGTATTGACCTGGTGCCTTGGACGTTGCGTCGTGTATACGTACTTTAATAACCCAACCGAGATCGAGTTGGGCTTCAAGAGATTTTCTTAATCCGTTGATGAATGAACGCATCTAATCCAGTCCTGGATGGCTCTTGTATTTGATGGAATTATGATTTCCGAGCCGGTTGTGGTTCTTTTCGTATTATTATCGATATTGTGTTTTGTGTTCGGTACTACTATTTAGTCGAAATCCTCTCTGTGTTCTTGCACAACGAGGAAATGTCGCTTCTTTTGGTTCCCATCACCTTATAAATGAAAATTTTATGCAAAATTCGGCCATAAACTTATAAATTAGCTTTTTATGTTTATTTTCGTAACTAGCGGCCTTCGAAATGCATTTTGGAAATAAAAATTAAAATGCACGGTGCTCGTATATGATTATCGTTATACACTACGAAACCCGGCTTATTATATAATCTGCCTAAATCTTGAAGGATTTTATAGATCATAAAATTTTGTTGATTCGTCTACAACAGGTTTTTTTACAAGAATTTGACATTGCCAATAACTTTTTTAAGAAAACGAAACAACATTTTAAAACACAGGACAAATATGTAATAACAATATTCACTCAATTTTACGAAATTCCTAGATTTTTCTGTATTCGCCTATTTGCTATTACAGGAGAAAGTACCTACCTTCAGTAATTGGTACTTACTCGTTTTAGTGTCGATCACTGGTAAAAATCACAATTGCTTTTATGTGAAAGTCCATTTTCTAGTTTCTTCTCCACAGTATGACGATAATGACAGTTAGCAAATGCTGGGTGCATTATAAAGTGAAACTTTATTGGGGATTGTAAATAAAAGTCCGCAAAAAATCGTGATTTACACTGGTCGTATTTCAGACCTCCGCTAGTTTTTAGTAATTTATGTGGCCCTTGTAAAAATTTGGCAAAAAAGTCCCTGGAACGGTTACTTCCTGGAAATTGTCCTCATTATCCGAACGGAGGCAGAAATTTGCACGGTACCGTTTTGCAGAAAAATGTCTTATGAAGTTGTAAAAATTTCTTCTGAAATATTCGGAATGTAAAACGTCTCGTTTTTGGGTGGTGAAAATAAAAGAAGACGATTTTTACCTGTAAGCTAAACGTACCGCCAAAGACTTTTATTGCATCCAAGGATGTATTCGGTATTACACGAAGTATTACACAACATAAAACCATTTATGACACTGGAAAAATGAACCAAATGCATATTTCCCTTCAAACAACCCACTTTCTAATAATTCAAAAATAAATCAGCGACCGAAAATCTAGTTGTTACTAAAGTACATCTAAAGATAAATTCATTCATTCATAAGTGTTAATCTTCAATAAAGCTTTTTTGAATGGGTTTGTTTGTGCCAAATCGTTGTTTCATTGAAATTAGTAGATCCGTGAGCCACAATAACAGGTGATGAAGTCTTACGTAAAATTCTAGTTTTTCCCAATTTTATTAACAATATCTTATTGATGATACCGACTGTGTGATCTTGATGACGGATTTTTCTTTTATTTTTATAAAACCTATAATATCCTCTAACTTAATTTATAGCGTCTGGGAGGTATGGAAATGTGTAAAAATCTCAAAAATACTGCGTAAGGTTAAGGTTAGCTCAAGGTTGAGGATATTATTCAATCCATACAAAAGAAACCGCGATGGAAAAGTCTATAATATAGCGGGTGTTTATTTTTTCTATGCGAGGAGGATGATGGTGATGATGATGAGGGAGAAAGGGTTACAGGGGTGGCCTTTGGCAAACCGTCCAATTATCCTAAGACCCGAGCAAAAAATCGAACACCTTTCGTGCTCTCGCCAACCCTCATCCATCGTCTGCTGCCTTTTTATAGACTCGAATCGAACCCTTTTACTTTTTCCCTTCCTATTTCCGAGCCACCTTCGATACCGAGGCCTCTTGCATGGTATACCTGATCGATTCGGACTCCTACGTGGGAACAGATGCGCGCAAAATGATTCGTTTTTTAGGAGGTGTCAGTGAACTTCCTAATACTGCAGAACGTCATTAAGCTCCGAATTGAATGAATAAATTATCTCTTTGTATTGTTTCACTTGATCCACAAGTACAAATATTTGGAAACAATCGTCTAAGCCTGAAATCAGCCAAAAATATTATTATTCCCAATGTGTTCCCAAGCATAAAATAGACATTTGTCGATTGCATTCTTCAACTACTTAGTTTTTTATTAAAAACCAAAAAATTATTCAAAGCTTTCATTTTGAACTTGAGCTTTCGGAAGAAAGTGCGTTAAACAATAATGTTTATCCACTCCTAGATAATAATCATACTATTATTATTAGAAATTTTTGGTAATAATGGGTGGCGTTATTGATATAGATCACAGTTCGATGAAATAAAGTGACATTTCCAGCGATTAATGGGATCATTATTGCATTGGCTGTGGCCAATCAGAATAGAGCGATTTTCAGGTACAATTGGCAACAGCGCAACAATCGCGAAATTGACATTCAAAAATGGCGACCATTTGTTTGAATAATTGTTACGAGTGGTGAAGTGTCGAAAATTACTTGATCGTTTAATTGAAAATATGCATATGAATGATATAAGTGATAGTGAAAATGGAGACGAGCTTATAGGAACGGCTCCGGAGATACCAGATACCTGAAATATCCAGAAAGAGCTATGAATGAAGGTATGACACTTATAACAGTTCCCTTCGCAATGTTCGCAGCTCACAAATCTGCGCCGATCTGACAACACTACATTCTGTCCGTCACAGCTGTTTTGAATGAAATTTGAAAGTTGAGCGAATTTTCGAGAGCCGTTCTAACTGTTTTGGAGTGGATAAAGCATAGTATTAAGCTCGCGTGTTTTGGCTTTTATTCGCTCGTTTGAATTACGCCACTCGCTGGCGCTCGTGGCGTAAGTTTTTCAAACTCGCGAATAAAAGCTACCAAAACACGCTCACCTAATAATATTCTATTATAGTAGGCGCAACTGTTACGTAATGAACGAAAACATGGAACTTAATGATTCATTACGCAACAATATCAAAATCACATACTTACGTGTCAAGTAGACAGAAGTATTTTTGACAATTTACATAGCAGTCGTAGATAAAATATTATTTTTTTATTCTTTTCATAACAATCGAAAAGTCACTCATTTTCAATCTGTTTCATAATGAATTCCTTAATTTCACTGAATCTAAGCATGAAACCGATTTCAAATTGTTACAGTTATCATTTTTATCGTTGATTCTTTCATGTTAATCGTTTAGTTCGTCCGAATCAAAAAATATTGTGTGATTTCACATTTTTAGCAATTTAGGGATTTTTATTTTTATGAAAATTTAGTTTGGCAATACCAAATAACTTATTCTAAATTAATGAAGACAGTTGTTAATTTTCTCTCTTCAAATTTATGAGTTTTTACCAGTAATATATTGGTGTTAGTGATGTGGACGTCGGAAAAATCGTATACGCAACAAAAGTTGCACTTTTCCGACACGTTCCGTAATGTACCATTATGCAACAGACAAAAAAGAAGGAGTTCCAGTATTGAATAAAACATTTTTCATCTATTTTCTATTTTGAAAGTTTATATGATGCATACCATGCAGTGCAATAATGGTTGCTTCTCTTAATTATCGGTGGGTGTATAATAATGGTTCATACTGTAATGCACAATTTTCGGTGAGATTATGGCATATCGTAAATTGTCGGATTCCTTTGAAGTGCACCGCGATCCTTACATAAAATGCAAATTCCGGGAAATGGTGTCCCCTTCCAGGTATTTTATGCAAATTTCTCGCAGATCGCAACAAACTTCCTCGATCCATCATCGACCGACCCGGACGCTCGCCATCGACCCAGTTCCTGCACGAAAACCGGCGAGAAACTGCGATTTTCCGCCCACGCCGATGACGTCCGCACCGTAAATCATAACGACAATAAAAATCCCGACAGTCGATGGGACCGTGTGTGATGCAATGGAATTCTCGAATATCACGGCCCATTCTTGACCAACGTCAAGGTGACGCGTTGAGGTAGGAACAGGATTCCGGGCCGATCCAATAACGACGCCAATCGAGGGAGCAATGCGGCACTATCCTTGCACCGGCAAATGGAACAATTACGGCCTCGATTCGATTGCATTAGTTTTTGCGCGGACTTGTCGCGTATAATATCGTCGATATAAAATAATGAGCTTATTATCGCCTTGAACTTTACCAATAATGAGCCGCTCGATCGGATCGCTGCAACCGCAACTACATTCGCGCCAACGCCAATCGGGACACCACTTTACCCGAGACTCGAAGAACCAAACGGCCCCATTTTTAACGCCGTCGGGGTACAAATAGTCGATTTTCGATCGTACCCTTCACCTAGGATCGCGATGTAGGTTAGAGGGGTAATTTTATATGCGAAAGACGATTCGCGGCATTGTCTGGCCACAATGGCCGGGTCGAATGCGTGGCCTGCATGAAACGGGCCCGCGACCCAGGGCCGCACTCGCGTTTTCCCCCCTATATTGCGCCGAGAAAAGGGAAAACGCGATCCGGCCCTGCGGACCGTACGTGCGTAAGGTGCGTAATAATGTATGCGTGAGCGTGATACTGGTCTAATTGGCAGGTCGACCAGGAAATGTTGGGAATAAATTAGCCGTCGAACCCAGTGAACGCGAATTGTGTTTTCTATAAATAAAAGAGAGGACGTGAGACGACGTGCATCCTCCTCGGGACACCCTTAGTATTACTGAATTACTGCCATACTTCTTGTTCCATGTAGGAGCGCGATTTTATGCAGTCTGGATGCTAAACGCGATTCGCGGAAAGTCGCGGCATTGCCTAGAATGCCAACGCTTTCCTTTCCAGCGCGATTTTCCGGACGACAATCGGAATCGTCGTAAAGTTGTGAAATCCGGAAGAGGTGCCAGACGCGACCCTGAAGCCCGAATTCGGGCGCCATCCGAAAAAAGTCCAATCAAAATCGCAACGTTAATGGCGTTTACCAGAATAATTAAACAGATCACGGCCACACCTAATAATGACACACGAAATCTGAAGCAGGTAGCGAATACCGAAAGATGATGATCAATCTGCTGCAATTGCAGATAAGTTTGCATGAACTGAATTATATCAAGTAATTTATTATAAGAAATAGTTCTTTTATTATTAATACAAAGTATAAGTAAGTAAGTGTTATAATTATGATCATAATAAGGAGTATGCAGATAATGCGATGGTTCACTTGAGCAGGTAAGCTTTAGCCAAGGCCAAAACCGGAGATCCAGTCGCAGGCTTTGGGTATTCTCCTGCCGAAGCCGCAATATCCAAATGGCTGAATTTCAGCGGCTTCTCGCTGCCGGATCCGTGCTTGTCCAGTCCGGAAGCCAAAATCAGGAAAGCGGCCGGTCCTGAAACGTCAAAATCACCGTCGTTGTTGTTGTTCTCGCCGACATACAGATATTACTTAATAACAACAATAAATAAGATCAATAACATTGAGTTTTTTGTCGGATCTTTCTAATTTATGCGATTGCATTGCACTTTACACCCGTACCCGTCAATTATGCAATAATATGTAATTCCGTTTGCAAAAACCCCGGCCGGGGAATAATAGCAATTATTCAATGCCGGTAATTACTTAATACCGCAACGACTCGATAATGACGTGCGAGATTTCCGTAAAATTTTGTACTCGCCTTGATGTCCTCTTGGCGTTCGCGAAGATGGGACCGTGTTGGATTGCCTTACGTCGTCTCCGGCGCCCACGCCCTTGTGGAAGTCCAAATCGTCCTTTCGGATTGTCGAAATTTCGAAAGGGTCGCCAATTTGGTCTCCTGCGGCCTGCAGTCTGGAGCAGTGGCCCGATTTCCGGGCAGGTCCGTTATCCAGAACTGCAATAATTAGATTGGAAAATATGCATGGAAGAATCGTGAAATCATGCTGAATTCCTCAAAATGTGGTGAAAACCTGACACATTTTGGAGAATTTCAACAAATTTTGACCAATAAAGCGCCAATTTTGATCTAGCAATGTCTACAAGAAATGAATCAGCTTAAACTTTGGTAAGTACAAATTCATCTTTTCACTGGTAGAGATTTGCATAAAATAAATGAAATTAGAAAAACTAGATGTTTTAGGGTGATCTCAATATCAATTTATAGAAAAGCTGTTCATTTCGAGACCTTGATGTCATAATTCTCCATAAAAAGTCAAGTGATTAGCAAAGATTCGAGATGATAGGATTCATTCAAAAAATGGTGAGTTGTTCACTTTAAATTATTGAATTTTATGAGGAATGTCTGGGATATGTGCGGAATATGCTGTTTTATAAAATAAACTTGAACTGAAGTATGCAGTCTCTTGTAATAAAATGGTATACAATTCAAATGAGGAAAATCGCTTATACCGTTCGTGACATCAGTTCGCTATTTATAAATAAATAACCGGAGAAAATGTAATTACACACAAAACTGTTATAAATATTACTACATAGGTACGGAGAGTGTTGATGTACTCCTGCATCATCGCCGTCGTCATCATGCAACTCGACGATTTAACCTTTTGCAACGACTCCGGAATCCAACCGCGAAATCAAGGACGAAACGAATAATTATCGCCTTCAATGATATTAATAACGTTCCTATCACAGTCTCGGCAAAAACCGATCGCCATAAGAAAAATCGGAAGTGATTTCACGGCTCAAAAACGAGGAAGTTTCGTTACTCAACCCGACTTCGCCCCAGATTCCGCTCGGGCAGGTACCGACATTACCGGCCCACATAAGTCTTCACGGAACTCGAGCCGAAATCTTTTCGACCGATTCACCGCGATTGGAAATCTGAATAACGAGACGAGAAAGGCCGGCGAAGAAATGGTGTCGCCGTAACGAGCATCATAACGGGCCGACCTTTCTCCGGCCCCCGTTTATCCCCATCGCGATTCGCACGCCGAAAATGCCTGCACGAATTTTTATGTGCCCGCACGGTCAGAAAGTGCGCACGTTATGATAACTGTAAAGAAAAACGCACAGCTGACCCGTGCAATCAAAATTATTATTGGTGGAAGGTCCGCTATGTGTCCCCGATTTGCGTCGGATTACCGCTCGCCGGCGATTCGGAAAAACGCGAATAAAAACCGCACGTTATTGTGGGCACAACGATCATAACAGGATCTGGGATCGTGACGGGCCCGCGGAAAAATCGAAAAAGCTCGAGCCGTGTATTATTACGGCGGCGAGCTTCCGCGTGATAAAACTCGAACGAAATGCAAATCGTCGATGTCGGAGTAGTGCAATTACATGTAGGACATAACTCGGTCACATTAGTCCCTCGACGCGGACGCGAGATCCATTTGCATTACCGAGGCGCTGTTTATGGCGTACGCATATTTAAATTATAGTTTAGGAAGCGTTCGTTTCGATCCGCCGTGATATACGGAGCCATTGTGCGGTTGCAAAAACGGGCATACCGTAAACGTGTGATCGATATTTAACCGGACCTTCGAGCGATCCGCGCGTAGGTGACCGCGATCCGGGTCGCGAACCGGAATCGACGAAATGCCGGTGTCGGCAAGTCCGAACCCTCACTTACCGACGCTGTAGCCCTCGCCGACGGCCAAAAACGCGTGCCCGGTCAGGGTGGCCACCGTGTACAGATGAGGGTTGACGGCTTCCAGGGCTAACTCCTTCATCTGCCGGAGAAAAAGACATCATTTGTACAAATTATCGAAAATTCGCTTCGTTTCGTTGTTTTTCGCCTAATCGATCCACGGATCTGTCGGTCCAATAACGAGAACGTGGATGACCTCACGATTTATTCGGTCGATAAGCCAATAACCCACGAGCAGATAAAATCGTCTTAAGTTGTACCCACCACCCTTAAGCTTAATTGGCCCGAATTCCTATTTTCGAAATATCGCATCTGCACATACCTAAATGCCAATTGCTTAAATAGAGAATGTAACTAATCATCGCATTAGATGCGGTATTTGAGTGCCATCAATCTCAAACTAGGTCTCATTAATTACCTATAGCCATGGCACGGATATTTCAGAAAAATCTTCATTTCCGGTCTTTTTACAAGTGACACTCTTTTGTGCGAGACCTAAGAAAGAGCTGGATGAATGGCGACATCATCACCGTTCGATTCAACTGTAGTTTTTAACTGTTCACTCATATTATTACTGTAATCATTTCCAAGTTCATGCAATATAAATGTAAATGATTAACAATAACATCGAGTGTCGCATTTTTTTTCATAAATAAATCAATAATCTTTATTTATTATCGCGAGCGGCATATGCATTACAGGTAGACCGCATCGACCGGTGTAATTAAATTAGATAAAAATCGTCGTCGGAAAAAAGAGCGCATACCTGGCTATGTTAAAACGTCGATTGGTCATTATGCATTTATTTAGATTTTTACGGACTAAATGTCACACGTGTTCGGTGCGAAAATCATCGGCACCTCCACCGCGCGATCGTTACGTAATCGAAAACGTGAGAGCCTGCACTAACGTGAAGCACGTGCCGGGGATAATACGGAATGGATTTTACAATATTTTGACGCCCCGGGGTGGCTGCTCGCATTATAACACGATCAAGGCGCTCCGCCGATATAAATAGACGCAAGACATTCATCATCAACCTTGCAATCCTTCGGCTCATTTGCATTCTGTATCAATAATGCGAGTCAACACCGCAACGACCATTTACATCCGCTACTTATTGCACGAGTGTATCAGTCAATCAATCTGCTGAAGTCCCTGAAGTAGTAATGGTAATCCTGAAATCGGCTACTGACTTAGGCAACCAAATATACATCCGATCCGGTTAAAATACCATGAGTTAATTATTGTATATCATTGTAATCAAGTATTGGGTATTGAGGTATTGTAATGATGAACTAACTGATTATGTTTGTTAGGTTTTGTGACTGAATCAATTGCGGAAATTGGCAGTAGATAGAAAACATTGAGTGCCGGAAAGTGATGAAAATGTTATAACCGATTTTTAGCCGATTTTTTAGCCGATTTTATAACCGAATGCGTAAAATTGTAATTTATCGATTGGCGAAAAATACTAATTCATAAGAAAAATTGATATAACCATTATAAACATTTAAAAATCCAGTAGGAAAGGTTCCCACGTAGTATTTTTGCGTTTCTGTGGAATTATACAAGGTGACAACAATTACAATTACAAAATAGGAAAACAAATAATACAATAAACACAAACTTTCCATAATTGGAAGAAAATTATAAGGCAAAACAAAATAAAAAAGGCATATCATTAGGAGACACGACGACATTATTCTTTTTTGACACAGTTTAGATAGATTAAAAACCAATGCCCTGAATGTCAAAAGTAGCATTGTAAATAAGCCTCGAAATAAGCTCAAAAGTGCTAGTTGGAAGTTTTAGCTTTAGCTCAAATATAGCGACTACTTGGATTTTATTTTTTGATCGTCATAGATTTCTCGTAGGTATATGGAAATAGGATGCAAATACTTAGTATTATAGGGTCTCTTATATAGGTTTTAGGTTTTAAGTAGAGATGGGTCGCCGGGTTTATTCCCAGTTCGGAAATATTCCGAATTTGGGAATAAACCCGGGAGGAATGATTGGGCCGAAGAATCATTAATCGGAATCATTCGAAACATTCCGGAAATATTCCCAAATTCCCGGGAATTTTCATAAATTGCCGGGAATATTCACAAACGTCATTATAAAACTGTGTGTGAACTTGTATTTTCTTGTAAATATCAGTGGAAACAACTGTTCCTATTGTACTTATGTGCGTTATGGTCTCAAGTTTTGACTGGAAACAGGATAATTACTGAAAATAATGAAAATATGTATGAGACCAAGTACGAGCTTGACCGTAGGACCGAGTACGAACTCAAATATGAGACCGAGTACGACGAGACCTATTTTAGGGAAAAGGGGCTTAAAGTCATATAGTAGGTACTCAAAATCAAAAACGTAATTAACAAAAAAAATTAAGTCAATTATTTGCTCTTTTTTCCCTTCATTTAAGTGGTTTTCAACAAAGTTTTCTTTTAACCGAAGAAATGATCATTAAATTATTGAATTGGTGTGCTTATAGTTTATCATTTTGAGATATACAAACTCAAATTTGTACTATTTCGAATTTTCCGCGATTTTATATATTTTTCATTTCTAGTGCCCCCGATTCTATATTTGTATAGGGTGTTTGGTATTAAATTGAAGCTCTTGATCCGACGGATCGAAATATCGCAAAAAACAGTTTTCAAAATTTGAGAATTCAAAATTCCGGGAATATTTCCGAATCATTCCGGGAAGGAACGGAACAAATGAAACGTTCCGGGCCAAAACCCATCTCTAGTTTTAAGTAATGTCCGATCCATCCGATGTTTTAAGCGTCCAATAAAATTTATCTAAAATATATCAATTAAATTTACTACTTTTCATTGTTGTAGCAATTATAATTAAAGCACAATTAAGGTAGGTATTTAACCGTCCAATAAACTTGATGGAAGGCCGATTTTCCATATCAATGTAGGTGGTTCAAGCCTGGAAAACACTGAAAAAGATCCTTATGGAACTGAGCGTTATGCGAGCTTTTAAATTTAGGTTAACCGATTAACCATTTAACCTGCAAATTTTGTGAAATATTTTTTCTGGAATAATGAGAATATAATACACGATTACACAATTACAATTTTCAGCATTGAATTTTGTCCAACATTATTGAACAACATTTTCCTAAGATTTACCGAAAAAACTAACCGTGAGAATGTTAATTTAGTTGCAATTAATAAATTGCAATAATTTATAAACTGGCGAAAAATATGACTTCATCAGCCATGCAATCGTGAATGGAACGACAGTCTGTTAAACTGTTAATCTATAGAGACTCCCAGAACTATAATTTCAAGGTTGAAATATGAAACTAGGCCTGAAAACGGAAAATATTGCAAAAAGGAAAATTCCCATGTAATTTTTAGAGAGGAATAGCGAACATTTAGATGAACTCCATCTTAAGAAAACCGGGTCGAAATATAAATGATACGTTATACACATATTTAATCTGGAAGAAGAAGCAAGCTAAAGCTAACCCCAAAGTGCTAACGTAACTCAAAGCCCATCAAATTCGACGTAGGTAGCAAAATCCTACTTCACCAAAGTTACCAGATCCGGTAGTTCACCGTAAGACAAAACCGAACTTTGATTACCTTGCATAGGACATCGGCCATGACCATCCTCCCTTCGGCGTCGGTGTTGAACACCCTCACCCTCGCCCCGGACCTGGCAGTGATGAGCTCATCCGCGACATATCCATTCGACCCGATGCTGTTCCTGACCAGACTCACGGCGGCGACAACTTTCAGGTTCTTCGGCTGCACCCGCTTGACGATCTCCATGAAACCGACGACGGCGGCCGCCCCGCACTTGTCCCTCGACATCCCGATCATGGCGCCGTTGATCTTCACGTCGATGCCGCCGGTATCGTAGGTGACGCCTTTGCCGACCAGGAACAGGGTCTCTTCGACTTTCCCCGCAGGATCGTACTCGAGGAAGACGATGCGCCCTTGGTGGCGCTGGATCGCCGACGCCGCCCGGTTCACCGCCTCGAAGAGCGGATAGTCCTTGAGGAAGTTCTGCTCTTCTCTGACGACGGTCAGTTTTATGCAGGAATTGGCGAAATTCTTCCTGATGTATTCGTCGACTCTCGGGGGGCTCATGCGTTCTGGGTCCGCGTCGCCGATGTCGCAGGCCACCCTGCGACCGCTTTCCAGGATCAAGGCCTCGCTTGTTACTTTTTTGGTCTTGTCTGGATTATCCGTGTAGACTCCCAGGCATTGTACTGGGTCCTTTTTGGACGGATCGTGCTCTCGAATTTGGATAGGCTGAAATAGTCAAATGAATAATAAGTATAAGGTTTATAGTTTTATCTTTGCTATTGCATATACAGAGACATCAAAAAAATCCTTCATAAAGGAAGGCTATGATAATCGTTCTGTCTCATCTGAAAACTACTAAAAGGATAGAGAGAGAATGAGAGTCATAGCCTCCCTTCATGAAGGATTTTTTTGATATCTCCGTACAATTAAGTGCCCAGAAAATTATTATCAACCGGTTATTCGACATAATATGTGATCAAGATTGTGTAAATTGTGTAATTTGTGTGAATTTGAGCCACCCTGGTTACGTGAGAATAAAAGTGTTATTTTCCGACACCTTATTCTTCAACTTCTTGAGGATTTTTTCCACCCTGCGTCATGATCTTGAATGTATTGTATCATTAAAGAAAAATAATTAACCCTCATTTATTCGTGCTATAAAACGTACTTACGGTTTGGAATAAAATTCAAAAATGTTAACCACAAAACATTACCGAAAAATACTACAATAATTTGTCATGGTGAAAATCTAAACTAACCAGCAGACCTAGAGAAAGTTCCGAAATTAATTCATTTGGACCATCAAATTTTGGTTCTTTGACAACTCTACTTTTGGTTATTTTTTTAATTCCACCTTGGGAGTTTTTCACTAACAATTTGAGCCCTACGTTGGCGGCAGGGCGATATGTTAAAAATGGGGCTCTAAATGTTCAATAATGCAAAAAGTATATAATTTTTTGACGTTTATTGAGTTTTTTTCACGATTTGTTGCAAAAGAAGCGTATATTATTGTCTTTTAGTGACATGTTATCATAACTAGAGTTAGGATTAGGAATATGCAAAATGCATATTTTAAATCATTGATGAATAGTTATGTTCAGGATAAACTGAACATCACGTGACCCCAAAGTATCTGACAAATACCTGACTTTAGTCAATGGTTATCAATGTTCTTTATTTAAATTTTGCTAAGCAACTTAGGTCACGTGATGTTCAGTTTATCTTGAACAGACTATATCTGGAAATCAAATTCTGATCATTGATCCTTAAAAAAATCAATTAAAATTAATTAAAATTTTCATAAATTGAGTGATTTTCAACAATATTTCTTAGTAAATATATCTCGTAGATCCGTAAACGCCCAATAGATACAGGCGGTCACATTTAACCCCACTCAGTTTTGGAGAGACGTGATCACCAAAATCGGTAAAGAGTTTCAATCAAAGAAGAGAGCCTATTATGTCAACTTTCAGAAAAACTTTTGTCGATTCTTCCATCTTTAATATTTCCAAAGATATTGCCATTTTGCTGCAGTTAGTCGGAGGACAAAAACTGAAATTTTAAGATTCCAATAAAATAATACCTTATTGGATAAAAAAAAACATCGAGAATTGCTCAAATATGAGTGTACGTTAATCGTCTAATAAAACAATTCACATATTTGCATATTTTCATGTTTTTGTGCATATTTTAGAAAAAAAGCTGCATATTTGTGCGCATATACATATATGCATACGTATAAAATCCTAACTCTAATTGTATCTTGCATTGATATCTTTGGATAAGAATTTTTATCTGATCTCCCTGTTGCCAACGAAAGTCTCTTGACTTGTAGAACATTACAGCAGACCTTGATTTGATCATGTTTTTGTTGTAAATTTTGCCAATTTCTTCCCAAAACGTACATTTTACTACAAAAATTATCAAATCGGCATTTTTATTGATTAATGATATAATCAATGAAGGTAATGATGTGCAGAAAAAAAAAGATCACCTACATAGCGAAAAAGAAGAGGTACCTACGTTACAAAAAATAACACTTGTACTTGATGGCCGTAAGTCAAATTTTACACTTATTTATTTGTGTTTCAAATAAACCTGTAACTACTCCAAGTACCGAGCGTTCACTGATCAAAGATGAGAGTAATTGGAGTTGACCATCCAGAAGGAAACTTAATGGTTGCTTGCGCTATAGTAAAAAGTAAAAAGTTATAATGGAAAAACCATCAAATGGGATGGTCATCATCTTCAAGTGACAATTTCTCGGCCAAAATCGAGGCCAAAAATCCGATCCGACAAAATCAGACTAAATAATTTTTGAGCACGTTGTGCTTGTGTCAAAATTTCAAATTATATCTTCTTGGTTTAATAAATTCACGTTAAAATTAATCGAGGCCTAGTTAGAAAAAAAGTTAATTACGAACAATCATCACGCAATTATCGCCTTCATTATCATTATGTCTGGTGGCGCCGAGCCATAAAATAAAATAAAGGTCATTATTATCTGTTCAAATAGCATTGAACTCCGGTTCCTAGTTCGTGGATTTCCGTACTACTCGCACTCGCAAAACAATTATTAAACAAGATATACTATTAAGTAGGTACTCGTAATTATTTTAATCTCGCTCGAGTAAAAAATTGTCTGATAAACCGCTTTATCTTACCACGTAGAGCGCCTCCAAGGCTCCCAGCAGCGTTACCATTTCGGCGTTTTCGAACTGCGGGTGCCCTTCCAGCACCAACAAGGGCTTGACGATGCCCGCTTTCAGGGCCCTTTTGACCGCCCTTTCGGCGGCGACTTTGAAAACCCTGACGTCGTCGTAGTCGGGGTCGATCGGCCCGGTCGGCGAGTGGACCAATCGTCCTGCCGGAAGGTCCGGCAGCGGCAGGATCGCGACTTCGGTCTCCAAACTCGGGTCCGTTTTCAAGGCGCTCGCGATGACGTCCGACAGTTTCTGCGTTTTCGGTTTCGCCGACGAGACCAGGATCAGTCCGTCGTATTGCGGCGAACTCAAGGACGCCTCTAGGACGAGCTTGGTCAGCGACGGCCTGGAAATCACCCAAAACGTTAAAATCTACCATCGATGAACGTCGTATTTCAATTATCATGTAAATTATCGTGATCGTGTGTTTTTACCCGGTTTCAGACATCGTGGGCACGCGGGGTGATGATCGGTTCGGTACTGCTCGGCTGTGTTTTCGTGTGCAGCTGATTCCTGCTTTTTACGAAATAAATACGGCGATGCATGGGAAAAGAGTGGGAGGACGATTTTTTTTCGACAAACGTGCCGACCGATAAATGGGGTTCGGCAGGTTGCAGGTTTCGGGCAAATCAGGATTCTCCCGGCGCAGAAAATCCAGCAGGAATCGCTGCGCTGCTATCCGCGAGAGGGCGTCACGATGCACTTTTCGGCCATTTCTGTACTTTCTCGATCCTTGAAAGATTCCTCAAACAATTATCGGACTACGTATTCAAATCCACTCTATTCTATTTGGATTCGAAATGTTTATGGAAATATAATAATTGTTATGTGACAATTTACCGAACAGAATCCGGCCGATTATTGTTTCAACTGTGTAGTGCGGCATTCAGTTTTGTTGGGTTTTTATTACATTGGTTTTGTTACTGAAGCCCAGTATTTCAGTATAGAGCGGTTTAACAAATTTTTGGAATCATTTTTCTTTAGCCAATACCATAGCCAATACTTATGATATAAACAATTGTTACTTTGGAAATTATGCACGGATTAGCTTAATTTTGGTTGAATCTACGACTGATATACCGGACCTAAAGAGACAGTATTTCAGTACTGGCATTGAATTTAGAATATTCTAAATTCAATGGTACTGGTTAGGCAAATCTTTTGATAAAATTTTGTTGATTTGCATTGTAATAACAATCATTACCTCAATCTTAGTTTAAACCACAAGTTAAAAACTTGCCATAAATTAATCGAAATCCTATAAACTGTTGGCTGTTTGCACAAAATATTGAACACCTGGAAAATTTGGATATTAGCATATTTTTGTCAATTTTGACGAAATGATGCGCCGTAATCCGTAATCCCCGTAATTTTAAATACCTACAACAAGGAAAAACACCCAGAATTTGAAAGAAACGCATCTTGATGGAAAAGTAGAAAATAATTAATTTGCCATCACTGATGGTGGAGTTATTCAGCAAATCTTCAGTCTCGAACTTCATTAGTACCAAATTTACATATGAAAATTTGAGTAATATGTTTAATATTCCAGAAAATATAAACTAAAATTCAAAAGCCCGCATTCCCATTTTACACAATGCCAAAAATTTGCACTAGAAAGCTGGTATTACAAAGTACAAAGCAAATGGCACCAAATCGTCAAAATCAAAAGTTCCGACCTATAAAGTTGAAATCAATATGATATACACTGCTGGACAAAAAAAAACGGACACTTAAATTTTTAGTGAAATTCAAAGTGGCGTAACTTCTGAACCAAAGAAGTAATTTAGAAAAAAATTGCCATTTCTGTAAAGCCCCATTCTTGGGCCACTCGGGGAACCTGTATAAAACACCGCGTCTGACAGGTGATAGCTCAAGAATTGGGCTTTACAGAAATGGCAATTTTTTTGAAATTACTCTCTTGATTCATGATGATTTCACCAAAATTTAAATTGTTCGGGTTTTATTGTCAAGCAGTGTATCTACCTCGGTATTTATTACAACCACGATTTTCGCAAAACGAACAATAATAGCAGATATAAGATTAAACACAACGAAGTCAGTTTTAATTTTATATAAATATGTACAAATAATTTAATAATACAGCGTGTATAATAAATAGTCGTGAATTCAACAACAAGTTGGACTTTTTTCAATCAAATAATAAGTCACGGCCTAGACGTCGAAGAGCTGTCCGGCCCTGGGTAATAAGCGGAATAGGCCAGATTTTGCGCCCCGTTGTCTTTGTTATTACTGTTCGAGGACGAGGACCAAACTCTGGAATAAGGGCCGCCCGGGCTCGAGGGCTCCCAGCTCGACGGATCGTACGAGCTCGGCGGGGCCGTCGATGGGCCGGCTTCAGGGGGCCCGTACATGGAATTCGGCGGTTCTGCAGGGGCCGGGTTCATCATCATCGGCATTCCCGGCTTGCCGAGCAGCTGATAGGCGATGAAACCGATCACGATCACGATCGCCAGTTTGCTCAGAATCAGAGCTTTCAGAGCTTTCAGACTCGTGAGCGCCAGCAGGATCGGCATCAGCAGTTTCATCTTCAATTTCAGCAACAGCAAAAACGGCAGCAGGAGCTTCTTCTTCAGCAAAAGTCCACGAGCTGAAAAAAATTATAATATTTAAGTAATTCAAAATACAAATCGAATTGTTGATGATTTTATACATTCTGATCCTGTGGAGGCGACGTCTAGTCCACTCTTCGGATTGTAGACGATCTCAGTTCGGTCGAAGAACATTTCAGGAAGTTTCACTCGGAATTCGTGCGTTTTCAGGACTTTCGCTGCCCTTTTGAAGATTGTCGCATCGATATTCTGAAAACCATCATTACTACGAGGAATTGGAAAATTATCGTTTGAACCTTTATGCTTCTGGATTCGCCCGCTCCGTTCACTTTCAGGACGTTATCCAGATAGCCCAAAACGTTCTGTTTGACGCAATCCATTTCGACACAATTCGCCAAGACCGAAGACACGAGTTCGTCCCCATTTTTAGGGGTGGCACTTATCGTTGCGGCCCTCGCAAAATACGCCCCGAAAACTAGAAACGTAACAACTGTCAACCTCCACATGATGGCCGGCGTTTGCGTTATCAATGAGTGATTACCGTGTGGGCGCAGTTATATACCTCGCGTTATATCGGTCAGGGGATCGTCTGTGTTTTGATTTTTAATCGGTACCCTGAATTGTTCCGCCGCTATTATGGTTTCGGTTCCGCTAGTGAGTCCGGTATGCCTTATATCGAAAAAGCTCAGCGGCCCGTTTAGGTAGTGCGCTTTTTTGGAATGATGTTGCAAAGTTGAGACGGCCGGATTTTGATTTCGTTGACACGGTTAACTTTGCGTTTCGCTACTATTGGCATTTTCCCTATTTCGGTCTTATAATGCACCGGAATTGCGATTTAAAAGTCTGGTAACGCTTCTCGTGTAGACGTGTGCCACTGCTATTATGCATTCAGGAGGTATGATGGTTAAAAATCCTGCTAACCTGCTTAGATACTTAAACTGTAATTTTATTCAAATCACAGAGGAATTGGTTTCGATTTTGTGGATATCGGATCGGACGAGAAATTCCTCCTTTATCTGGGTATATCAAACTTCTTGTACCAAAGGGTACGGGACATGGATGATATGGATAGAGGTATAAACGAACACACAAGAATAATTGACCTACAAAATTATTTTTTCTAGGAATTAGGCATTATACTGTATCAGCAGTTATCAAATCCTAACAATGAACAATATTCAGTCGTATTTAATCATTTTTACTGTAAATGCCGATCAAACTATTAAATCCTCCCCAATAATCAATACTGGTATATTATCTACATATACATAGGTACATTATAAAAGACAGAATTTTGTGAAGGGGACTTCTTTTCAATAAAATAATTAAATTCAAGATCTTTTTTTGTCAACTCCTTGGGAAAGTCTCGAGAACAGTTTTGCTTCCTACATCGTCAACTTCATTATTCATAATAGTCCAATATCTCGAATTAATTAGAATATTGTTCAGGTATGTTAATCCAAAACAAATGGATTCAACTATAAAATTTCGTCGTGTTCTCTGCGATAGCATTTTGCGTTCATTCCTCTGTTCTTTGCTATAGCCTCTGTATTACCATCCCTTTTTTCCAATTTTGAATGAGTGTACTTTTTGCAGAAAAATCGGAAATGGTTGCGGTACTATAAGGATGTAAGTACCTACAGAAAATAAGTGGTAATTTCTCAGTTATTCAGTTATGAAACGATAACTCGTTTATCGTATGATTTCATTCTTAAAATCGCATTTTCAGATCAAAAGTTATACCCTATTTCGTTCTATCTGAGACACAGGTCAAGTAAAATTAGAATGAATCGGCGTCGTTTGAATCCATCAAAAGCCATAAGAAGAAAAATAGTGGCAAAAGAGATCCTAATGATCCTATATTGTATACCCATCAGAGACGGATTAAGCTCTATTCTATGGGACCCGGGCTATACAAGTTCATAAGGGCCCTAAATGGTATCAAACAACAACAAAATTGCATTTTCTGGGAAATTTTTATGTAGCCTGCTGAACAATATATTTTTCTTTGTAAGTTACAGGTTACAATCATATCAAAATTTCTCTCTGATTATTATGCATCATGACTGCATGAGGACTAAAAAATCACGAGGCTCGGAACCATTCCCTTTAATTTAAGCCTAATATGATATCAGTCGAATTCTTCGATAATGCAATTTTTTTGCAAAAAGTGGTCCTTTATGATGCATCAAATTCTTACGACATAGACGACGGAGATTTTTAGAAGTTACCTCTGTATACTTTTGGGCATACTCACGTTAGGAAAATAATTGAATAATAAGGTTTTGTAATAAATTATTTATATTATAGATCAAAATAATACATAATTGTCGTAAAAAGTCGTCTATTTTCATTGCGCGTGAGCCTTGTAGGCCAACTTCTGCGCCTCGTTGATCTCTTCGAAAGACCGAGAGGCAGCGTACGGACTGGCCCACGGATCGTGATGGGCCACGATATGAGGATGCGCGTTATCACCGGCGATCTTCTTGCACAACTGCCAAACGCCCAAAGAGAGCGCGATGACGAACGACACGAACGAGAGCTGAAGGGCGTTCCACGTTTTGATCGCCAACACGCCCAGAGCCAGAGGAATCATGACCATCGCCTTGATTATGATGAAGATGAAGATCGGGACCAAGATTTTCTTGAGCTTCTTGCCACCTTTCTTCTTGAGCTTGATGCCGCGTTCTGAAATCATAATAATTTTTCATCCGCTCATACGGTGATATGAAGAAACCGACCCTCGACTTGGTCATTGCCGTTCCCGAATTTCACTTTGAGATCCACTTCATCGTTATCCAAGTTCCTGGCGGCGAAAGTGATGGTGGATCCGATCATTGGGAGCTTGAAAGTGGCATCGTGGCTTTTCATGTAGTCTTCTACGGAGGATTCGATTGAGCTTTCGCTTCTTCCTTTGATCTCGTTACTTTGGTAATCGTTTTTCGTCACTTCAAAGTAGTCATTAATCTGATGGAGAAAAATATTAGCTTATTCCTTATTAACCCTGAACGGTTCAAAAGGGATTTTACTTTGAAATCCTTTGGTGCAATTTCTTCGAGTAATGAAGATGGTGAGCTTTCGGAGGCGTCAGTCACGGAACAGGCCACAACCACACAACATAATACTGCAATGAGTTTCATGGTACCCGTAGTGAAACTTGATAAATTGATCGCACACACCAAGAGCTCGAACCGAATGATAATTGTTTCCGATACACCCCAACTATTTATACTGCGTGCTGCAAACTGCGGCATAGTACCGGTGCTCGCTTCGATAGTGGCAGAAGGTGGAAAGAAAGTGTTACGATTTCTTGCGCCCGAAATTCGTCCTGCATGTCTTCTTTTAGACTCCTGCGACCTTTTCTACTTTACTTGGCGCGAATGATTATGTTTGTGATTCCCTGATAGCGGCTCGTGTCCCACTTGAATTCGATCAATGACACGATTAATTGTGTGATGGAATTTAATGGCAAAAGTGTCTCATTCATTACTTATTTTACGCGAGTAGTTTAACCCGTGGCGGACTATTACAGAGGTAGATTTCAAATATACAGTGCGCGTCTAAAGTGCCCCCTCATCCCCTTAAAATTTTTAAATGGGTAGACATTTTTTTAATATCGCTCGACAGGGTCGATTTTTATTTTCAATAAAGCAACTTTTCACGCATTTTTTCAATCTCAAACATTTCCGCCTGTGACCGGAAATGATCACCACTTTGTTTATTAAATGGACGCACCTGACTATTTTGCGTTTTCGGATTCTCCGATTCTTTCTAGGTAAGAAAATGTTTTTATCGCTCAAAATTTTTTAAGTTTTAATCTCGCTTTTGATCGACTTATCCCGCTAAGTATTATGTATTTTGAAAACGGCTGAAATTTTCCAAAAACTCTCGGACAAGTCGATTTTGTTTTCAATGCTGCATCTTTTCCATCTAAATTTCTACCCTGTATCACTTCAGGTTTGACCGAGGAGGGAGGCACTTTAGACGCGCTCTTATAATTGTTGATCAATGATTTGAATAATTGGAAGAAAAAAATTAATCAGAAAAAAACGGAAATCTTTCACTCATGGATGAAAAAAATTGCAACAAGAAATATTTGTTAAAAATCAACTGTTGAATTTAAAATTAGTAAATTATTCACTAACTTTCGATCACATAAAATTGTACGAAGTGATATCGAATACATTTTCTAAATAAAGGGAAGTCAAGAGGCGGGTGCAAGAGGCCATGACCTTCATTCTGTCTCTATTCATCTAATAGTTGTAAAAAGAGACAAAATGCGTCATAGCTCCCCTTATGTAGAATTTATTCGATCGCTCCGTATATTTGGATATAACATAACGACGATATTGCAAATAAAGACGTGTTTTACAAAAAATGGTTTAATGAAAAATTGATTGGGGTCAATTTGGGCATTTTACAATCAATGAAATATTTTAGTCCACTAAAAAAGTTTGATCATGCCTAAAAAATAAAATTTATACTTATTCCAGTTATTTAAAGCGTTTCATTGATCTCAATAATCCGGAATAATCCCCCATGGAAAAAGGCTATAGGTGCAACACTGTTGTTAGTGCTGCAAATTACCGAAATTTAATAAAATGTCCCACACTCTTGTGAAATCGACAATTACCGTAAGGACTGCAGTGTAGATATCAAATGATTTATGCAACGTTTATTTCAAGTAAAACTTTATTGAATGAAATAATAAGTACAAAAAAAAACTCAATCAAACTAAGTGGAAGAACTTCCGAACGGATCCTTCTTCGCCTTCACCAAAGCCAAGGAACTTTCACAAATTTTCTCCAAAAGCTCCGACAATTTCTCCTTAGAATAAACCTAAAAACAAAGATACAATTTACAAAAAAAAAGCCTATAAGACGACAATGACACCAATACGAACTTTGTACACTTTATTCTTCTCAGACGCAATCAAATCGGCCAATTGAACGGCCTCTTCATGATTTTCCGAGCTGCTCAAAACCGAATAGAGCAGCAGACTCACTTCCGGTATACAGAGCGACCTCAAATAATCCGCATCTTCGCCACCGACGAGCCACCCTTGCGGAAATAGCAGCACGTTGTACAGTAGCGTTTTCGCCGTTTTGGCCGAATGCGACGTCGTCAATTTCCACCGTTCCAACTCCCCCTGATATTGGGACACCCTGTGTTCGTGCGCGACCTTCTCGGTGAACTGGGCGTTTTCCGGCAGACCGCCGGGCGGCTGCGGCTTGCAGGTGAACTGCTTGAACCAGTTGTTGAACGCCTCCTGGGCGTCCAGGTACGCCTTGTAACTGAGGTGGTCCTTGATCACCTGCTTCACCTCTTCGCTGGCCTGGTCCTCCTGCATTACCTTGTTGACCGAATCCGAAGGGATCTTGGCCAGGAGCAACTGAGCCGCGTCGATTTTTCCCAGCGTCAGAAACGTGAAAATCATCGCGTTGGCCTGGAGCAGAGCCTCGGCGCGCTGCTCCTCGTAAAAGAGCAGCCAATCGAGCGCGGATATCTTGACTTCATCTAAAGTCGTCATCTTTTGCTGGAAATAAAAACTCTGTAAGATTATTATCGAAAATTTGATCGAATTTGGGTGTTGGAGTTGACTGTTGTGTATTTGAGGCGTCCTTAGCAACATGCCTAACAACACCAAACAACATGGCGTCTCTCTTATAGTAAAACACAGCCAACTCCAAAAACATGACTGATGGTTTGAAATGTGAAATGAAGCAAAATAGTACGTTTAAATTGCCGGAAACGTCCAATTCAGTGGGCCGATTTCTGATGTTTTCCACCACTTTCTTGGTTACAGAAAAGACGTCGATCCTGAAATCTTCGGCGAAGGTTAGGGCCTCCCTCCTCTGTGAATTGTCTTCGATATTTTCTAAATGTTCGGCGTAAATTTCGATCTGTTTCCGCTTTCCCAATTTGCTAACATAGAAGCCAACCAGTTGAGTTTCGTTCATTTCACTCAACCTGGCAATATACCTGAATAAAGAAAAAAAAAGAAGTTTGTATGTAATATGTAATACTTTTTCGGAAATGAAACTTACGCTTCTACGATATTTTCGTAGCTCTCACGGTTCTTGGTTTCACCCAGATGGTCGAAAAGCAGCACCAAATGTGCGTAAAACCTCAACGAATGAGTGGGAACTTTCGCATTATCGATCCACGATTTGATAGTGTCGATCAGCGTGGGGATTTCATCGAGAATTACGTGTTTTTGGATTATATGATCAGTGAACTGTGCTTCGGATCGAACATGCGAACTTTTCGAAGCTTCCAAATTTGCGAAAATCTCATTCAAAGATAATCTGCAACGGAAATCATGAGGATATTGGATAAAATGAAGATAAAGTTTACTTTTGCTCCCAGTATTCTTCAGGCAAAGGTTTGTAATTTTTAATGATCGAATCTCTGATTTCCGACTCTACTCGGATATCGACCATGGTTTTCATGTAGGCCCATAAGTAGTCTTCCCATGTGTTAGAAACGGCTAAAACTGGCTCCAAGTAGCCGCAAAGAGAACCGATCGTGGCTCTCTCATGGATATCCAATTCAGGCTGAAAAATAAATAAATTACAATGAATTATAAACAGGAATAAGGAATTGGTGGGGAATTAGTAGTAATTATTGAAGAAACAAACGAATTAGTAGGTAATTAGAATGGAATTAGAGGATAAGCACTGGAATAAGTGTTCATAGAATTGTAAAAAACTAACAATTTTACAAAACTCTATGGCATTGGCCTTCCAAACATCTCGATTCATATTCCCTTCGATATCTTTGTACTCGTAATTCTGAAGACTCATCAAATCATCGTCGCATTCCCCTTCCTTCAGATTCGGATTGTGATACAATTTCCACCCTTCTAAAAGAGCAGCCCTCCATGGATGACCGCAACTACAACAAAGCTAAAAAACCGTTAAAATTTAACCCTAACCTAAGAATCTTTCTCATGAAACTAACTTCTTGAGCCTCCTCCAATTTCCCACATCGAATCTCTGCAAACACCCTCCGACACAACTGCCTTTCGTTCGCCATATCCAAATGATGCAGCGGCAACTTTTCGCTCGTAACCACATCTGGATGGATACTGGAAACGATCTTCGCGTTGCTCCCTATGGCGATGCTGTCGGGCGCCATCAGCTGATGCAGCGTGTTCTCCCACCCGTAGGTCCAGTCCGACTGGTGCAAAATCGGGTCGTCCCCATCCGAAGCGTTCCTCTCGAGCCAGTCGATGACCAGTTGGCTCTCCCTGATCAACCCGTCGCGCTTGAACAGGCAATCGATGCAGAGGCGCTCGCTGGCTCCAGTGTATTGATCGAATTCTTCGTTACCCGAGTTCTGGGCCGTCAGCCGGTCCTGGTAGAGGGCGAAAATGAGGCGCCAGTTGTTGCGCTCGTTCTCCAGCACGGCCTCCTCCGGCAGCTCCGGGACGTTGACTTTCGCCTTGAGGCTGCGGATGACGGCGAGCGCGTCCGAGCAGCAGCGGGCCAGGTCCTCGGCCACTTGGAGCACGTCGCTGCCGCCCGAGTTGTTCTGCAGGATCGACGCGAACTCGGTGTACAGGTTGTTCATGGTGCTCTCCCACGGCGTGGCGCTCTGCACGACGGAGCCGGTGACGGATTTGTCGTGGTCCACCAGGATGGCCATGGTGTCGTTGTAGCTTCGGTGCGATTCGTTCAGGAGTAATTTCTCGAGTTCTCGTTCGGTGAGGGTTATCGACACGTTCGGTAATTTGTGGCCGCCTCCCGTGGTTTTGAATAAGCCTGCGAGGGTTTTTTTAGGGGTTGATGTTTCGATTTTGAGGTTAGGTTGTGACTTACCTTTCGTTGGGGTCGATAATGCATCTTCCAGAAGGCGCACGGATCTTTCTAAGTCGTTATCCATTGCGATCTGTTATGTCGGGCTATTTCATTAAATAATTTCGGCGTATTTCTCTATAAAAATTAATATAAAACCGGTAAAAACACACACCAAATCTACACGAAGTTATCTGACACTTGACGTGTGTGAAGTTAGTAGCGCAGCGCTGCGTCGATTTTCCCATCAGTAAATCAAGTCCGTTTCACACAGTACATAAACTTACAAATTAAAAAATCTCCGAAAATTCGAAAAAGATGGAACAAACTTTTGATTTTGGAAAATCTCAGTTGGAAGTTGTATTTCAAACTTATGTCAGCAAAATATCTAATGACAGAACCATCTGAATTCCTCTACCTATACAATTTCCTATTAAATTCGAGATTAAATTTATCGGCTTTAAAAAAAGGTGCACATTGTCGCAATCACGGTATGTTGCAATGTATTTACTTACGTTTTACTGATGGTGGTGAATCGTAAAATATTCATACACCTACGAATGTAGTGTAGTACCGTACAAACGTTAAAGATGGTTTTATTCCTCTATATCACCGAATCACATCATTCGAAACGTTTTATGGAAATAGGAATGAGCGAAAAACGCAATATTGCAAATGCACATCAAACTATTCCAACTATACCTACTTTTTACTATCTAGCTGACATCATAAGTTGGCAAATAAATTCTACAAAGTTTCAGTGGAATTATGCGTCTTCCTATTAGAATGAAAAGCCAAACCAATAAATCTTTGCAGGTTTAGAGATTTATACATTTTCTCGATTACATACATACAGGGCTGTTCAATTAAGATGTCCGCTCGTACTTTCTGCCAAACTACCAACAAGAAAAAAATAAATCACAAGGAAATGTAGCCTGAAGTCTTAGCTTCAAAATGAGCTCTAACTGAGTTTTCTACGTCTTTTAGTTTTATAAAATTACAGCGAATTAATTGGAGCAAAACATGGTCGATTGAAAATTTTTGATCGATAGTCGCAAAAAGTTTCAAACCAAAGTCAGAGAGCGAAACGAGAGCTTTTCAAAACCTCACAACACTTTTAGTCCAGGTGCTCCAGTTTTCGAAATATCGACAAATTAGTTGGGTCGAAGAATCGTAGCGAACATCTTAAGTTAGTTTACCCTGCTAAAGACGCTAGAAAGAAAGTAGGAAGACGGTTGTTTTATCAATTCGTTAAAGATTAGTCATGCTAGAACCGAAATCCACTGATGGCCCTCCAAGTATACGTTATGGTCGGTTTTATTTTAATTAAGAAGTTCCTAATCTCAGATATAGATGTTGCTTAAAACTTAGATTCTTGTTTAATTTAGCGACAACTTCACAAACTTAATAATGTTGCGCTTAAAGCTCGCCAAAGTTTTATGCGAACGTATATGCGTTATATTCCAAATATGTATACAAGAGAGCCCATGATCAGTCTTGTCTCTACCCATACTAAGTACATATTATCATTGCTTGTCTTATAAGTAATAAATCCGAACTCACATTATATGAGACAAAGACGTACTACGAGGGAAGAAAATTCCTTTTAGCAGGTAGGTATAACGACTACTTACTCATGGGTAGGAAAATCCACAAGGTGAGTTATTCGGGTAAGTGTGAATTGCGAGCCGCGCCTAACTGTACTATAAATCGTTTAATTTTAATGCAGCAGTTCCGGGATTGTAATCCGGCGAAACGCAGTCTTGGAGTTATCATAAATAAATCGCGTCGAGAGCGTTGCGCTCGCAAACAATATCCACGCAGAGAGAAGGAAACGCGAAGTAAGTAATTAGATTTGGCTGCAGCAAAGGCGAGTACGCAAAGAGGGGCGGGGGCGCGGGGCCGGGAGCGCCGCGGCGCCCAAATATCGTGTGCAACTGGAGCAAACTCGTGTGCGACAAATGGGCCCCGCTCTCTCTGCATAATATTTCAAACTCGATTACGCATTTCGCCGCTCCCCCCATCCGATATTTGTTTAGGGGCGGGCGGGGGCGCCGATTCGGTGACGCCGTGCGCCCCTAAGCTCCTTAGCGTCGAAGTCGCTCCCCGTACGTGTACCTGCTAATTTTGGCGCCCCCGGATGACGTAGTGCCTCCGAAAGCTCACACGGAATTAATTCGAGACGCCAGACATCAGCCGTTTTAACGGGGCGCGGATTTGTTCGATTTCTGCCGGGATTCATCATCGGATTCGAAACGGATTAATCCCATTAGAAGTTATTAAGGACGCGCGATAACAATGCGAGAATGCCGGATATGATGAATCGACATTGTAGGTGACCTCCGTTTCCTGCCGTCGTCATCGTGCAATAATCGCCATCACGGACGGCTGAAAGGATTATTAGACGTCGGATCGATGGAAAATCGTTATTGAATCCGCTCTGACAAAAGACCGAAATGAAACGCGCATGGGAACATTTATTCCAATTAAAATATCGGGATTGCGAATTTTCCGCGCCATCGGCAAGTTCATTGGCCACGATAAACACCAGAAGCTCTCTCTGTGGCAGGTGATGCATGTGGGTCATTGTTGGCCCGGTGACTTCATGCATGAAGTGTTTAAAAAAACACAGGAATCACCACCACAATATATTTTGTGCTCTTTTCCTCTGTTTTCCGTGCCGAACCGTAACGTTTAAGCTTCATGTTCGGTGCAGATTTATCTTCTATTCAGTATTTCACCGGCGCTTTTCGGTGTATTTTGGAATGCGGATACATTTTTACGTACTCAGGTGAGCAAACCGAAAAAAACCAATCAATTTGTATCGAAAAATCAAGTTAATATTGATGCAAGATCCGGGGGCACTATAACGATTATATTAATCATCATGATGCACCATGCATTGACAAGCACGAATTTAGCGAAATTACACATACAGTGTAATTCATCTCGAACGAACCACCACCATCAATAATTTCAAAAGTATCTAGTTTTGAGAAAAATCCAGAAAAAGGTCGATTTTCATTTTTGGAGGGAGACATTTTGATAATAAACTGATAATTTTACACAACCACCCCAATTCAGATGGTGACTTTAACCACTTAACTTGAATTCCAATAAGAAAAGTGAGTCGGGTGACATCTCAAATTGAAGGTTTATTGGTGTAAAAACATGATTTACAAGAAAATATTTGACTAACACTCGAAAATAGCTCCCATATTGTTCTCGAATGCAATGGTAAATATCTGTTTCCAATCATATAGTATTATGCAGCGTGATTCAATATTGATGTACGAACGCTTCAGAGCGGATTCCTCTCGTCAAAATATTTAGAAAAGTCCCCATAAAGGGTGGTCCCCAAGTGGTAAATAAGGGAGTTATTAGCCCTTAAAGTCTGCTGGTCGCCAATTTATTTTTGCTTATAACTCGCTTATTTTATGGCTTAGAACTTTCAGGTTTGGTATATGAGGAAAGCAATTGAAAAACTAAATGTTGAATCTATTGGTATCCCATGAATATCGTGGTAAGTGATTAAACGTGAGAAAAAAGACGAGAGGAATCTGTCCTGAAGCGTTCGTATATGAATATTGAATCACCCTGTATGTATAAACTGATATAAATTATAAACTGACCATTTCTCAATAGGTGGTTTTCAAAATTGAACTTTTTTCAATGTGGTGTGTAGAAAAGTCACGTTTTGACCAATGAGATGTCGGTACTTTTTTCAACACATTTGTGTTTGAAAATGACCTCGTCTGTACAATAGATACCAATTGCAATATTTTTCCTTTTTATTATTTTTATTTAATTCGATTGGAAAAAGTATGAGAATTTGCCATTTCCCTAATCATTTCCACTCGGATGGATTGCTCCACGCTCTCTCGACTCGCAATACATATTTTATCCTCATGGAAATGGTTAATTTTCTCACTCGTTGAACAATATACTATGTATTCACAGCAAAATGTCTTCCATGTCTTCTAATGCAATGGTAAAAATAGTATATTAACCACGGTAGAGATTGCTATTATCGCATGCGGCTCAGGATATGATCTTGCCGCGAGGCAATAATGGTAAACTTCTCTACCTGGGTGTATAATGTACTATTTCTCAAAACCAGACACTTTCGAAATTATCGGGGCCGGTTCGTTTGAGATGAAACGCACTGTACATACTTACAACGAAACGGTTCTTTGAAATATTTCCAGGGAGATTATTTGACCGTGTTTACCCAGCATCGCAATCGACCTAATTACCAAACATGATCAAAATAATCCAATTGGTGATGGCATGCGTCCTCACGATAGCGTCCGCCGAAAATGACGACACCATCCTCTTAGTGAGCATCTTAAATTCACCCATTGATTTGGACACTTGGTCTCCACTAACACCGGAAAAATCGTCCGATAACCTGATCCGGGAAGACGATACGAAATTCAAACTAAACCTGATCAACGTCGAGAAAATCGAGCCCGGCTCTTTATGCGTCCTCGCCAATCTAACAATCCTCGACATCTACATCGGCGGATTCGCCCCTAAACTGACCAAAGACGCATTCAAGGGCTGCGAAGGGGTGAAAACCCTCGCGATCCACGGGGGCGAAATCGAAAACGGCGCCTTCGCCGCCCTGGAAGGGCTCGAGGCGGCCTCGCTCCGCTTCACCCTGCTACCCGAGATCCTGACTTTCGAGATATTCGAGGGGTTGACGGCCCTGCAGCGGCTCTACGTCAAGGACGCACCGCTGAAGGAGATCAGGGCGGACGCGTTCCGCGATCTGCACAACCTGACCGTGCTCAACCTGGTGGAGGACGGGATCACCGCCGTCGACGTGGACGCCTTCAGGCACCTGAAGCGGCTGAAGGAGCTCGACCTGACCAGGAACCGGCTCAGCTACTTCAGCTGGAAGCACCTGGAGGGGCTCGACGATTTGGAGCTGCTCTATTTGCACTTTAATTCGCTGTACGGGGATGATGCTAAGGATTTGTTGGTGCACACGATCGTGGCGGGGCCCCCTAAGTTGAGGGAGATCACGTTGAGTCCTGGGGGCCTTAACGGGAGGTTTTACACGGATATCGTCGAAAGAGTCAACCCCGATCTGAAACTACTGTGGTACTGAATACACGTTGACACGATTAACCTCATGTTAGATAATAATACCTGATAATTGGTAATCTTTCTATTAGTTATTACTTTATTACTAATATTTTATAATAACAAAATATATACCTAGTACATACTTCTTGTGAGAGTCCTTAATTTTCTCGTATAATAGCACCTGGTTCTGATGGTGTTTCACAAAATGGGATTAGAGAACACAAATTAATAGAAATATTCTTTTTGATCAAAGTTTGTTTAATTTTGGGTTCACGATGTCAATAGTTGAATTCTTAACTTTAAAAACACCTAAAACTTAGGAGAAATAAGCTACAAATACAGAGAAATTCTTTTACCATTTCTGAGGATATGTTTATCATTTCATGATTTCATATGCTTCTCTCCTAAAAACTAGACGAAATCTCATGTTGAATTTTTAGACGTCTCTTACTAATTGTATACCAAATTCTATAATAAACGACTTAAAATATTGATGTGAATTAAGTTGTTGTCTTGAGCACTTCGGGAAAAGTAACTCGTTTTATCAATTTTAATACAGATTTAGTGAAAAAATTACAAGCTTCAATCTGTAAAATTTGAAGTGGTTATTTGAAGGGCAGCTTATTTTTGAGTTGCATTTCGAATGAACAGTGTAGTCTTAAACCAATTTCGTCCCTGGAATTAAGTTGTTTACGAAAGCAAAAAAAAATTAGTTTTGCATTCAAAGCCATATAAAAAAGTTACCGCTATAATTATTCAGTCAACCCGAGAACAATTCTAGAAGTTTCAAAGAAAATAGGATTTTCTTATTATCAATAATTTTTTTGGGAAATTAGGAATAAAAACTTTTTCTAGGGTCATGTTTCTAGGGACTTGTAAATTATCGGAAAAGTAGAAATATAATTGTTTTTTTTCAGAGGAAATTATTCGACTACCCTGCAAAAGCGTTTCTCATTTAGATTTTATTGCATTTTTGTCACTTATGACAGTTATAACTACTTTATAGGGAATGAATTCATAAAAATGAATACCTCTACAATTTTAAAAGTCATAATTTTGACGTTTCTCAGTTTGGAAAAAAAATCCTACACGTGATCTTCACGTCGATCTCACTCTCATACGATGAAGAGTGTGAAACGTCTCGTACTGGTTTATTTGATTGTTCATTATTTCCGAATCCACATGTTTGGGGCAAAGAAGCCGTCAGGTTGAGTAAATCGATTGGTTCGCCTTTTAGTCTGAAAAATTAAAATTTTACCACTATTTATCAAGAAAATGATCTTGTAAAAAGGTGGCAGATTCATTATTTGGGGCACTCCTTATACGGTGCGATCGAGAAAATTTCACATAAAGTGAGGCTATGATTATCATTCTGTCTCATCTGAAAGCTACTAGACGGGTAGAGAGAGAATGATAATCACAGCCTCCCCTTATGTGAAATTTTTTTGATCGCTCTGTACCAACTCTACCTAGCTTTTACGGGGAACAAATTCACAAAAATTAATAAAAGCTTCCCTCGTTATGGGAGAAAGTTTCATTCATGTAAACTTCACATAACGTTGCTTGCAACTTTCATGCGCAGTTCATTATTTTTTTCAGTTTTCGCACCTATTCCGTGCGAATGTTTGAGACAAAGTCTGTCTTTTAGTGTACTCGTACTCGTAGTTGATAATAAACATTGTTTAGTTGTCGGTATTACAGTTGTTTCCAATTTCGTGTCTCCGGGTTGCAGCATCGATAAATTCGGGCCGAAAATCCGGGGCTTTCGGCGCACGATAACGCGCTGTGGTGTATTTTTCGCCAGACGCCCAAATGACCGTCTAGAGGACTAAATTTTTGCTCCTTTTGGCGGCACTTTATAACGGTCGACGCTAAAAAGGGAGAAAACCCGTAGCGCGATTAATCACATACATATCCGGAAAGTGGGTCGCGATCGCCTTTATGGCCCCGCCGTTAAACTATCGCATTTAAACCACTTTAAGGCGAACTTTACTGCGTTTATTGACAGAACCGAGTCGAGATTCGCGATAATCCGGCGCGTCTTATTCGGGCCACCTGACTTGCCCATCACCCATATAACCCCTCCTCTGCCGGCTAATAAAGCTGCAGTTTACGGCTGTTTTCTTCATTAAAATCCGCTGCTTTATTTAAGCTCCGTAGTTGTAAACAATCTAGTGCTCGTTACGGCACTGCGATTGCGACTGATTTTACTGCCTCTCGTGAACTTAGTTGCACTCTAAGTACCCCACCGTTTCACAATGTAATAATCCCGAAGTGTACACGAGAGCAGTCCGGTTCTTTTGACACAGTAATTATTCGCCCTTCATAATCGGTTTATCTCGTTGCCTCGGTACATGCGAATGAGGTCATTAAAATACCGTAATTGAATCACATTTTATTTGCGCGCGTTCCATTAAAATCCGGGACAGAAATCATTATGCATATGCAACCGGTAAGGCGTATTCATGAAGCGCCTTGTGTACTTAATGTACTCGTACCATTTCTGAAAGAGGAAAATCTGGGGGAGCGCGAGGTACAAGGCGCATCGGGAGCTTTTTCCATCTTCATGAAAGCGGACTTTTCAGGCTCGCGTTATGTAAATACGGGATGGGTCGGGGCTGAAGGAAAAAAAGGCGTAAATAATTAATGAATAATTCATTTGGCGCGATTCGAGGATTATTCTGAGTGAGATGGGGTTGATTAGGTCTGGCACACGGGTCCGAATATAATTCGGGAAGTTTGAGTTATGCCCGGAGACGCCCACATTGTTCGATTTTTCGCGTGCGAGATTATATTATTACGCGAAATTCGTCGGGGGGAAATTTAAAGTCTTAATGAAAAGCGCGCGAGCTTTTAGTAAATTAACAATAAAATTGGTTGCACATTTCCAGGCGATTCCTCTCATAAATTATACGTTGATAAAACCGGGAACGAGGGGGGAAGCTTATAGAATTCAGGGAGTGAATTTTCTCGAAAAGGAGTAAACTTCGGAAATTAATTCAAGGGGCGCGACTCGCCCCGATATTTCGCAAGAGAGCGAATCGAAACGTTTTAGGTGCGTTATGCAAGACCGACGCGAGAATTTCAATGCGCTCTTATAATATTTAGCGACATTTCGTAAATCTCGATTCTCGTGCACACCTTGCGCTCCGGTTTTCGCACAGTAACCGGAACGTTGGCAGTCTGCAGAGTAGTGGCACTAATGAAATCCGGTGTATAAACTAGCCGGGTTTATGCGGATCCGCTCGCACAAACGCACATTACGGAACGCACCCCCGGCGGCGCGGGGGCCCGTTTTTCGCAGATAATGATAATTACGATTTTATTTATCGCGCCGCGCGACCTTTTCGCCGGCGGCAAATTAAATTAAAAGCGACCCGGCTCATAATTATACGCGCGCAATCACACAATCGCCTCGTAAACATCGCGACGTGTGCCCGGATTCCGGATTATGACTAACAAATTGCTCCAAAGGACGGATCAGACTTTCTACATACACCGGGTGTCCCGGAAAGATGCGCCAGATGAGAAAAATGTGAGATTAAGCGGAAAAGTAAAGTGTTGGAGTGATTTTAATAATTGAGAAAAACTGGTGCCTTTTAAGAGTGTAGGCAGAATTCATCAATTTTGTAATCTTTTAGAAAGTTTTTTTAACACCTCTACATTATTTTTAATCCACCACCTCAAATCCATCGAATTAATATACTCGAATCCTGAAATATCGGGAAAATTCGAATTCAACAATTTAAGATTCCCCATCAGCAGTTCAAAATCTATTGAATGATGTACCTAAGTATCTTCCCCCTTTGTTTTGTAAGATAGAAATAATAAAATAAATATAAATTTATTGATTTTTAATCTTTTGAAAAATGAAAGTGCGAATTCTTTCTTATTAGGTAGTGGAAAAGTCAACCTCCTGAAATTTTAGGGAGTGTTTAAGGGCCAACTGCACCGCTTTCACTTGAAATTTGAAGCGGAGCTTAAGCCTTGACTACGATTGTTAACAACAATTGTTGCTAAGGTTTAAGTTCCACTTAAATTTTAAGTGAAAGCGGTGCAGTTGGCCCTAAGTCGACTAAATAAAGAAGGAGAAAAGTATAACCATATCGTAAAAGACAAAATAATTAAATTTAGGTTACTCCATCTATGGGTTATTCGTGAATTACATCAACATTTGCCTCTTATTAAGAAAATTACGTTGCTATCTTTAGAAAACGTTTCTCACAAAGATTTATGCATTTTTAGCATCTTTTCTTACTTTGAATAGCTTTTCGGATATTAGCAAAATAAATAAAATCTTAACGGATATGATGTCATTGTTTTATACCTACTGTTTCTCATTTTGGAAAAAAAAACTTTAAAGTGTCCTTTAAAGTAACCAAAATTATCATTCAAGCATGTTACTGGGTACAGCTTAATTATTTTCTTGAAAAAGCGACTTATCAGTCAGTTTTCACGTCTGTTTCTTCTGATGTTTCCAAAACAGAAGTCGTCAATTTGAGTGATCTAGCCAGTCCAACTTTTAGTATGTTTTTATATTGATTAAATCTATACATATAGTATCGTTTTATTCGTCCAAAATGCTTTGACAAAAGTGAATTAGGATGATCACTGATCAATTTATCATCTCTTTTAAAAAATATACCATAAAATCGATTTTTGATTTTCTGCGATATGTTTCTGGGTTCACCCTGTATTTTACGCATAAACATAAACAGTTCGATCTGGCTTAGGGCCGACGCTTCGGCTTTGACGTCGCGATTTCGCAAAGTATCAGGAAATAATGTCCGTCAATTTATTACGTGCTTACCGGCTAATCTCCTCGATAAGCGCGCCCGTTTAATTCCGGATGAACGAATATGCGTCGCGAACACATTAAACTTTCCGTATAAATGTGATTAACAAGTTAGGTGACGCTCCAGTCATTTCTCGAATAACACATTTACAAAATGACACGTTCACACAACTCATACCCGTGCCATAATACACCTTTACACGGGGAGGAGCCGGGCGCTAATCTGCATGTTAATAGTTGCGCATAATGCCGGCGGAGCGCGATAATTAGTTCTTCATGTAAATTATTGCCATATTCGGCGTAGAGGTTTCGTCCCCTTTCGCAACTCCTCTCGTAAAACGGCTCCGCTTTCATCGATATCTTATACGATGATAATATTTCCACTGACGATAATTATTTAACTGGTTAAAGTTATCGATGTGATTAATGGAGTAATGGGAAAGTAAAATTACGGCCTGTAAAAACTCGAGCGCTGCTGGAAATGGCGTCTCCCGGGAAAAACACAATACTCGATTAATTACAAGATCGGTTATCATAATAGTTTTGTTGTATTTCGAAAGCGCCCGCAAATAATTTAACGGAGACCCCATTATTCATCCGACTGAAACGTCTCTGGCTTTTGGAAAAGTTGCCCCTCCGATCATTTCCTGAAATTTGTCAGGAGTAACAATGAGGGCGAACGGAATTTCCTCGATTTGGATTAGAGAGGCGAGAATGTCTGCAGAGGGCGGAAGAGGAGCGCATAACGCGGCATTTGCATCCGTGCAATCGCACGTTAATGCGAGCTCGAGAACTTACAACTACTTTTCAGGATTTTATCGCTCGAAACTGAATCAATTTCGGTTATATGCGCCGCGACGAGCCCGACGTTAAAGTAAATAGAGGTCGATAATTTCACGCGCCATTAACTCAAACTCTCTGTGTACGTACGCTCGCAGTGTAGGTGAATCCGAACTTTATATCGAAATAAAAATTCGGGCTTATCCGGGCTCGCGGCGCCCCCATCGAGATTTTAATAACGCGGATTAAAAGCGCGAGAGCTTTCGGATTATTACGCGCGCCGTCGGTGTTTGTTACGGAAGTGCGCGGAAAAATCACCCTCAGGTACCTAATAAATGCAGATGTAATCCGTGAAACTGCGACGCTATTCCTTAATAGCGCTCGACGGTGCAGCAGTTAAACATTGCTTATTGCGAGGAGACCCCCCGAGAACGTTCACCGAGTTTACCGATTCGTTAACGACAAAGGAGCGCTCCCGGTGAATTCCCAAGAAGTTCCATTACGTGGATTGTGACCCTAAATAACTCGTAACTTATTACCCACCACCGAGCTGAACCAACCTCAGACCGCAAGAAAAGTACTCGATAGTACCGGAATTTTTCGCGTGTTTTTGGGTCCCATTATTAACCGATAAACCATAGACAACGAAACTATATAAGTTCCCCTATTTTCACCTCTGGTTATCCTCCTGTTAGCGAACTAGAACCTTAGACTGTGACAATTCTGGTTGAAACGAATAATGAAGGGTCACATCCAAAGTTTCAGTTAGCTAACCGAAGGTTTAACCAGAGGTGAAAATACCGTAGGTAAGTTTTCCTATTTTCACCTCTGGTTATCCTCACCTCTGGTTATCCTCCTAATAGCGAACTAGAACCTTAGACTGTGACAATTCTGGTTCAAATGAATAATGGAGGGTCAGATTCAAAGTACCAGTTAGCTAATCGGCGAACCGGCTGACTCACTCCTAAACGAACTCCTCAAAAAAATTTCGATGCAAGGAAACATTTAAACCGGACATCATACGAGCACACACTTCATGTGGTATGCTATTGTTTGGAACACCCAAAAAAGCCGAAAAATTCTGGAAAACTCGCATGAAAATTTCAAATGTATTTTGGCACACGCGAATGTTGATGTGAAAGATTTTTTGAAATGGACGAGCGTATTATTTTTATAGCGACCAGTAAACAAAATAAAATTTAAAATAGCCAAAATGTCATATTTTTACATAAGAGAAAATGCACCAAATCGGAAGCGGATAAATAGTGTGTAATCGTGTTCCTGGACGTGCTACGATGATTTTCTGTTAAAATAGCATCAAATTCTGTCAAAAAACTTGAAAAAACCGATAAACAAAAACAAGCAAGAAAAAACAAACATTTTCATTTTCGGGTGAAAAACGCATGAAAACCGAAGAGAGTAATGTGTAATCGTGTAGCAGGACGAAAAACGTAAAAAATTTGGTAAACAAAAACGGAGATATGAGAATACCTATGTGAAATTAGTTAATTTCGGACAGAAAAAGGTAACAAAACTGAAGATTGTACGTGACGTGTCTCCGGACGTGCCCCAATGTTTTTTAGTAAAAACCGCTTGAAAACCCTACAAGAATAAAAACTGATAAGTACAGAGAAATAAAAAAAATCCTTCATAAAGGGAGGCTATGACTCTCATTCTCTCTCTATCCTTTTAGTAGTTTTCAGATGAGACAGAACGATTATCATAGCCTCCCTTTATGAAGAAATTTTTTGATGTCTCTGTATAATCGTTCGTTCGAAGGTGGCAAAAATTCGCTTACCCCATGCAGACATTGTATTTTGACACTTTCGGCGATTGGATTTTGTTTTGACATTCAACAGGCGGTCATTAGGAAAATGCTCATGTCTTCTGGATTTGACCACTCTGACCAAAAAGAATGTAAATGTATCAATGTAAACTAATTAAATGAACTCGGCATTTTCGAGTGATACTGGAACAAAGTACTGTAGGTTTTCAGTCGGGGGTGATAATGAGTATTAAGCCAAATAAACAGACTCTTCCGCCCCATTAGAATCGCGGGGATCGGTCGCTTTTAATATTCCACATCGGAGGACGGGCTCGAGGCTGATGTTTCCTTAAATTGCGTGTAAAAATAAACAAGTCGCTGATGACGGGGAAACGGGGCCGAGTGCCGAATTAAAATTCAGGACATATCTCGGGCTCGGGAGGGAGATATTTAACTAGATTGTTTCGGGACACTCGACCTCGGTCCGTTTCTCTTTTTATTTCCGATGAGCTCACTGTTTTGCGAGAGAGGTTCCGCCCGCTTATGCGACACGACCCCGGCGCCATCCCCGTGCATTTTTGCTATACATCGCGGGGCGCAAAGGCATCCCTTTGTGCATTAATCAGGCCGTGCGAGTCTGTTGTTTCCTTTGCCGCTCATTCGATAGCATTTTCGGTCGGCTCCAATTAATTTTCCGCCCTCCCCCGTTCTCCGACTTTCTTATACGCTAGGAGATTTTTAATTAAAAACCGATCTCGCGTTCTCATAGACGCCCCATAATAATAATAGAGCGAAACTTTCGCGAAACAATGATTATTCGGCCTCGTCATATAACGCGATATCTTTCGAACAGATGCCAACGATAATTAATCTCGAATAGACTGAAAACTGACATCGGCATAACTTACGTCTTTCGGATAACTCCATCGGGAGCTCCCGAACGCGATATTCGAGATAAATGATCCGGGCGACGTTCTCTCCGGTTCGAATCATCTGTGTATCCGAAAACCGGAATATTTCTTACCGCACGCAAAGCCAAGGGTGAATCGGCCCGGAAAATTACCATTGAATAATAAATAATGACGGTGGAATTATGAGCGCGGAGAGCTTTGAGCTTCTTAAGTATGGGGCGGCTTCGTCAATATTTTACCAGGTGCTGGTAACCGAAATTAGCTGAAAAAAATCGAAAATTCGAGGATTCTGGGGGGAAAATGACGTCTGCGTCGTAAACGGTGTAAATTGCGGTCGAGGGCGGAAATCGTCCCGCATATCCGTTCGCGTAATACGTAAATATAGGCGAATAATTAAGGGATGAGACGTCTGTGGGGTTGTATTAAAACAGTGCCGTAATCCGTATGTTGATGCGGTAGTCTGAGACCACTTGGCACACGGGCGCCATTGTCCTTGGGCCTGCGGGCGACACTCCTTGTGCTCAAGCTGCGCCCTGTTTTCATAGCTCCGCACCTCTTCTCCTTCTTCATCACCATACACAAAAACCCTACAGGGTGAAACGAGAAAAACGCATCCCCTATTCTCAGAAAAGGAGTAATTTTGAAAAAAAAATCTAGTTTCTGAGACAATCCAATTTTATGTCAACAACTTCTTTTCTCATTGCCGACTGGAAAATTCTTCATATCCATGTGTAGATATGAACGAGGAAAAGATTTTTCGTGCAATTTTCAAGAAAAATGTCTGGTAATATTTCATTGTTAAATTTGTATTGAAATGAAAATATCTCTGAAATTAGGGCACTTGACAAGAAATATCATAGTACGAAAATGATTGTCTTGCCAATATCTGTGACTTTTGTCTCATTAATTTTTTGACTATCAATGATTTTTTTAATTGTGTACAAGATTTAAGAGGGGGATTCAGAAAAATTGATTTTCTAGATTAATTTCAGGATGAACAGTACAAAGTTCGTAAATAAAATTTGATATGAATATGAATCATATGCCAAGAAAGATTAAATCTCTTGATTAAGAAAGATATGAACATTTTAACGACGTGGTGTTTTTTCACAAGCATATCACCAAAATTACTCAAATTACCTTATTTAGTAGATATGATGACTGATAATGAATTCCCAAATTATAAGTCTTCCAAGATTAGTAATTTCAGATTACATCAGTTTGATGCAAATTTTCAATATGTTCTCAGCTGATTTGGCAAAATGGCGTCGAAGTTTTGTTACGAACCATTGTAGAAAACGTAGTTCAGCGAGCCTGGAATAGATGTCACCAGGAAAAATCTGTATTAACTTCAAGTATTCATAATCACTCCAAAAATTTAACCATAGTGCCAGATTTATGTGTTCACAACTATAGTCTATTCAAGATAAACTGAAGATCACGTGACCCCAAAGTACCTGACAAATACCTGTCATTTAGTCAATGGTTATCAATGTTTTTCATTTAAATTTTGCTAAGCAACTTAGGTCACGTGATGTTCAGTTTATCTTAAATAGACTATACTGAAGTTTTATTTTGCTCCATCTACTGACGACTATGAGTACTAGAAACTGGAAGAAATCTTGTTCACAGCAACTACTAAATAAAATAATAAAATGGCGTACTACTATTAGCATTCCTTGCGGAGATTTTAATAACTACTGGATTTGGAATCCCCCTCTTAACTGAAGAATTGCACCTACAAAACGGACCTATCTTTGCAAAATTACTCTGTGACTCTGTGACTCAAAATTATCCAAGTCTAGTCATGTTTTTGGCGGTTAGAAAGAGAATGAGCCAGATTTCGCGTTTTCGGTGCCACCCTGTATGCAGTACGTGTGGCGCTGAAGGATTTTACACCCCTTCAGCGGGATAGTGATACCACTCAAGTCGGCAAACGGATTCAACCCGAACCTCTTTTCTCACCCCCGAAAAATCTCCACGCCTATAGCTGTCACCGAACCAAGCAGCCCCTGAAATATTCCTGAAAACGTTCGATTTCATCAGTTTTTCCAGTAATGGAAAAGGTGATAAAGCCAGGTAATCTCCGGCTGGAGATATAAACGATAGCAGGTTTCCTATCCGAGGAAATTACCGGTCTGATAAAGTTCGCTAGTTAGACCGCAAAGTATAGTTTCTCCGACTCACCCCCGCCATTTGAATCCGAATATATCTGCATTCAGTCTAGTCTAGTAGAGGTCAAGTGAATTATTCTAGAAATCGTCATAACAGTCTCAATAATACTCGATAATTGGGGTCAAAATCGGCTCAGATTTCCAGGACTAATGAGTGGCTTGTGTAAACACCGCTATTAATATGGCCGCGTCTAGGAACAGATGATGAATATTTATCACACAGAGAGACAATAACGTCGATGGATTAGACTGGGGGGTTTATACATTTGTAGAGCGCATGCAGTCGAATCGAACGACTACAACTCGTCCTATCCAAACACGGTCTCTCTTTGCAATAAAAGACATTCAAAGGGCGGATAAATGGGCAAATATTCGCTTTAATCCGAAGACTCCAATTCCACCGTCATCGCCACGAGGTATCGCCGACCGAACTCGATATCCCACCTATAATAAGGTATAATAATAACCGGAGGGTTACCTAATTCGGTTAAAGTGTCGCTTGCGGAAATAAATTCCGGATTAACGTCTAGTTTGGTGGATATTCCGGGCGAATCACCACTATAACAAGTCGGACGGAACGAGGTCTTAACACGGCCCAATTCCCGTTTGGACGATTCCGAGGCGCGGAAACCGCATCCGTATTATTCAGAATTCGCGACAATTTCGCCTTTTTCACCCCCGGTGCGTTCCCGCCGCCATAAGGCATTATTACACGGCCATTTCCATTATCGGGGTGAAAGCGCGATCCTTGCTCTACGCCTTTTAGCCCTATTGAATAAACGTCGAACTCGCCCTACTGCTAATGCCAGTAATAATCACTCCGCTCCTCCTTTTTCAGTCTTTTCACCGTCTGAAAGGAGAATGCCGAAGTTTCCGAAATTGCCACCATCAATTCAGAAATAGAGGTGAAACTCGAAGAATTAAAGCGATTAGAAGGCTTCAGTTAATATCATGGGATGGTTATTATGGCCGTTGACAGCATAAACTGGAGGAGAATGTTTCTTGACAAGATCATCGGAATGAACATGGATGGGAGTCGAAGTTAACTGAAAGCAAATTGAAGGGGACAAAGTAATAAAAAAATCATCCGCACGGACACGTTCCGACTCACAACGGGCGCTTCCCTTTCTTTGTGTTATTGCGTTATAGTCTTTCCCCTCTAAGATAATTATTCTGCCCTCAAACTATACGAGCATCCTAGTGTCTTTGACTTCTAAGGGTTCAATAACCAATTCCTATGCGAACTTCGGCTTTTTTGCTCAGATGCTTATTATCGGAGAAAAAGCTTCGCCCTTTGTCCTCGATCTTATTAGGCCGGAACCGGGATATTAAAGTTTTGCATTTTCTGTTCGTTCCGCTGTTATTAGAGGAAACCGCCGGCGTATAATAATGATGCAGTTTACTGCACGTATTTGCATTTCCCGACGCCCACATTGTAAAGTGCCACTTATCATAGCGATCTAAGTGGTTGAAAAGTCGCTCATTTCTAAACTGTTACGTAATGGATCTGGTGATTTCATTACGCAACTTAGTGATTCCATTACAGCACAGGTCCATAATTTCACTAAATCTAAGCATACAAACCGATTTCAAATTATTACACTTATCATTTTTATTGTCAATTCATACATTTTAATCGACTAGTTGGTTCAAATCGTTGAATATTGTATGGTTTAGCAGTTTTAGCAATTTAGGGATTTTTTTTTTCATGAAAATTTAAATTGGCAATTCCAAACTTCAAAATTAATTATGACAGTTATACATTTTCGCAAGTAGGTGGTAGGTGGTAGGTGGTGTTAATGTAATGAGATCGTCGGGAATAGTAGATTGTGTATCAATAGAAGAAAATTATACTTTTAGGCTCGATTTTACGAAAATTGCAGTCGTCAGAGCGCCTGGAAGAATTTTCCGTTTAAAGCACCCATAATATTTTTCCTTCGATTGATATCAAAAGCTGATTTTTCAAGAGATAATTGAAAAAACCACAAGCCATTTCATTCTTTTCCATGTTTGGCATATTGTTCTTATGGGAAATAAATGTAGGTAAATAAGCAAAAATCGAGTCAAAAATGGACTACTTTGCCACTTTGAAGCGTCAAAATATGAGAAACATTCACTCCCCGGAAAACTTCATCTTTCTGATACAGTTTGACACGAGGAAAAGTCAGCTTTTTATGTCAATCTTGGGAAAAATAGTGCACACAACTTGTCGGAAAGTTTTATTTCGCGGCTCTTGGATTATAATCCTACTCGTGCGAAATATTGCACTTTCCCGACACGTTGTGTAATGTACTATTTTCGTTTTTGCGAATTGCGACCCGAATGAAAAGTTCTGTCGCAGGTGACAAAGTTGTCGGATTTTGCGGCGGGTCGCACTCTTGGGACCGGTCGCAAAGTCGGGCGCTCTTATGCGTCGCGAAAGTGCGTCCGTGGCGCAATTGCGTCCGCCGGGGGAGCGGCAGCGGGAGCCGAAAATGCATTAGAGCGGGGCAACCGAAACCTTTCAAACTTGTCCGGTTCGCACACAAAACGGGAGAAAGATTACATTAGACGTATCCGGCTGCCGCAACTTTTCCGCCCGTAAGTTAGTTTTCCGATGCGGACTTGTCGCCGCGGCCGGCCTCCCGCCCCCGCCCCACGTAATGTAATGATAAAATAAAGTTTTTCATGCGAACTCGCCTGCCAGGACATTGATAACCAATCACGAAACTCCTCGACAGTTTCGCGTCCCCCAGGTCGACGGTTCCCACCGACTCCAATCTAACTTTGCGCCGATGCAGCCTTAGCGCCTCTTCGCCCCGTAAATAAATATTTCTCGTGACGTATTAAAAATTCCGCAGAGACGCGCCCGTTTCGATTTTTCGGCGCGGATTCGAGAAATCCCGCAACGATTATTACTGCGTCCCGTCGCGTAGAAAAACTCATTAAACTTGCCGGAAAATCGTCGGCGAGGGCAAGGAGACGGGAATTATTGTGAGGGACACAAAGGCGAACCCGAGTAATAAGATTCGAGTCACTAACGAGAATCTCATAATTTCACACTTCCACGAGGAAGGAGCAATTAGTCATAAAGGCCTTCTGTTCTCTGCGAATTCCACACTCTCCCACACTTTTCGCGAAACGGCGAAATTGAACGTCGCACCCATTTTTAACTCATTCGAAAATTTCACAAACGCCTGAAAGCTTTAATCAGAAAGAGGGAGTTTTCGTAAGCGAATTAATATTTCAATGTAATCTAAATTAATGTATCGTCTTCGTTACGGCGGATATTTTACGAATTACTGTTCGAAACAACTGGAGCGTAACTACAATAATAATAATAATTCGGAGACGTCGTACCGACCCAAAGTTAAATTATTAAATTTTATAATACAGCCCATCAGGAGAACGGAGCACCGAGAGCGAGCGCTCATAAATTCGATAAGATTATTCGCACACGTTTCAGACGAATAATTCCCGAATAACGACAAAATACGCAGTTTACTTTCGAACAAAGATCACGTGAATTTTTGATCCGATCGAATCAAAGCGCCGCGTCTCCACCGGGAATATGGATCGTTTATGGCACTTTGATTGGCCTAAATTAGTTCCAAAGTCGATTAATAATCAAAAGTAATTACAGTCGACTCTGACGGAGCGTTCGCGAATGGCTTTTCGAGTCGAATCCGGCAAAACGAAACCGTACGCGCCGCTCGTTCGGTTTAATCCGGGGAGTCCGGGGAATCCTTTCGCGATCGGGGTTCGGGAGGCCGCCCGCCGGACTAGACTTGATTAAAATAAACAATTCCATTTCAATTCCGAACATTACACATCTATACGCCGTGACAAGTTGAAATTGAAAACGAAATCCGATTATAAACGTGCCCACCGCTCTTGATTTAACGCGGCGCTGGTTCGAAAAACCCGAGGTCGACGCACCGCTCTTCATCTCTGAATCATAATGAGTTCCGCATATCGTACTAGAGTATTCATCGGAGGCGATTCGGCGAGATTAACATTCCTCGGGTGTTGAAAAACTGGACTTGTTCGGCTTTACGACCGCAGACGCGGAGACAAAGATTCCTCATATCGCCAGAATTAAAATATCTCGGCCGGGAAACGTCCGAGTGTTCCCAAACGACCGTTATTAATGTTGTCTATGTGCGGAACGTGTCTCTCGAATTTCCCAATATGACTGAGTGCGGGGCCGGTCGCAATATGTCGGATAGGAGACGCCCGCTGAGCGAAAGCTCTTCGCGTAAAGCTCCCGGCGACCCCGTAAACTCTGGGGGTCAGCGAGGACCGTCCGGTACCTGGTGACATTCCGAGCTCTTAATCACTGCGGACTCCGCAGATAAAGCGACTTGTGGGTGGGCTAAAGACACATCGGATGTTGCTCAGAGGGCTTTCAAACATTACATTCGTTATTTTGTGTATATGAGATGATGACATTGCGATTTATCGACTAGCGGGAAATATTAATTCACGGGTGATGAAATCGCGAGTGGAATAATTTTCACTGAGCGATAATTGAAATTTTATCGTCGTGCATACAATTTAATTAGTTTTATAGTTAAATGTTTTCGAGGAAAACCGGAAAATCATGATTTTTGTGTAAAATATCAGGGCACAAACCTTCCAAAGGGTTGGAAACAGTCTCACTTCATTTTAGTCGTCCATTTCCTGGTGCGGATACAAAGTTTCTGATCGAAAAAATTCTGGTTCTTTTTCAAGTGTGGAGATTTTTCGATTTTACTTTGATTTGCAATTCTTTAACCACGTTGGACACACAAATATTATCAGAAGTAGATATTTTTAACTTTCCTAGATGCCGGCTGTTATGTTTCAAACTTTGACAAAGTTTGAAAATCTCATCACTTTTTTCTCTTGTGTTCTTTCTGAACATTTTGAGCAATTATCCAATTTACTGATTTTCTAAGATGTGTTTATCATTCGATTTTTCCTAAAACTCGTTGGAAACCCAAAGCATTCGAAGGAACCATTTTAATGTTTCATCAGAGTTTCCTTATTCAATTCGTATCAGCAGACCTTTCGCTAAAATTTGGTAATAGATAACATTTTCCAAGGAACGCGAAATTGCAGTGCTCCTGATTTCAATTCGGATAAAATTGGCGACTTATATTAAAAATCGAAACACTGTTTTGGGCACTTTCACACTGTGGAAAATTTCTGCATGAATTTTTTTGACATAAATGGTTCAAGATTATTTGGGAGAACTGGGGTCATTTTCGCATCTTAGTGACCTGAAAATTATCGGTTTTAAAAGAGAAATAATGAAATTAGCGTTTGGTCTAATCCTTTGATCCAAGTGCAAAAGAAGCAAAACAAGCCTTTTCACAACTGTCAATCTGATTTAGACCACTTGGATTTTCATAATCACAAAAAAATTATCAACATTTTCCAAATTTTAGAATGCGGTCGAGGGGAATTCTGATGAAGCAATAAAAGCATTGATCTCAAACGGGTTGTGAACCAAAATCCCTTGCAAAATTGGAAAAACACCACTCCTTCCTATACTGCTCACGGAAGTTGCAACCCCAATTACACATTTGATGCCACCTGCATATGTATAGTGAAATTTCATGTTATCACCTCTAGACGTCACATTGCCCCAGTTTTAAGTGGACACAACAACCCCATTAAATTCTCCCGTCCAGTTTATGTAACTACGTTCAGTATAATAACGGTCTTGACTATACCCATACTGCAGTGATGTAACTTGTATTTGTATAATAATAATGGAGAAATAGGGGATGTTTCGTACAGAGGTGCCCGCCATATAACGGCAGTGGCCGGACAACCCCCGGAGCGCACATTCATTTTTACGACCCCACCACGCGATGCAATGAATTGCACAATTTTATTAGCGATACCACTCACGGGGAAATGAACGGCGGCAACAGTTAAAATCGAAGTTATCTGCCTACAATGTATAACGCAACGATTATTGCCTCTGAAACAATGGCGGGGGCCGGATAAAAGGGCGCAACAAAGCCGATCTCAATCTCGAACTGGATAGTTGTATTAGAGTAGGTATGCGGTTCGAGGAGGCAATCGAGTGCAGAGCCTGCAGACAATGGGGCATGTCCGGTACGAAATTAATTCCCGGAAGATTCGGGCCGTCTTTGTTCGGCTTATGCAAGTATAAATTCGTCAAGACCGCGTGCCCGCATGTGCGCGCCGACAAAGTGGCAATTAAAATGTTAAATTTGCGGTCGAATTACGCGTTTGATGTATTTTATTTTATCTAATTTGGAACGATGTGGGCCCACTCTATACATTATTCATTTCTCCCATTCGCCGCCGCCCGCGTTTGGCCCTATACCGTTATAATAATCGGCCGCGTATATGATGAATAATTTTGTTTAGAATTAGCCCAAAAATTTGCGAATTATGCGAAACATGCAAAAGTCGACAACAGCTGCCGCATATATCATCAGGGCGATCGCGTTTTTCGGCTTTAGGGGAGCGCCCGATTGATTCGATTTTTGCTAAAACTGCATTCGTTCAAACAAACCACATGTTATCTATCACATTTTATGATTATTCATTATTTCACGCCTGCAAATGTTGCATTCATCTCGAACAGAATGCTATAAATTTCTCACTATAGGAATGTACCCATAAGCATCATTTTTTGAAAATTTTGTACTTAGATATTCTGCGTAAATACATGTTTCAGGAAGAAAGGTCCAGGTTTTCAGGATGTCCTCCTTGAGTGATTGCCAACAAAATTTGTCAGCTTTCAGAAAAATCAGTAGTTATTCAAAAACATTGTTGAAACATTAGAACCGTCTTCATTTAAGGTATCTATTTTACCCGAAGAATTTTGTTGAAATTTTGAAATATCAGTTTTTTGTCCTCCGACCAACTGCAGCAAAATCACGATATTTTTAGAACCATCAAAGATACAGGAATCGACAAAAGTTTTTCTGAAAGCTGACATCATAGGCTCTCTTATTCGTTTGAAACTTGTTACCGATTTTGGTTGTCATGTCTCTGAAAACTTAGTGGGAGTATTGAATGTGACACCCTGTATCTAATGGGCGTTAACGGGTCTATATTTACTAAGAAATTTTGTTGGCAATACTTGTGACGTCATGAATTTCGAATTTAGCGTTTCAGAGGCGCCAGGAGCCCAAAAAAAAAATAAAAAAAAATATGGACCGACTAAATGAATAGTGAACTTGCAGAAAATGCTTTAAAAAAAGTCCCTGTTTTTCATCCAATTTCGAATAACTGACACTCGTTATACGGAGACATCAAAAAAATTCTTCATAGCCTCCCTCTATGACTCTCATTCTCTCTCTATCCTTTTAGTAGTTTTCAGATGAGACAAAACGATTATCATAGCCTTCTTTTATGAAGGATTTTTTTGATGTCTCTGTACACCTAAAGCATTTGATGTATCGTTTCTATGCCCCATAAGGATTTTCCGAAGATTTTCTGAAAAAACACAAAATGTTAGAATGTTCATGAAAATGTTGAAAACGGCCACTTTTTCACCCAAAGATGTGCAATAAATCCCAAAGCACAATTGAAAGGAGTAATCTGTTGTAAAGGTTTTGCCTCGTTGATGATTAAGTAATGCCCAGTATTTCCACCTATGGTTAACCTCCAGATTAAGTAACTGTAACTATGAATGTGAGCCTTTATCATTCATTTTAACCGGAATTGTCACAGTCTAAGTTTCCAGTTAGCTAACTGGAGGTTGACCATAGGTGGAAATACTGGGCCTTAGTGTACTAGAAATACAAGCAGATTATAATTATCCACATTATGGCACAAAAAAGTTGATGCGGGAAATAACGGAAAGAAAAGACGAGATTTTCGGTGTAAAAACCGGGGAGATGCATAATATTCAATTAAAATCGTTTTCGTCGTCACTCTTGATCCGGCGATTTGCAATTTCGGCTCCCTCCGGCCGTGATTTTCATTATGTTACAAAAGGGCCCGGGGCGCCTAACGTTATTTCATCAAAACGGGTTCATTACACCTTCTTGCCCGGATTTTTACGGCGGAACGCGACTTTAACAATTTCATTCTGCGAAAATGAACAGCCGACGACGATCCGGTTCGGTATCGCATCATCCAGTCGGACTGTACGCGGCGTAGTACGGACGCAGGTGCGGTTCCCAAATATCGCATTAAATCTCTCTAAGCCGTATTAAATTACCATCTATAATGCCGGCCCTGAATTAGTTCACGTCAAAGTGTGATACGTTGGAGATCCGCACCGAACGGACTTATAAATGGGCCCGAAGTTTCGGTTCGGGGCGGCGCGGCCGTCCGTCGTGCGGTCTGTTGGCAGTTTGTGTACGTTTCAGGATTTCTCGGGCTCCTCTCCTTTCCTTTCTGATTGCTCCTATTTATCGGACCTAATTCTATTCGCTTACAAGGGAACCGACACCGATGCGAATTATCGCGGCCCGAACGAACGTATTATGCACCCGTATATGGTGACAGATTTTTCAAATTATCCCTTAAAGCGTGATCCACAACTGCTGCAAAGCACCTAGGGAAATAGTCTGATTCACTTGAATATTTTGACAAATGCTCATAAAAGAAAGTATATTGAAAGAGCTTGCGCGAAGTTGAATAAAATGATACATTATTTTCTTTTTCTTAGTGATTTTTTTAAATTACAATGATGAGTGATACCTACACTTTCAGAATTCTTCAAAAATTAAAAGTGCGATTTCTCCTTGGATTTCTCGGATAGAGACCCAAAGTAAAGCAGCATGGAAGATTCCCAAATGGCTGCATAAAATAGTTCGTATGTTCTTTATTAGTGGAGATATCGATTGAATTCAACATGATAGTCCACTCCAATTGTGAGATACATTTATCACTGTTGAGCTTTTATAATTGCATGTGCTAAAGTGAAATGCAAATAACTTTTGAAAGGACAAATCTTATTTTATGGTAAATCATTCGACGGGAAAATGTACTTTCTACAAATTCGGGTATGGGACAGTGTAGATAAAGGGTACATCTATGGTATTACTAGCGATTTCAGTAAAACGAAAATGAAAAAATCAAGAAGAAACCCCTTAATTTGATCAATATAACGGATATACCTGAAGTGGTTAGAAATTTCAATAGGTATGTGAATTTTGTGCAAAAAATATGTAATTTTCGTGAAATTAGATAAGGTTGGCATTTTCCTCATGCTTATGGAGGCATTCGTGTAAGCTTAGCAGTGAGCTTTCAGGTTACTTTCAGGTGATGAAAAATGAAATTGCGTCAATCAACTCCGTATTATCTCTCGGAGAGAAATTCTTTTAATTTCGAAAGACTAATAATAGTTAATGAACATTCTTCAAAACTTCATTATCAGTTCCTCGAATACTTGACATTTATTACAGCAGTAGCGAAAGAAGTCACGGCTAAATTGGGTGGCGGTGATAAAAGCAATCTAATTTTTAAAAAGTTAAAACTTTGACATCCCGAAATGGCTCGTTCGCGAAAACGATTCATCAAGAACCGAAAAAAATCGCTAAACCAAACTCGATAATAATAATAATGACTAAATATAAGTATCATAATCGGGAAAAGTGCTAATTTCTTTGTGTATTAGCGACCGCATTTCCTAGGCCGTTATTATCGTGGGCATTTATTTCCGGAAGTGGCGGCAATCGAGGGACGATTTTCCCATTTCGTGCCATAAGGCCTGCAGTTTATTCGCCGTAAACGCGGCGAGAAAGGGTCAACTCTATAAGGCGCCCGGGACGGGGGCGGCGAAGGAGCGAGGACGGGAGAAAGGACAATATGTCCTGAAACTGCTCTCCGGCTCTAATCGCGTTTCGTTGTTGCGCCTCGGGATGGCCCATTCGGGCCGCGCCATACGCCGTGCCATCCACGGAAAAATAATCCGACGACGACGACGACAGTTATCCAGAAACTGTCAAATTGCGTCCGTCCCGCTCGCGGAATTTCAATGGAGACGCGCGTCGCGATGCCGCCGGTCCATTAGCTTTAATAATAAATAACGGCGCGAGATTGGACTCGGAATCTAATAAACACGATCATGATTTAGGTGGAAGATGGTTAGCCGCGGCACACGTACTTGTTTGGTACCGCTGGAAATTGACACAAGAGGAAAATAGACGCAAAATTCAAATATGAAAATTGCCAAGGAAAATACTGAATTTTTGTGGATTATGTGGATGTGGAGCCTATCTCAGATGGGCTTAGAACTCCTGTTCATAGTCTCATGATGCTTTACATCCGGGTGCAGGGTGTTCCAAAACTACTGCGAAAAGTCGATTCCTAATAAAATGCTTTTATTCAATATCAAAACCGTTCAAGATTAAACAATTAAATTTGAAGGTAACGTGTGTTAATAAGGGGTCTAACTTTATGACATATCGCTTTTTTGAGGCTTGATATGGAATTATGGAATTTTTGAGTTTTTAGTGCGCAAAAGGTATGGTTGTTAATCATATGGATATGAGTGATAGGACTAACCATTTTTTGAGATAGTTGACTTTGAAAGTTGGCTGAAAAAAATTCATTGTCAAACGTGTTTTAATAAATGATCTACCCTAGTAATTTCATTGTTTCATCTTGAACAGTTCTGAAGATATTACATTTTCACAGTTCCAATTTAAAGGGAGTGTAGCTCAAAGGGTAAATATTTTCAGACTCATGTTAATAAGAACTTTTTTCCTAAAATAAACTCAGGAATAATAACCTGTCGTAGTTTTGGAACATGCTGTATGTATTGGGATTTTTTTTCCGGTTTGGAAAATGTAACAAATAATGTATTTGCCAATTTGTATTCGAACATTTCAATGAATATAAAAAGCGTTTTTTTCTCTTCTACATTGAAATCATAGAAGAAAATTAATGTTTTTGAAGAACAACTTTTGAATTTTTTTTGGAAAAGCACAAGAAAAAGGGAAATAGTAGGTATTAAAATCTAAACTTAATACACGATTTCACCATTACATTACTCTGCAGTGAATTTATTTGGTCGACATATTTCGTGTGAAATTGAATGACAGCCATGTTTATATGCATTCTTTGACGTTTCAAACTCATCAGCGGCTCTCAACACGTTTTTCTACTCGCGCAGTAAATGATGCATTTGAACGATAGAAAAATCCAACCACGTTTTGCCTAAACCATGAAATTCGCTGAATATTGCATCGGATCCGCAGACACTCTCAAAAATTAAGCCCGGAAACAACTATTCCCGTCCCCAGAGGACTAGAAAATTAGAGTTACCTAGGTCATTTCGGTCGGAATTAATTTTTGTCGGCTCGTTTAGAGCCCCGGGTAAAGTAATTGATATTTGTGGCAACATTAGCAATTAATTCGCGGGAAACACGTAAAGTAGTGGCAGTGAAAAAGCGAATTAGAGTCCGCCCGGTGCAAACGCATTCGCATCCGTACGGTTACAAGCTCGACGTAAATTGCCCGTTTTTTTCATTTTCGTTTGCGGACGTTCCGATATATCGCCCGTCCTCTCGCCGCATTTTCGGGTAGACGATTATATCGTCCGGCCGAAAGTCATCGCCGGATCATCGCCGCCCGAGATCCCGGCTTTCGGCGGCGCCCCGGAGCCGAACGAAGACGGATTAATGCAAACTCCGTCCGACACTTTTTATAATTACCGCCCGGACTTTCCGGACATGCGGGTTTAATTTTTTTTCCCGGTTATTTGCGCGGTGGACTCAAAGTGCTTTGTATCCCGTCGCCGACGGGAAAACGCACGAAACGCCCGGAAATTTGCGGGCGGGACACGTCGAAGCCGGTTCATCGGTGACGTGCAAATTTGAAATGCAAAAAGTGGGCAGGAATTCTAGTTTGTGGTTTTAATTAGGAATTTTCGCCGCGGAAAGTTCGGAACGCGGATAGATCGCATACCGAAAACGCGATAATCATCGCCGATCAGGACAGAAGAAAAATCGTGTTGCGCACAGCCTGTTGAACGTACAGTAGAGGACGTTTAATCCGAACCCACTTTATTCCGACCATCGGTAACAGTTCCCTAATCCCAACAAAAACTCTTCAATCCGAACACCACGTGACCTACTAAAAGTATGCAACCCAACTTACATCATTAGCGTAACAAGCATATTCCATGGACCATAATGTATTAGTATATTCTTCCGGGAAATAAAGTCGGAAACTGCCAAATAAAACCATTAAAATTGAAGAACACTGGTGGTTTTTGAGCAGTCAAGTGTTCCTGCAGTTCCTCAATGGTGTGAGGGCCAAAGTATTCAAAATCTTTCGTCAATAATGACTGATATGAATTATCGAAATATTCGAAAAGTGACGCCACTGGTGACTTTGACACAAATATTACTAAAAGCAACCCAAAAACTACTCATATCCCTAAATATGGAAAACAAATTGCATAACCAATGGTCACGTGGTGCCCGGGCATTAATGAAAGCCCTCTGTATATGGGTGAATATTTTTTCGTTCTCTGTCAAAGATTTTATCACACCTCAAGATCTTTATACTCAGCAAAGCTTTTTGAAGTGTTTTTATCGCGCGGACTTCGAGAACTAGCCATCAAGGCCACAAGAATGGCTCTATTACAAAATTCAACATTTTTTCTGAATTAATTTAGACTTTCATTTTTTTTCATGATTCATCGACATGTTCTTTCAGTGTTTCTCAATAAATGTCGAAAACTATTTTCTCCCCACTTCTTGCATTTAGCCGTTCTAATTAAAAGGCCTCTACTGTGTAACCGGAATCCGGATCGGAATTCTCCCTAGGATTTTTCCGATCGTTGCAAAGTGCACCGGCTCGCTGGAAAAGACTCTTCCGCGTTTCGACTCCCGGGACAAATCGCACTGTTTTCCGTTTTTCGGAAGTTCGACGTTCATCATCAATTTCCATTCGGGGCGCGCACACAATTCCCCGCGTCGTGTGTAGATGGCGTGCACTTGATGTTCGCAATACCTATCGCTTTATTTTATTAGATCCCGTATTGTGCCTGACAGGCGGGATACCTATGGGCTTATATGGAGATGGGGGCGTACGAACGGCGGCGGCTCTCTACCAGACTGCAACCGTTCTACACCATTAATCACCGGGTTAGCTGGTGCATGCAGGACTAACTAACTGGGTGTACTACCGCCATACCTCGTTCCCGCACACGAGCTTAATATTCCGAATTTGCAGCACGAGTATCGGAATAAACAATAAACTCACCGCGAGTAGGTGGGTGCTCTCGCATAATTATAATCTCCCGACGTTATTAAGCTTTGCCCTCTCGTTTTCAGCTTTTCGACACTTAATAACAACACCCCGGAACAAGCACAGGGTGTAACACTCAAATTACCGGACTCTCACTAACGCGCGATAGTTTGAGAATAAACCTCATAGATGGCGTTATTACGCGACGCCATCTCACGGTTTCATCCAGAACTATAGCGGAAAGTATTCGAGATTCGAGACTGAATGAAGAAGTATTTTCTGCGTTTCGGGTAGACACACTGTATACGTTTGCGAGTCTTACACAGGGCTTCGCTTCGATTAAGTGTACTACAGTCTCAGGCGAGGAGTCTTATGCCGGTGTGAGGTTGTATTTAGTGCCATGTAAGACCCGGTATGGTGTTGTTGCTTTCGAGGGGATTTGTTAGCTTTGAATTGGACGCGATCCGAACGAGACGGGTCTTCGGATGCGCTCCGGATCCGTTTTCCGGGAGCTCGTCTAGACGGGGCACAGGCATGTTTATGAATATGGTGTGACAAAACACGCTATCGCGATCGGTTTTCAGTTGAATCACCAGAAAAATATCATTCTATTCTGTGAAAAACTGCGAATTAGGATGTGAGTGGGAATGGGCAGAGTTGCAGAGATCTAAGACCGAGTTTACAAAAACAACAGGGACAACAAGTGCCCCACGCTTGTGCGTCTTCGCACATTTTGACTTAAAAATTTTTTTCATCGCTGTTCTACTCTACGTGAACTCTACCAACAGTGACAAAATTCTCTATCGTTGAATTTGTATTTTTGTACATACCATCCTCACTTGAAATTTAAACCGAGCTTAAGCCTTAACTCCAATTGTTGACAAGGCAAGGCAAAGGGTGGTATGTAAAAGGTAAGTATTTGCTTTTACTTCAAGTATAAGCTTTTACTCTGTAGTATTTTATGTAGTCTAATATTTTTCCTGAGAAATTCTACTTTTGATGGCAGCACATACTGCAGGTTGGTGTGAATATCACTTCAAGAAAAATGTGAAGAATATGCTATAATTTGCAGCATTATCTCCGAGTAAAAACTTCCATACTGAGCATTTCCTTGAAGTAAGAGCAAATACTCTTTTTAATCATACCACCCGTGACAAGGTTTAAGCTTGGTTTAAATTTTAGAATACGATGGTGCTATCTATCCTTAGAGAAACAGACAGAGAGATAAATCATGGCCACTCGACAGAAAAAGCGTTTGTACTCACGGTATCATATCATCCAAATGTGTAGAGGTAATTAGCAGAATTTCTCTCATATTCATTCATTGTTATTGGCGTTTGCATGGACCAGAAGTTATGATGAATTGAATTTTGTCGCAAACTTTTCGTCAGCTACTTCAAACTTCAAGTACGTAGATATTCGAGCGCTTTTCCTGAACGATATTGGCTGAAATAAAAGATCCTATAATTTACAGATCGCTATACAGGCTTATTCAAAATTGTGAGGCCAACGCTTCAAGGCATTATAATAATAAGAGAAAGAAGTCAAAATTGTTTCCATTTTATGATACTCATTTAATATCTTTCGATCGATTTGAACCCCTAACTTGAAATTTAAAATTTTACCTTGAAAATACATTTTTCATTTTTCAACATTAAAAATATCGTGACTCAATAGATTTTGAGCTGCTTTTCAAAAAACATGTAGATGTCTAATTTGATGGGCTTAATGATAGCTCTTTTTGAAAAAGTTGAGAATTACTAAATCATGAAAGGTTCTCTCAAAACTACTCTTTTACCTTACAAAGTTCTCTCAATCTATTGCCCTCGTTTCTAGTAGAAATTCGACACCGATTTCAGTTAATTTTTTACTGTTTTTGAGAAAATCGTAGCTGAAATTTGTACACTGAAGGAGCTTGTTCACGAGAGAACCACAAGTGAACCTCTCTTACTGTTTTTTTCTACTCAAAAATCTTCTCGGACTCTTCGTCTCTTTCCACTGCCTTGATTTCTAGTAAGTTTGGCATCCATTAACGTAGAAATCACATCAGTGTCATTTAAAATAATCGAAATACGTTTGTCAAACAAAAAATTGATCCGAAATAATTGGTTCGAACTGATTCAGTACAACCAAAAAGATGCATCAAAATGAAACTACGGTTCATCTTCTACAAAAATTATATGAAAAATTGCCATGATTCTAGTAGAAGCGGACCCTTTTTAGCAAAAAAATTGGAGTAACTCAAAATCACGTAATTTTTCAGAAAGTCGTGGAATTCAAAAGCCCAACAAAATATCTGCATGTTCTATTTGAAATTCGGCAGCTGATGGTCCTCCTGATTCATTGGGACACTCTGTATCGCGTCCAATATCTTAAGGTTGTAGTCCATCCTCGTGTGAACAACTCTTGGTGAAAATATCTCTCTAACTTAAAGTGTGATCGTCATTTGACCCAAAGCTTTAAGAGATCATACGATAGGCGGCGCAGATCGCCGACGGTGCGTTCCGCATCCCCCCGTGAGCGTTATTATCCGCAGGAAGCGGTCGACGTGGCGTTTCGGGGTTAAGAGAAAGAGTGCGGCCCCGACTCTCAGTTTGATGATGATGTATGCGGCGTATTCATCTTCTCCTCTGGCGGGCCCGCTCTCATTAACACCCGCCTCCGGCCAACAAGACGGCTCATTTTTCATCATTCACGCACGCGCGCGTATTCATCTCCGTCCGCCCGCCGCCGCCGTCGCCGTCGCCGCCACCGACCCGCCTGACGGACGTCTGACGTTCCACACTTGATTGTGATTAATTATTTTCGCCAGATTCGGACCCGGATTAAGGGCGCTCCGTAAAAATGCCACCGCATTGTGCACACGCCGCCCCCCGTTGCCGGAGCGGCGCCGGAAGAGCTTTATCTGGTAAAGCTCTTACCGCCACCGAGCGACTTAATAAATTACCGGTTTCTATGACTCTCTGTCTCCCTCCTTGTCCGGGACAGGAGCGAGAACCGCTCGCATTTTTATGATTTTCGCCCGATACACACTAATTCCAATCACGCCCGAAATTGACGGTGTTAAATTCGCCGATTTATTGCACGAGAAAGGCGCGATTAAACCGCGAGCCCGTATGGTGAAAATTTCACCGTGAATTATTGCCTAAAGTTTTGCCGTTTACGGTGTTGTAAGCCCCGTTTTCACATATCGTTCCGATATTTTTCAACCCTAATAAAACGAAAAATAAGTTTCGCCTCAAATCATACGTTATTATTATGCGCGGTTCATCATAACTCACCTCTCATACAAAAGATTTCGTACTACAATGTACGCGTATCATTATTGTAGGCGTAAAATCCCGAAATAACCGCTCGAAATGCGCGAATTTCCGATTCGCATGAAACGAAAGTGTTTCGAATGCATTTTTCAGCAGTATACCGCCCGAACGGCCTTTTAACGGTCTGTCGACGGAATTTACGCCGGAGAAACATTTTTCAGCCGTATAAATAAGCTCCGAGCGTCGATGATTGAAACTTTACGATATAGAAAACGGAGCATCGACCTGATGTAATGAATTATTTACGCCACATTAATAATATTATCGGGGTGTAATGTTTGCGCAACCTAACAATAATATGATTATCGGTTCGGATATCGGAGGGGTGTGTTTTGACGTTCCGCGTCGTAAAACGTGCCCTCTCCACTGTTACTACGTTGTCGTGTCAACTTTTACACGCATTTTTATACCCGAGCGATAAAATTGCGGTTAAATATATCTCGATCCGAGATGAACGAGCCAATGTCGCCGAATCGTTCTAAAAATAAGCCGATTTGTGTGTCGATTTTGGACTCGTTTCGATTCGGTTTCTGGCTCTCTGATAGTGGCACACTGGCGGTCGCAATACTTGGCAACTTTTTGCATAAACGTATCAAGAAGCGTCATGAGCGCCCCTCGAGGGAGCCGCGGCGTAATGAGAAACCGCGGAAATCCCCTTTTCGTGTTTACTTTATGGCCCTCTTAATTATACGAAAACAACTCTGCAAACGTAAATTGCTCGCGACTATAATACCTACTTATTATGTATACCTAGAGGTACCTCGGAGGGAAAAAAGTGCCAGGACTTGGACTGGGAAGAATCCGTGCTCCGTAAAACCACCTGAAATTGGTTCGCATTTGCGGTAGAATAAACTGCGGATTTTTCTGCTGGATGTGTGTGGATTTTGCGCCATTCACGAAATTACACCCGTATCTTTGCGCCGTGTGTGCCGCGAATGGGGCCGCAACTCTACCCTCATTTGCGATTCGCACCGATTTACCTTGCTGAACGTGCTTCGAGGGAGTGGGAATAATTTTTCTTAATTGAAGAAACCCTAATTTAGAGTACAAAAAGTATACAAGGTATAAGTACAAATTAAATTTCCTTATTACAATCTGCTGATTGTCCCAAATCTGATTTATATTTGAAATAGTGTGAGTGTTTTTGGTTTTTGGACTATTACTTTGGTAGCCCATTGATTGTGTCTAGTTTTTAAAGTGTTATTGAACAAACCTATGATTTTATTTCGTGACTGTCACAAAACTTTTAAAGCAAAATATCTCGAAAACGGTGAAATTCTTCAAAATTTCATCATTTCATATCAAAACTTCAAAAAAAACGACCTGTGAAAAAGTGAGAGCCATTTTTATCACGCTCGCTCAAGTTTGAATCCTTCCTGAAAAAAATACGCAATATTTCTACTTATGCAACCTGATAGAGAATTCAAAAATCAGTGACTATTCCAAAATTTCATTGTTTTACTCGGTTTTATCTTGAACGGCTCTCAAAATATTAAGTAAATGAAGACCATTTTTAGGGGCCTACAAATTTAAGTGGCTGTAGCTCAACCGATAAGCTTCTTCGGAACCCATGTTGATATGAATTCAGGAATCATCTTCTGAAAATTTCCGCAGTAGTTTTGGAACACTCTGTAGAATTGGTAGCTATTACCAAAATATGGACTGGTTGACGAATTTTTTTTGCAAAATTTGCACAAGACTGGCAAAAGTTAAAAATACGTTCAATGGCAGCCCGAGGGGACAATTTTTGTTGTTGAAAAGTGATAAACTCATGAACGTCTTACTCCTCATCGCATAAAATTGAGGACAACGTGTAGGAAACTTCTTTCCAAAACTAGAACCGATTTTATCTGGCAAAATTTATTAATTTTTGCAAATTGCGTGTGAACCTATTCAATGTAGGTGCCAAAGAATAATCTGCATGACAAATGTTTTCCCAAGATAGGAGAATTTTTTTTTCATACGAAGGAAAGCCTCACTTTTCAGATTATTCACAAATAACAGTGAAATGGTTTTCTTAATTCACTTCCATTCTTCCGGTCTTTTTATCTACTGTTATCCTCCTGTTAGCTAATATCTGGGACCTTAAACTCTGACAATTTTACTTGAAATGAATCAAAAGGGTCACCGTCAAAGTTCTAAATAGCTAACCAGAGGTGAAAATACCGGGCTTAAATGTAATAAATTTAATTAGTGCTGGAAATCTGTTCCGCATACTAGGTAAATACTATTCCACAGAAAAATAACTAATAGGTAACTAAGCACTAAGCATAGGAGGCATAATAAGTTAATTTCCTTGAGATGTCAACATTCTCAACCCCTCAAACGTTCTGAACATAGTTTCGTGCCACTCGGTATAGATTCATCAAAGAAACTAATTACGCCCAAAATCCGCACATAATTCCGGTTTCCGGTAATTCAGCATATCATAATGACGCACAAGTGCGACTGCACGGGTCTTACGCATCGCACGGGCGACGGAATAAGACCGCGCAATTCCGCAATCAAATCCCGATCCGCGTTTCGCCGCGCCACAACGCGAATACGTCCTCCAGATAAGACAATCGGAACATCAGCGGCATCTCGCGCCCGCACAATTAGTTGTGTGTTTCGTTCCCAATTATAAATTGTAATCCGGGAGGACGGGGCGCAACCGGAGATGCGGACGCATTCGGAGATCGTCGCAACTGATTAGCAATCAGTGGCGTCCCGTTCTGGGGGGGAGGCGCGCCTAATAACGTTAATGACAGGAAACCGTAATTAACGCCGCCGCAGGAATCCCCCGTTCCGCCCCGATCCCGCGCCCCCCGAGCGTAATTTTTTCCGGGGAATTTATTGCGAAGGCGTGAATTATATCGGTCATGTTTTCGCGTTTTAGTAGGCGTCTCGTTCGTAAAAGGGCTCAGACTGGCGTCTGCCCTCGCGGAGCTATAATTGATATCTCAACATTAAAGCTAGGTGAATTATTAATTAGCGGGTAAAAAATTAATGAACAAGGTCTGGGCACAAAGAGTTATTACGTCTGTTTAAATCGCGCGGAGCGCAGCCGGGGAGCGAGGGCGTATAAAGAAAATTATGCAGCCGACCTTAAATTTCTTAGCAGAAACTTTCATAAACAGACGAGCTAATTTCCACCGAGATCCGAAAGTAGGTAATCTTTTGTCCGCGGAATACGGGATGGAATTTGGAAGGGAGGAACAAAAGTGCCCGCGTATATACGATTATTCCCGACGGGAGCGGCGCGGCGCTTGAAACACAATTTCTGAATCTTTAACCGGGCTTTCTGCGAGAAGGAGGTCCGTTTCTGGCGTTTTCGCGATGAATCGGCCCTCGTCTCGCCGATGGATCCGGGGGGTTGTATCGATCAGTGTCGGATCCGATCTGCGAGCGAGCCCGGAGAGCAGTCTGATTCCGGCTGCGAGCTCAAAAGCCGAAACATAAAAATCGCGGCATTAACTTTTGCAAGAACTGGATATATTCGAATCTGTAACGGAGCTTTTCGGGATGGAAACGACATCGTTCAATAGACGTGAAGAGATCAAGATCAAAACTGACCCGTGCAGCATAATAATGGATAATATTACGAAACTTTTCGAGGACCCTACTTACCTTTTGGGAGCTTATTTAAAAGTATGCATCATATAAATTCGGCTTTATTGTGTATCACGTTCTTCAAGTCCCAGAGATATCTACATATTTGCGTTTCAAATTGGGAAAAGCAAGACACACTTGAGAAAATTTAGTACTTCTGATAATTTTTTCATAATTTCATCAGCTAGAGCTGTCCCAAATTATTTGTGCCCCAAGGCCGGATGCACATTCGTTTGTACGAAACGCTAATAAATGAAACCAAATCTTGGCTTCAATATGAAGAATGTCAGTCAGTATAGACGCTTGTGGCGTTCTTCATATTGAACCCAAGATTTGGTTTCATTTATTAGCATTTCGTACGAATGTGCATCCGACCTTGGGGCACAGATAATTTGGGACAGCTGTATGAATTGTGATCCATCCTTTTGAATAAGGTGTAAGTGCACATTGTGAGTTTCTGAGTCATTACTAGTGCTTTTTCTGAAACTCCTTTTTCAGTGGAATAGTGCATCATGCTTGTTGCGAAACAGATTTCCACTACTGACCAAAATTTAATTTCGAGGTTAATTTATAGTGAAAATAATGCGAATTCGCTTTCATTTGGGTTACGTTTGTACATTATCTCAATAAACTGAAAGTTTTCCTCTTATTTATTATCGAGAAAATGATTTCATAGTATTTTTGGTATCTTCTCTACATTGAATAGCTTTACGATAAATAAAATAACAGAAATTTACAAAATTATGACGGATGAAAACGTTTTCACGTTTCATATTTTGGAAAAACTTTCCTTCATGCTTCTTCCCCTTTTAAATTGGGAAAATCATAATACAAATTGAGAAATTTTGGGGATTTTGAGAAATTCATTTTTTGAATAAGCTGTATAGGTATGTGGATATTGCGAGTTTGTTAGTTTACCAGTGTTTCTTGGAAAACAGAATTGTAACATATACCTACTGGTTTAGGTCCGGTCTTTTCACCTCTGATTAAACCTCCGGTTGTCTAACTGGAACTTTGAATGTGACCTTCGCTATTATTCATTTCAACCAGAATTGTCACAGTCTAAGGTTCTAGTTAGCTAACAGGAGGATAACTAGAGGTGAAAAGACCGGGCCTAAATTCAATTTATAGTGGATATAATCCAAATTTACTGTTAATTATGAATTCTCAAATGTGAAAATTTCCCTTATATCTATAGTCTTTCCACGATATTTTGGACAATACGTTGCTAAGCAAAATTTTATTGACAAACATTGCTAACCATTGACCAATGACAGGTATTTGTCAGGTACTTTAGGGATCACGTGTTGGCTAGTTTATGTTGGAATGACTATATCAAGAACATGATTGAGGAAACTGATATTTTCAAAGTCAAATACACAAATTCAGTTGAATACTTTATTCAGGAACATGTGTTTCGAACCTTATATATGGTCATCTTCAGCCTTCTACAGTCTTTTTTCCCAAAAGTTCATACTTCTTTGAAAAGATTTCTACCTTAAAAAAGTGTCTTATTCATAGCAATTTCGAGCGCTTTTCCTACATTGAGTGAATTAGTGGAAATTTGTCAGATTTAGAGGGTAAACATTAATTTGGAATTTCTTATTTTGGGAAAAAGTTCCCTTAAATCATCGTCGTTCGCACTTTTATACGGTGGAGACTGAAACGTTTTATACTATACAATATACATCTAGTGCTTAAATGTTCATAGTTTTGAAAGAACCGAAATTGTCGCCCACTGTTAACATTTTTAATTTTTGATTGAAAAATCGGTTGAATTTTGCACGGTTTTCGCGATATTTGCGATAAAGCAGAGTCATCGGGTCGAGCGAGTCAGTCCAGTCCGCTTTTTAGTACAGTTAATTACGACTCGGCGCTCAAACAGAAGGGCCCAATTTTCAATTACGCCATCGCACATATCCGTCGCAATCACGCAAATAGAACACGGGGCGCGAGTCACATCGAAACTGACGAGCGATTATGAATTATTAAATGAGGAAGAGAGCCGTGCCCGTTTTTCATTAAAATAAACATCAAACGGCGCGATCGCGATACGGCGCGTCACGCGTTCGAAATCGGGATCGAAATAATCAGTCCGGGGACCGCGGGAGAGCCGCCGAGGCGAAAATACCCGGCGACCTTTAACCTTATGCGCGCAGAAGAGCCGGCATAATGTAGGGCGAAACGTCGAATCTCCGGCGCGGATTTAGCGGGCCGACCCGCTTCCCGGGCCAATACGCCGGGACCCGACCGAGAAATTGTCAACTTTAAATTGCATCCCGCAAACTGGAAATTAAATTAGGTTGGGATTTATTGATTCGGCGGCGACGCGGCTTTGCCGCGGCGGATCCGCTCGGGCCGACTCGAAACAGACAATCCCGGAAAAGTCGCGTCGCTTTTAAACGTCCGGGTCCTTTCGACCGGATCGGGCGATCTCTCTCCAGGATCGTCCGAGAGCAATAATTACGAGACGATCCCGTCCGCCTTCTATTTTTATCGGTTTTAGTTTTATTTCGCCGGTATAGTGGCGCACTTCGGGAGAGAGTTGCTCTAAAAGTTTTATTGCGATGCTCGAATTTAGTTCTTCGGATTCGGACCGAGTTTGTTTTGTTTCAGGGACATGCACACCGGAAATGTTCCTCTTTGGCCCTTCACGCCCATCAGTGTAAATTGCTAGTCTTGAGTCAAATTTAGAAAATTAGGACACTAAACCAGGAATATTTTTTTTATCGAAAAAGCTTTCCTTGGCAACACATAATTTTTGCCTGGAGAGTTTTTTGTTTCACGATGAAATTTTTATTGTAAATGGGGTCAATAAAAGTCAAAGTGGAATTTTAATTGAGCGCCATTAGAGGGGAATGTCAGATAAACTTTGTAGTGTGGAACTTACTTAAGTTTTATGTACAATTACATCATAGATGACACCTTTTCTGACAAAGGTTTCTGCTCCATAAAGTGGATTTTTATTAACAAGTGTATAAAGTAGTTTTTAATCCATTATGGTAATGATTGTAATTTTATCACTGTTTTGGAGAAAATTCCTGATCAATTCAAGATTTTGAAATAATGCGGATAAAAGTGTTATAGGCTAGTCAAATTTAGGAAAGCTCACTCTGCCCTAAACATGGACTCGCCAATAAAACCATTCTTTATGCAATGATCTTGCCATGGTTACTATAAATTATTTTGAATAAAATAAAAAGTTGTCCGTTGGCACAAATATTAAATGTTAGAAACTTTCTACTTGAAGACACGTCGGTTACGGATTAAAATTGGACGTATAACTAATTGTGAATTGAAACTAATTGACAGTTGTGACGTTATCCACTGGTCGCCAAAATCCATATTTATATTTGAAGACGCTCCAAAAAAAGATTGGGTACTTTCGAATAAGTAAAAAATCAACGTTATTCAAAATTGTCAGAAGAAGTGACTATCCCAACTTTTAAAAGCCAAATGAAAAGCCGCTTTTCCAACGTAAAGTCACAAAAACTTCAAAATCTAGTTGCTCACTACGAAGTTGCGTCGATATTATAAAAATCTCCACCTTTTCCAAATTACTCACAAAAATTCATCATTTTGGTATACAGCGTGTTCCGATATCCTCAGGCGAAAATGGGAGCACACGGTGTAGGATATTTCGGTCGAGTACAAGTTTGCGTAATCCGCTTCGGGGACAAATCGCGAAGTTTACCGAAGTTTTCACGCGGGAATTGCCCGGAAAATATCACGAGCGTTCCCTCACCGGTGCCTTGCGTTATTTATAAACGTCGAATTCGAATAATGGAGAGCGGAGAGCGTTCGGGAGGAGCCCCGCCGTGTGTAAACATCCACAGCGACGGCTTCGGGGGCGGCGGCGGCGGCGGCGAGCGTCGGGACGCGCACCGAGCCGACGACCTATCCCAATGACGTCGATATTCCGCGTGACGTCAGCGAAAACCGCCTCGGAAGCCCGAAATGGGCCACTAAGCCAACTACGGTGCGGTGTGCTCCGTGCCCCGACCAGCGGCGCGCCCCCCTCAATAAACCATTTTTTCCCCTACGACTTTTGAGTGCTTTTTTAGATCAAATACTTTACATTTTTAAACGAGCTTTCTTCCCCCTTTCGCCCGAAATTCCGCCGACGGCACTCAATTTTTAAGCTCCCGGATTAGGATAACTTTTATTAAAACACCGATAAGTAGATTCGACGCCGAATTCCCCGGATTTGGCCTCATCCGGTTTCTGGAATATTAGATTGCGGAACTCGATCAATTTCCCAAAACCACAATCACGAACTCGACTGAGGACACTAGGTGGCGCTTTTTCTTCAATTGTAGTTTACCATTCAGGCTGTAGTTGTGTGGTAAGATTTTCGTCAAGTTTCGCCAACATTCGGTAATAATGGTAATGAATGCTTGCAGTTACGGTTGAAATGCATTCGCGTTTGTACCGTGGTGTACGCCGGTATAAAGTTTGTGAATTTATCACGAGCGATTGCTAATTAAATCTGTCTGAGGTAATAAATCTCGCCACATCACAGAGGGCCTCGATTCCATGTTGAATATTATTAACTCTTGAGCGGTGAACAAGATACATGAACTTTGTTAATTAACGAAATTAATGCTAACCGTTACAGTGGTCTCCCACCACCATACTCATTACTCCCATCACTAACTGCCTGTTCGGTTGCGTACAAAGGGCCGCTTTAACGACATGGCAAACAATCCGGGATCTTTCTTCGCGATTATTCCCTCTCGTGAAATTATATTCCTCGACGCCGGGAGTTCCGGGAGTTTTATGAAGGTAATACGCATCAGGTATTTCCGAAAGTAAGATATCGCTATTTTATTTCCGGTTTACGTTTCGTTTCTCGCATTCTCGATTCCCGAAGGAGACGCGCTCCTTCACGTTCCTCTTATTCTCATCCGTTCGAGCGAATTAACATATACAAGACAATTACCTACAATTTTATCGTCTAATAAAATCGAATAATGGCACCGGCAATTAATGCAAATTTACTAACTTTAATGCCCGTTTTCAGATCGCTTTCAAGTACGTTTTTAATGAATTGGGTCTCAACATTTCGAGATAATATTATCTATAAGTACGGATGAAAAAGTCGTCTTTTTCACAGAACTCGCGCCTCGGACAATTAAAATTCGATCCGATTTAAGTACGGAGGGGAGTCTTTAATGCGGGTGAATTTAAGGGAGCCGGCTGTATCATAATTATTATCCGCGTTCCGAAATTAGAAAACTTTGTTATTTTCAGCCGCAAGATTCCCGAGAGCAAAGTGGAAGTTCCGTGCGTTACGTCGAAGTTTCGGGGTGACTCATTATCATGTATCCGATATTTTCGAGTGGGGCCCTTATGCGTGTTATTATTATCCGGGCTCGTTCGGGAATCCTGCACGTTTCACTATAAATTCCTTTATCTCTCTAATAAGGTGCGCTCCCGCCCGATCGGGAATAGTTTCCCCAATTTGATGAACTCGCCCTTTCAACTTCCAATGAAGAAAAACGCGTTTCGTATGCGGGCCGCGGCGCCCGGCTCTTAATTGAACACAAACGAATTTTAGGCGGCGACTTTTCCGATACCAATCAACCCGTATCGAGTTATCTCTACCGAAAGATCACCTTTTCAGGATTTTTCTTCCCTTGGGGGAACGCGAGGTAGGTATAACAGTTTCCGCTCAATTTATGCAAGTACCCACACACAACACAGGTCGGTATCTGATGTTATTGCTAGAGTCGGATGCTTGGTACGTTGCTTATCCCAGCAATTCAAAGCGGGGGAATGTTATCGTTGGGGAGGAATTCGCCCCGGGGGCGAGCACACACTGTTCAGGCACCGGAATAAACTTCACCCAATTCGAAGTAGCCGAAATGACGTAAAAACGCCGCTCTAATTTCGGCGGGAAAAAGGGTTGATGTCCCGAATTCGTATTATTTACCCCCGATCGGAAATGACGACGCGTGCCGATCGCTGAAAGCCGGAGAGGCATTAAACGGTTATTGAATTTTAAAGTGGGGCGTTTATCGTGCAGAAAAGGTGAACCGAAAGTGTCTCTCGGTTATTGGAACAAAAGGTTCGGATGGGCTTCAGAAATGAGACTCTCTCGCGAAAATCCGATACGCAATAATAACGGGAATTGACTTTTTAAGCGTAAAATTGATACCGCATCGAGACAATATCGACGATTTAGATTACGAACCATGGGCCGTATCGGAATATTGCGTACTGAGAGTATCAATTCACGCACGAATGTATTTTTATCGTTTCCGCACCGTTCGGGAGGACGATTCCGGTTCTTCCGGTAATATCGGCCCGGAAATACTATACACCAAATGTGATATTCAAATAGAGTTTTGCAGATCTTCTGTTGAAGCGTGGAATAATCGCAGACGAGCAAATTATTGACATGGGATCTGAAGTACAAATAAAAAAGTTGTGAGTTTCATTGTGTGTAATTATATGTAACTGATGAAATATCGTTCAAGAAATGAAATTAGCTGGTAATTGACGCTATAAGTACCCATAATTATCATCATTTTGAGTTTAATGGGTACAACACATCGTATTTATGTAGAATTAATGGGTTTTTAATTAAAGGTCTGTTGATTTGTTTATGTGATAGATGTGCGTAATTTATCCCTTCATCTTTGTAATGAAAATATGGAGAAACCTAAATTTAAAACTACTCAAAACTAGTACTTGTGGAACTTCTTTTCCCGTGGGATACCTGTCTGTTGTGGAACAGATTTCCAGTGGTTTACTACTTTTCATTTTCAAATTTAGAATAAGAAAAATAGAAAAAAACACATAATTGTTATAGTAAGTGTTGAACCCTTTTAGAGTAGACCCGGGTCGTCTCTTTGTCTCTATTTCTCTAATCATGGTTATGTGGTTATACCGTGTGTACAAGACGATTTACTGTCTAGTTGCCATGATTTGTATGTCTGTCACTGTTTATCTAATGGTTATTATATGCGACAGAGAGATGGTCATGGCGTCATGGCTAACTCGACAGAAGATCTGTCTGTACATAAGGTAGTTAAAGACAGAAAAAGCTAATTCTATTACAGAAAATTCGTTCGAATTATCAAAAATGTGAATATTTCAACAAGGAAATCATTCTCGTGTCCTCTAAGAACTTTTCTCATGCAAACTTATTGCTTTTTGACACCTTTTCTCACCATTTATCAGCTTTTTACAAGGTATAGCTGTCAAAAATATTGACAGATGACATCGTTTTAACAATTTGGGATAAAATTTCCTCCACGTAAACCCCACATTGTCCGCACTTTCATACCTATATCTGCCTATATCGTTTTGTGCTGGTTTATTTAAAAGCTCATTATTTTCAAGTAACCAAAAATGTCGCCACGAGTTGCATAAATTTGAATTTTCAATTACTCTTCATTTTTTGCAATTTTCATGCTTATTTCTTGTGTTTGCGACAAAGAAATCACCAAATTCAGTGAGTCAGAGGGTCCGCGTTTTAGAACTCATTGACAGGAAAACCTCTGAAGCTGAATGTTGAAGCAGGTGTCGCAAAGCGAAAGTCACCAAAACTACCAAATCCGGTCCTCCACAACAAAGTTGAACCTATTCCATGTAGGTATAGTTTAGTGGGGTGAATTCTTAATGCGCTCGAAGAGAAAGGGAGCGAGATGGCCCGGCTAATATCTGAATTTAGCAGCGGCACCTTGCTTTACGACGGATTACCGCCAGTTTCTCAATTATTTACGCCCCTCATCCTCCGAACGGTACACACACACCCAGAGAGAAGAGACGGGAAAAGAGAAGAGACAATCCGTTCGCTCTCGCCCGATCCTGCAGCGCCACTCTGCGCGCCAAATCTCTTTCAATTACGGCGAATTTTCTCAAATTGTGTATATCCGCCGGTCCTCATCCCTCCCCCGAAACATGAATGCGGCGCGGACCTCGATCGGGGGAGGCGACCCACTCCGATCCGATTAAGAAGAAAAGTGCGCCGCGGCGCCGAGGGGGCGGGCGGGCGGTGTGACGATGGAGATTTCGGACGGATCAGCCGTAATGCCGGGGGAGAACCTCCGCCAGATGTGCATGTTCTCCGTCGACATTATATTGCGCCGTTTTGTATTTTTCGACGGGCGTTTTCTTATACTCTACCTAATCGAATTCCTATCCCGTGTCTCTAATATGAACGCAAAATGATGATATGATGTAACCGGCGGAGGCGAACTTGTTATATGCGCAATCCCTGTCATATCCTCTCGCCCAAACTCAGATTTATTACGAGGAGTAACAGGCGAATTTCTCATCTCTAGTAAACCCGTCGGATTTTGGAATTTTCCGTGCAATGTGCCACTAATAACGGGTATTCGCAAGCACAAAGGGTCGATTGCACCATTGTCACTTTAAAATTTAAGCCTAGCTTAAACCTTGACTGCAATTGTTGTTGAAATTTAAGCTTGGTTTAAATATTAAGTAGCGATATTGCATAAAGATTTTTTGACATGTGGCCCTGGGGGAAGATAATTTTTGAAGTGCTTTTGAGTGACTTGAACGTTCTAAAGTATGGTGAGTTGACAAGAGTCAACTCATAGTTTCAAATTTTCAAAAAACATCAAAAACGTAAAATTGAGGAGATAAATATACCGGGTGTATAAACCAATTTTCTGTCGAGCAGCCATGATTTGTATCTCTGTCACTGTTTATCTGATGGCTATCATATGAGACAGAGAGATGGTTATTGCAAACTTGACTGAAAATCCATTGCACACACGGTATTTACTAAAAGGCGGGCGGTGGACTCATTTAATCTGACAACTTCTTTGTTTTACGAAATAGGAGTAAATACTGCGTAAAATTGAACCAATTTTACAGTAAAAAATTGAAAATCTACACAGTGACAAGTCGAGAGGTCAATTTTAGTCCTTGAAAAATTATAAGCAATGAATTACTAGCACTCTTCATCGCATGAAAGTGCAGATGACGTGAGGTTTACGTATAAGAAACTTATTTTCTAAATTAAGAAACGTCAAAACGATGTCATCCATTAAAATTTCATCAATATCCACGTAAAGTTATTCAAAGTAGGTGCCAACAATGCAAAAAATTTGCATGAGAAACGTTTTTAGAAAGTTGGATAATAATTTTATTGAAATTAAAAATATAACCTAATTGAGACAGAAATTGAATCAATTTCATTATACTTAAGCAAAGATTATCTCCCCAAGATGGGTTACTTGGCCGAAAAATTAATCCCGATACCGATGGCGGGAATAGTTCGGGAAGTCGGTTTCAGAGAGCGTTACTTTCGCTCGATTTCCTGCAGTTTTTTTCAATTCCTCACTTGACAAAAATTCAATTAGATGGCGGTATTAAAAAGCCAAGCGGTGGTGATCAAAAAAATAGGCGGCGGTGATCAAAATTGTCACTGTTGTTATGATGATGATCTATTTTCATAGTGATTTTCATTTTATTTCTGAGCTATGAAAATTTGTGAAGTCATGAAACGTTATTGTGGCGCGTTTAAGTTGTATTATTCATGGAAGTCAGTTTCATCTTGATGCAGAATCGTCTTTGTTCACAGTGAGTCTGTTTAAAATAATTCTGAACTGGATTTTGGCAATTAACTGAAATTTTTCTGGTGTGTACATTAGATTTCCTCGGCCAAAATGAAAAGTACTGCGAATAATACTGCGATACATTCTGCAAAGCCCCCAAGTATTTTCAAATTTTCAAACTGTTTGAATTATGGACACCGACACTGCAAAATATTCATCGGTGCAAGAACGGCAAACTCGGCTGCAAAGGATCTGAATTGCTTGAACAATTCATGGAACCGCTCATCTTTCGGCTTGTATTCCGGATACACCTAATTTGTAGTAACAAAATTATTTGTGACAAAAGTTTTAATATATTTTTTTGATTCCATTAGTAGTTGACTCGTTTTTTCTCAAATAATTATTGTAAGTTTATGTTTAAAATATTTCAATTAACCTTGTAAATTCGATTATTTTCGATAATAACGAGAAAATTGAATTTGAAGGTGGGCATAAACCGGTGTGCCTGTGCGGTGCACTTATGAAAAAATCAAAAATCATAAATATTAAAATTTACAAAGCGGGCTATGCGAGAATACGTCGACTGTATCCTAGAAACGGATTTATAGTGGCGGCATCTACAGCCGCCAGGGGCGTCGGATATTTCCGGATGATCCTTCGTGCCGCAATTATCGGGATTAAAAAATCAAACGTGCTCTTGCCAATCTTGAGGGATTTATCTATGTACTTAAGTTAAAATTATTCTGTTCCTGGTTCCAGGTATCATTTATTAAACGGAAAAACGAGTTCCCCTATCCACAAAGTACAACTTAATAAAGTAATTATAAAAATCAACCATAGATTTTGTATACAAAATAAGGCGATTTACCTGCACTTAAATGCAATTGGCGACCTAACTATCAGGTGAAACTCAATTCAATCACATTAAGTAATCCCCATCATACCTACATGGTATTCGTATAAGTCCATTGGCGAATTGAAGAGAAGCAGACGTGATAGAGGTAGGCTTTAGAGTGTTTTTAGACGTCATAACTCGTAACTCGTCGTTAGAGAAAATCCCATCAAAAGTCTGAATCCCGAGTTCATATTACACCCATATATGCCAAAACTTTGGAACTTTTCCGACCCCTTGTTGAGCTTTCAATTAATTCCAACATAACAATAACTTTGTAACTTATATGAAATTGTGATGACGTCCAGAATTAAAATACCATTCCGGTCACTGATTTTTCTAGTCATCACCATATGCCAAATCAAATTAACACATCACTATCATCTAGAACCTGCAAATTGTATTTAGTACCACATTTAGCTGCTTCGGTAGTATGTGCATACTAAATTACCACTAGTAGGTGTAATATTAGGTTACACATTAGGTAATCGTTTGGTTACGATCTTGGTAAATTCATTGATGATTACGCGTTATTTTTAGAGGCGGTGTTAATGAAAAATCCGACTCAACTTTATTGTTATAGTTGGGCGCGCGTTCAGCGGACAAAGAAAGCGCGGCCTAAACGTAATGGATCATAATGGATTACGGGTGCGATGTCTCTGTAATCAGTGGCGGGAATAATTGTAGCGGAATTGTAAATCCGTAATTAGTGCCCGGCGGTGGCGTCGTCGTCGGCGGGCGGGCGGCGTCGTCGTCGGCGCCGCCGTCGCCGTCGCGACGCATGCCCGGCGCCGGGACGCGGGCTCAAACAGTGTGCGGTCGTGGAGCAAGGCGGTAACATGCCAAGCGAGCAGCTCCTCCGAGTCGACAGCTCCGCCGAGGACGACGACGAAGACGCCGACGCCCGCCATCGCGGCGGCCGCGCGACCACCGACCCCGCCGCCGACGACGACGCCATTCTAAACTAGCTAGTGTGTACGATTTTCGTTTACAAGTAATCGCCCCTCATTTGTTGCCGATATATCGTTGTGTTTTCACCTTTTCGACCGCCGACACGGGCCGCTTCGGGTAAACGGGTACAACTGTACATAGTGTGTCTATAGGGACCAATAACCAATAACCGGAAAAACCTAATAATAAAACCTAACATAAATAAATAAACTGTAACTTGTATAGCGTACTTAAACAAAACTTAGTGATAATGGCGCTGGCGAACGTGACCGCTAGAGCCGCAGTGGCGGTAGAAGACATCCTCCTCCTGATGGACGGTAACGGCACTAACGGGACCGGCAACGCCACAGTGGCTGTGCCGCACTATCCGAGCGGCTACGACCTGCCGCAGATCGTGGTCGCCTCCGTGGTGGTGACGCTGCTGATGATCGCGGTGGTCGTGGGCAACATGCTGGTGATAATCGCGATCACGACGGAGAAGGCGCTCAAGAACATCCAGAACTGGTTCATCGCGTCGCTGGCGGTGGCCGACTTCTTCCTGGGGCTGATCATAATGCCGTTCTCGCTGGCCAACGAGCTGATGGGCTACTGGATATTCGGTGTGTGGTGGTGCGACGTGCATTCGGCGATGGACGTCCTGCTCAGCACCGCGTCCATCATGAACCTCTGCCTGATCTCGCTCGACCGGTACTGGAGCATCACGCAGGCCGTCGAGTACCTGAAGAAGCGCACGCCGGTGCGGGCCGTCGTCATGATCGCCGCCGTCTGGGTGCTGTCCGCCCTCATCTGCATCCCTCCGCTGCTCGGCTGGAAGGTGGAGCGCGCCCCCGAAGAGCAGTACCCCAAGTGTCAGGTGAGGGCCCTGTGTGTAGTCGTGAGCGGATGACGCCGGGATCCGTTCCCTCTTTGGGGTGGGGTTTCTTTCGACGGCGCAAAACAAACAAGCAGGTTAAAAGGAAGCGTTTTGTACCCTTGAATAGTTACGGCTTTCGGATGAGGAAACGCTTTTCAATGCGGAAGGCTGCGAGCACCGGTCTACTCTAGACGATTTCCATCGGTATAGGGATTTCTTTCGGAATGGTATCTTACATTACAGAAGGAACAAGAAAAGTTGTACCTTTCGCTTTCGCACCTGTGAAATTTTTTTATCTAGGTGATGCTAGGTGAAAAATATAAACTTTGTTATGTTTTTATTATTTTTTAACTTTGAAAATTGTAAAATTATTACAGGAAGTAATTCAAGTAGTTAATTTCAAAATCTGATAACTTCAAAATCACAGGATAAGGATGGTCCAAAAGCGCCACTCACATAATTTCCATACTTGTTTCATTGTTCAAGATGAATGACCCTCAGCCATCTGAAGATCTACTGAAAACCACTATAAGAGCACATAATGCACTTTTCAGATTCGATTAATAATAAGTTCATTTAAATATGAAACGTACAAGGCACTTCAAAACCGTCCCTGAACGTTGAGGAATACCAAAATTGGCAGATGAACCAACAATACCTTGAAAATATTAATTTGGAAAAAGTCGTTTGTCGTTAATCTGAATTTATTGGTTCCAAAACCAAGGTATAACTTGACGCCTGATTCACTCATCTCCTCTCATTTCAGGACATAGTAGGAAACTCACAGGAAAGTGATTCGCAAGTTCTGGGACACCCTGTAGAATTTTATTGCTGTTTGTTAACCCACGCGCCTCGCGGCGCGAAAGAGAACTTTTCTATGACTTGTGTACACTATTTCCTCGAAATCACAACAATTTTGCACCAAAATTACTGGCGAAAACATGAATACATAAAGTTCGAGATAAAGTTTAATAAACATAAAAATCCCAAAATGGTTAAAAAATGCAAATTACCCGACAATATCTGGCGATTTAAATCAACTAAAAGATAAACAGTTTAGATTTGAGGAAATTAGTAGATGAAAATATGGGCCCGTGTGTAATAAAAATCACCAAGTTTTACAATGAAAGCACCTTATCAATTACATAACAGTTGGAAAATGAGCATCGTCTTGTTATAAAAAGTATCATTTTACAATGTGGTCGTCGGGAAAGTCGTTTTCCTTAGGTATAAGCGTATGTGCTCTCGTAATCTTTAATGATTTTTACTTGTTGCTACTCTTTAGACTTGTTAGAGTTTGGAGCATCCTTGTCATGTCATCATACCCGATCGTTCTCAAGATTTATGCTCTCTAATCGGCAATTTATTATCCACACCTACTTATCATGATTATTCATTCAAACGTTAAAAAAAAAGTAACATTAATACAATGTCGTAATGGGTGTTTGTATCACGTACTTTTAGTTTTATACCTTGCCAGAGTTCTGGGATTACCAATTAAAACTACCTAATGCCGTAAATATATCGGCACTTCGACCATATTTATAGACTCCTTGGAGCAATCCTAATCACCGTTTTCGTTCCGATTGATGAGAAATCAATAACGGGTATTTAATAATTAATATGGCGAAATCACCAGGCCAGAACCACTCACGTACAATCCAATAATTATCAGCAGGTACCGTTTTCTTCAAAACAATAATCGTACCAGATTTTCTGATCATTTCAGCGAGTTTGGGGTTTTATCGTTACTCTTAATGGATTTGACTCGAACCTGACTTTCTCGTTTGGTTTGATTGATGAACATTCCGGCTTTAACCTGTCCATAATCTATTGGACATTATTGGGGTTGGGGAGCATCAGAGATATCATGTTTCAGACGGTTGTAGTACATTCCCCAAACGAAAATGGGGCGAGACAAACGTTATAATTCCATTTGGTACTAGCAATTTTGTTTCGAAAATCCGCAAAAGTGCACACGTGTACGATCGGGGTGAGCTGTTAACAGTTAGGGCAGCAATTAGAGGCGTTTACCCACGAGCCACTCGTCGCCGCCACAGGTGTCCACCACTGATGGCACCCTTTACCACAACTGGAACGGACCACTTGAATTGTTTCATGGACGTAAATCAATTAGTTATTCGAAATTATCGGAGATAATGGCTCCACTAGAATGCATTCAGTAAAAATAGAGTCGTTATCATATTAGTAAACTCCCAGGTTTTCGTTGTCGAGTGTCGCAAGCAAATATCCTCATCTCCACTTTGTGCAGTATTCTTTAGGTGAAGAGGTCAATAATAGATCTCATTATGCACGTGACACAATAGGATGACAATAGCAGGAAGACAAACAAAATAAAGAAGAACGCGGGTCCGTGATAAGATAACGACGATATTTGTACATCTAATTAGAAATCCTTGACTTTATTTCGCATGTATCTCACAATGCCAACAGAACGACTACACAGTAATTAATTCGCTTGCGTGGGCTCAAAGTTTATCTGCGTGCATACGCAAATAATATGCTCACCAAGTAGGTTCGCCTATTATTTCTCATGACATATAGGAACTGCTCAGCCTAACCTACATTAATTTTTCACGACAAAATAAGTAATTGACCGTCCGATATAATTTGATGGAAGATTCGTTTACAAATTCACATTTCCCTCAGAAAACATTGGCGATATTTATGTTTGTTCACCATTACCGTGCCTGTTATACCTATACATTTTAATTGTTTTCAATTAGGTGCACGCATTATCCTTTTTAAAATGATTACCGTGTATAACACAGGAATTAGGGCTTATCTGGATGTTCGAGTGCATAATTCAATTGTGTTTGAAAGTGGAGACAGTTTTATCAAAAAGGCAGCAATTATGTGAATGTGAGTGCTTTCACAGAGATGAGTGAAGTATTTTTTCAATTAGTTAGTTGTATACATACGCAGATAAAGATAATTGACGTCAATTAGTCATTTTATTACATTCGATTAAGTACGAGTGGTAGTTTTATGGTAAAATTGAGGTACTGTGTTTCCTCATCAGCTTTTCGCCGAAGGAATTTCTCGAATTATTCCCTTCTACTCGATTGAAGATTGTAACTTCCTATTTTGGTAGGAATTTCAGGGGATGGACATTTTTAGGATGTTCGAACTTCAAAGAGATTATGTGATTGTCGGAAAAATGAAGGGCGTACCTTTTGACATTTTCGCTAATCGGGCCCACTTTGGTACACTTAAGCAGAAAAATGTCCGGGACCGATTCGAGTTTACAGACATCTTCTACAAAATACTTCTTTTCATTATCGTATATGTTGCTGCTTGCGATCCTTTTGTTACTCCTCTCCCATTTTGTGTTTATCTCGAGCCCGGGGAAAAAGTGATTGATGAATCATTGAGCGAATTCTCGATTTTCTGCCTGTCGATAAGATTTAAGTCATATCCCGCCGTATATAGGTATACCTCATGAGGTGCTCATATTTATTGAAAAAGTGTATAACGCTTTATTATTTCCCGATGAGAAATGGGAATCCGGTAAAAGTTGGAGTGCCGTTCTCAGTCATACCCTCTCTCTCCGATGACACATATTTCATTTCGATAAATTTTCGGAAAAAAGATCCCGGCCCTTGTTACATTGTGCCGGGGCGGTATGGAAAGCGTAAGTTGCACCAGTGAATGGGGCGAATCGTGATAAACCAAACTCGATCGAGTCGAAGGGGAAACGGTGAAAAGGCAGAAAATAAAATCCCGGAACTTATATATCGGCCATCCAGATACGGAAAGACAATAAATCCCCGAATGGAACGGAGCATTTTAAAACGTTCCATTCGGCATCGGTGACACCGAAATGTGTGGGTGGCTCGACGCATTCTCGAAAGGTACACCCAGAAAACCGAAAATGAAACACTTTCAGATAAGCCGGCTCTTTGTTGGCCGTATGCTAATAACGGTACAAGTGCGGGCGGACGCATTGTAAAGTTTCAAATTTCGCCAAATAATGGATGCGCCCTTTTGTTGGAATCTAACGCGCGACACGAGATGAAAAAGTGCACCGCTATATAAGACGGCGCAGAAGGGCGTGAGATAAAGCTCATAAATTTTAAAACCATCAGAAACGCTTCTTTTTAGTGCCCGACCTCGGTGTGTCGGTGAGGCCGCGGAATGGCCTAATAAGGGCTTCTGTCCGCTATTTAGACATAAATCGGCGAATTCGCGATGACCCGCGTAAAACGCGATATTTCATCGGATTTGGAGCGAGCGCGCCGGCAAATGTGGCAGAAGAGAAAGATGGTTAAATTCGTCAGTTCCTGATTGATTCCAAACAATGGATTCGTCCGAATCGATGGCCCGAATTCGAAATTGACCCCTAAATGCGTTATTTTCAATTTGGCCCGTCGTTATTTTCGCGGAGAATAATTTCGCGAATTAATTTGATACCTACCTACTCGCGAAGGAAACGCGAAGCTTTTATAACCGGAGTAAAGTATTTTATTTCCTTTATACACCAAATTGAGTCGCGACCCGCGAAAAATTGTGGAGTTCTCTCTGATGCCCATAATAAAAAAAAGACCGGAACGGGGCGCTACAAAGTTCGTTCGTATACGTCGTTTAACTTAAAAGGTAACAACTTCGACAGTTTTTCTCCGTTTCTCTGTTTTTTTTTTGTTCGGTATAAATGAGAGTTTTCGCCAAAGCTCTCCGCGGGAATGATGAAATAAAACCCTAGGTCGGCACGAAAAAAATAATTGAGCCACCCACCCGTACACTACATTCGAAACCCCAGTACGAACGAGCATCGTGCGGTTATAATATAGAATTTTGCCATTGTGTTATTTTCGCAAACAACCTTAACGATCGAACGTGGAGCGATTCTGTGGAAAAAATGTGTTTTTGTTAGGCCCGAAGAGCTCCACCGATCCGCAATTATTAATTGATGGAGTTCGATCCAATACGAAATTTGAGATTTTGAATAACCATGTCTGCATGTTTGTTCGGGATGCCCGATTCACGTCAGAAATGGAAAGCGTTGTAGGGATATTCGAGATTTTCTGCAGTGAACATTCACAGATATTACCTACTTTCTTTGTTACCCATCGGGCATTTCTACATAGGTTGCTAGAAATCCTAAAATATTCTTCGATTTCCTTATAATTTCAGGTCATTTCGGTTATATAAAAAAAAATTAATTTGAGCTGACTGACAACAATCTAATTTTGCTTTCATGCGAAAGATACATTTCTAAATTATCCTCCCATTTATCAAGAAAATTATTCTTTCTTCTTCTAAAAATGTTTCTTATGCAGGTTTATTGCATTTTTTGCGATTTTCTGCACCTTTCCTACTTATTTGTTTTATCCGGATTTTTATTCGTGCATCATGTAAGTACCCGGATATTTATCCTGATTTTATTTCGATTTTCATATTATAACTTGATTTCAATGAAACATCCAAATTATATTAGGATAAATAGTATAATTCATACTTCTTTGTTATGTAAAAGCTGTGCTTAAAAAATAAAATCCGGATTTGGATATCCATTCCTCGATCGCCACTTTTAGTTTTGAAGTTTTTCGTTTTCGAAAATAGTTTCCTTCACGTAAATCTTACGTCGTCAGCACATTTATATGATGAAAAAGATTGAACCAAAATTGTCCTAGTGTAGTTTTTGATTGAAAAATCAGCTTCATTTTATGCAGGTTTTCACGCTTATTCTATTCCGTCGTTACGTCTTTTAGTAAGAGTCTTAAGTCTTCCATTTCCTGAAACTAGAAACATCTTGAAAATTCTTAATCGTCACCTGGAAAATTTCAAACATTCCAAATTCTAGGCATTGTCAGACATTTTCAAACGTCAAGAGTGCAGCTGATGTCTTAAAATATCACGTAAATTTTAAGATATCTAGAGATTACCTAAAACTGCAACAGATTCCAGGAAATTCCTTCAATTAACATTCTCATGCTTTCTCATTACATCCATAATCACAATCACAATCTATCTTGGAGTAGGGAACAATTCCTAGACAGAAATTCTCTAAAACTTTTAAACTTTCCAAGAGGCAAAGTCACATAACTCATAGACTCTCCCAGACATTCCCGATAGCTAATTTAGCGGTCACCCCCTCGGCGCTCTCGCTTTATTATCATCTTTATTGCGTGCTTCGGGATTTTTAATATTTCAACTCGGAGAGGAATAGTAACGACCCATAAAAATCCCATCGCAGAGAAAACTTCCCGCAAATGAAGAAAAGCGAACCGAATCGAATCCGATAAGCAATCGAGTCGCGATTTTCCCTCTCGGCCCTCGCATCCCCGACCGCCGATCGCCCCGAATTAACCGCATTTCCATCATCCCCCGTCACCGGAAATCGCTCCCCCGGCCGCGTTCTGGCCCCCGCGGTCCGCGAATTAGCGTCCGACGGAACCGGCCAGCGGGGCTCCGGGGGCGGCGCACGTATCAAATTGGTATCGACCGGCCGACATCAATCATACGCCGCCCCCGCCCGGTCGAGGCCGGGAGCGGTCGGTAAATCTTCGCAGCGTTTCACACCTGATGCTCCCGCTTCGATTTCGGCCATGGTTAATTCATCGAGACGCCCCGCGAAGGGGCCCATCGGCGTCGCACGACCGGAAATGATACATTTTCGGCCGCCGACGAGACGCGCGCCTTCCGGGCATCGTCGTCACGTTTTCGACAAACTCGTACGACCGAATTACGGCCCGAGTGCCGGCGCTTTTGACGGGCGACGCCTAAACATACACACGTCCGGAATTTGACCGGAAAACTGTCGAGTGGATCGCTTCCGCTCCGGACCCGCATCGCGATTCTTCGCTATGAATTTCGTTACGGGGCGAAAAGATGTGGTGCAGTCTTTTTAGGGGTTAGGGGCGAGATAAGAGCGGCGGACGGGATGGGCGAATCTGACACATTTCGATATCAAAAGGAAATACGTAATGCTTCTCTTTCTGGTACACATCTGCATGCGATTTTCTTAAATTATGTATAAGGTTGCGCATCCGCCACTGGTCTATTGGTTTTCGTCAGTGACTTCGACTCGAAAATGCACATACCTCGGCACATACATACCTAGACAGAAACTGGTGATGGAAAAATGTTTCTTACAAAGATATGAAGGAAGCATCTGATTTCGATACGAGAATGCTTGGGATCAAAGAAAACTGAAATCCCTTGGGTAGGGCAGGACGTTAGTAGTTTAAATTTTTGGGTAGGTACAATTGTTGTTTCAGTAAAACTTACTTTTTCAAGATATTCAAGATTTTTGAGAGATTCACAAAAATTATTAATTTCTTCTAGAAAAATTCGTGAAATTGTCGGTAAATTGATGTGCACATAACTGATGAGCATTACTCTTTCACAAAAACTTCTGAAATGTGTATGGTCATTGTTAAGATTTAACAGATTTTTCTAGAATATCAAAAGATTTACGAAAAATCCTAGACCTTTCTAGAAATATCTGTTAACAATTTCAAGAAACTGTTATCGATTCGTACGCCCATGACTTTGAATACAAAATTCAACTGACTTGACTTCAACGTTTTTCATAGTAAAATCTCATTTGAACGATTAGTAAAATTGTTGATAGAACTGAAGCGGCATTTAGGCTTTCACACTAACTTTTGGACATTACAAGAAATTCTAGGGAAAAATTTAATTTGTAAATGTAACTACAATCATTCTACAGAGCGTCCCAGAACTCGCAAATCAACATTTTACTGTGCGTTCTTGAACTGGAAATCGAAAGAATCGGGCTATATTACTTTTGGAGTTATTAGCCTTTCAAGTGAACCAATGAGGTAAAAGTTTAATGGTGGTAATAATTTTTTAATGTTCAGAGTTATCACTTGGTGAAAAAATTAAAACATGACTCAACAAAGTTCACCATAACAAAGTAATGTCATGTTTTGAATTTTTACATAGTAACTCTGAAATTCGTAAAATTATTATCTGCAATAAATGTGGGATCAAGGAGGCGATTGCAATAGCCAGAGTTAATTTCTGATTATAATGTCTTTATTTGGCGATTGAAAAGAACACTTGCAGGACCGTTCGGCGGACCGTTCAACTAAAAACTAAACTAAAACTACCCCTCGACCCATCATGCACCCCGCCGTGTCGGCCATGTGGCCGGTGTCAATCATTGGCGCACCACTTACTCCTAAGAACCTTACTTCTAAGAACTTAACCTACATCATATATTTTACGCTTAGACCCTAAATATACCGATCCCACATAAATGCTGGCCTCATTGATGGTTTACTTTAAGGATAGCATGTACCATGAGACGGAACATTGAGGTGCTACATGAGAGAGACAAGAATGGGGGTAGATTTACTATCACGAGTATCTCAAATAGGAAGAGAATACTCTTTTGTTGGCTCTGAACGTAAATTTACCTTTGAAAAGGCGATTTATGTTTGAGATTTTTAGATTATGATGAAAACAACCATAAACCACCATATTTCAAAGCTCAATTTGGGCCTCAAATTCAATTACAACCATGCTGTTTTTATGTATATTCAGCTAGATATTCAGACTCAACAAAAGAGGATTCTATTCCGATTGGCCAAAACCGCATCGAAAAATTTTCGCTAGTTTTTGAGATACATCTTTGTCTCTCTCATGTAGCACCTCAATCTTCCGTCTCATGGTTCATGCTCCCCTTGAAGGCTAATACCTCGAAATCTGAGAAACCTTGACATCTGATTTTTTCGATTTCAGAGCTCAGGACGTAGTAGGGAACTCACACTGTATCTTAAAATGTTACACAATTTTCCAGAGTTCCTAAATTATTATCCTCCTTAGTTTCCGCCACGATATAAGATAACTCTGGTATTCCGACTGCCGCGCGCAGCGAGGTCCAAAAAGTGGTAAAAGCGCGTGTGACAAAGATTGACTATCTGGCGCACGATAGTCCCACTTATGTTCATGTATTATAACTATTATAGAAGCTATTCGCTTAAAATGTACTAAGAATCAATAAAACTTGAATTATCTCAAACAGTACGGGAACAGGCGGGATTTTGCGAGTTTTCGGGCCACATGTGCGCGCTCTTTCAAGCCTTCGCTCTTTCCATACCTCTCTCTCCCACTGTTTAGCCAGAAAACGACGCACGCCAGCCAACGCGTTGAAGCGGTAGTCGGAATACCAGAGTTATCTTATATCGTGGTTTCCGCCTAAACATCCATATCAGAAATTCTGGCGGAAAACTCTCGAGTGGATTTCTTCCGATTTCGACAGAAGTTGTTACTCGCGATTATTTGCTTTGAATTTTGTTATACCAGAGAGAGCTACGAGTCGTAAATGCCGAAAATACCGAAATACACTGAAAAGATATGCCCCGGTCGTTTTACAAGATATAGACGAGATAAGAGCACCGGTGAAACTTCAGACGAGATACCTAAGCCCGCCACATTTCGATATCAAAAGAAAATACGTAATACTCCTCTCTCTGATACACATCTGCATCATGCGATTCTCTTAAATTTTGTATAAGGTTCCGCATCCACTACTGCTCTATTGGTTTTCGCCATTATCGTCGACGGAACCGGCCGAAAGAAAAGTACGCGAATCGATATCAGGTTCCGGTACGAAAAACCGGCTTAGCGCGAGACTGATAAAGTAAAAGTGAAATCCCCGGGAAGCGAAATTAGAATTAGGCGAGAGACACCTACATCGGCAATTAAGCCACCTACACGGCAGAGAGGTGAGCCAGATCTCGCCCCGAACCTCGAGCGGGCTTTTTCCCGAGCAAATTTAATTACATCACACACTGTTGGGATAACACACCTGAAATAAAATTGAACCGGGCGCCTTGTTCGTTCTACCCGAGATGGTTTTTATTACTCCCGGAGTCTGCAGGAATTTAGGAAACTTCATTAATTTTACGGCTTATGCTCCACCGAGGCGTCCCGGGAAAAAGACGGCAATCGCGGGATCGGAAGACTGAAATCTAGGACTAGAGGACTGGGCTGGGTCTTTTGGGACCGTTGGTACTCATCAAGTCGGCAATAATTGGAATGTAGGTCGGGTGTGTGCAAAGTGTTCCGCTGATGTTCCCTCGGAAGAACGGGCTCGAGTGCCGGGTCGAGCCTATTCCGGTCAAGTGTCTCCTACCGGTCCTCTCCTAATGAAGGTTTCTAATTTGCGACCGGTGCCAAGGGTGTGGGCTTAGGGAAGAGAGCCCGACAAAGAATCGGGTGTTGCCGATAACGCGCGATCCGAAATTGCGGATTAGCATATTCGCCCGTCTGTGTCGGAATTGGAACCAAAGGCATACACAAACAGAAAACGGGGGCGATTAATTCGGGGCGGTAAATTATTCTATTATCTGCGGTCGCGAGGGCCGTTATCTGCGTAATTTTGTTTTTACATGTCCTCTCTGGGCCCCGGCCGAAAATCGCCGTCCTGTGTAAGCTTGAGGTTATGCCGACGATCGCGTTCAGTTTTTGCGGCCTAATGCTGAAAGCTTTTTTTCGGCGGTGAATAAAACGTTCGGTTTATACTTTTTATTGCGAACGTCGCGGCGCTGATGCTCTCGCGATGCCACGAAATAACGCCCGTTAGATTGGGGCGGCGAAAAACCGACACGTTATATTTTTCGACACCCAGGCATAATTTCCGATAACGTTCTTCATCGTAATAATTATCAGGTACTAGCTCGATTCGAGCAATAAATTCAGGCTGATGGTGTAAATATTTTCGGTATTCGTTCGAAATAGAAACCAATTTGTCAGAAGAAGAACAGAAACTCCATTTTTATATTTACGCGAGTAAATCTCGACGATTTTTTAAGATAATAAACCGAAAATCTAAATAACATTAATTTATGAATTGAATGAAAATGTAATCTGGGGCAAAAGCATAACGGCCCAGTAAGCGTATTTGGATGTTTACTTTGAAATTTCACACTTTGAAACTATACAATCGCTAAAAATACAGTGAAAATCAGAGCTTTTGATGTTTTCATTCTCTTTTTATTGTTATCCAACAGAAACTGTCATTTCCAGCGTTTCAAAAGTCATGTGCTTCTGAATGTTAGAAGTGCGATTATTGAAATTTTCAGTTCCAATTATCTTCTTCGATCGATGTGTTTTTGCATGATTCATAGAGCTTTTTTAAAATGTCCACGTTGATTTCCCATTCATGGATGGATTTTTCAAAATCACTGAATATGTAGTGTGTCATTTGTGTCGCACTTTCGAAACTACAATCGCTCTTTTCTCAAGAGCTTTTTAGCAGCGACATATTAATAAAGTTTGAGCCGTCAGAGGCCATTCACAATTTCGCGTCTTCTATTTGACAGGAATTTAAGGAAAACGTGGAAATAATGATTCGCTGAAAATGAGAGCTTTTTGATATACTTATCTTATTCGATCGATAAATTTTTTGCATGAATCACAGAGATTTTAAACTATTCACGTTGATCTTTCCGACCATGGATGCATTACGAAGATATCACGCTTTTAATTTTTCAAAAACTTCCAAAATCGCTGAATTGTGTCGCACTTTCGAAACTACAATCGCTCTTTTCTTAAGAGCTTTTTAGCCGTAGCGTATTAATCAAGTTTGTGCCGTCAGAAGCCTTTCCCAATTTCGCGTCTTCTATTTGACAGGGTTTTAAGGAAAACGTTGAAAAAGTTCCGCCCTCTGAAATCGGTGCGGCTCGAGCCCGGACTTCTGCTTCTATCTATCACCTGTACCTGGTGAAAACTTCGGACGTGAATTTATTTAGTTTCGTTCGATTCCGTTTAGATAAGGGAAACACATGCTAATTTGTTGGAAAGAAAAATAAGCGTTTTGTAACTCTGACGAAAACAGATTAAAAGTCTAATGGCGTTCGGCACGGAAAGTTGTTGCGAGAAAGATTTCAATCGGAACAACCACTTTAACGTTGCCGATTACCGAGAGTTGCTCAAAACAGCGGGCGAATAAATTCCATAATGTTTCGATAAAGCACATCAACTCCCGAGAGTTTTCTCTCGCACCCGATTAGGTGCGAACTTTTCGAAAGGCGCAACTTTCATTATTGGGGATATAAAGAGCACTTCCGATTCTTCCGCTCGAGGATCCTCGCGGTACCGCTCGCGGTTTTCTCTTCTTTTCGCCCGGAAACGGATCCCGGAGCGACCCCACGGTCGGCTTTTTGCTTCACCTTCGCTTCGATCGGTCGGGCATTTCGCGTCTCGCTCGGCGGCGGCGGCGGTGGCGGCGGTAATTTATGGGGCCCCGGCTTTGGATGGCTCGGCTCTCTCTCGCCCGAGGTTAGGCCGCTGCAAATTAAAGAGGATTTTTCAACGTACCGATTGAATCTACTCCTCAACGTGATTTATACATCTCGCCGGGGCCGAGTTATCGATAGCTTCGCAGGAACACTCCGAACCGCATTCGCTCCTCGAACCTGCTTTCTTTTCCTTGGATGATTGTCCTCCAGATTCGAGCCCTCGGGATCACCAAAAACCACCCCCGAAATGACACAAGAGACCCACTTTGATCCGGCGATACATTCTGAAATTACCAAACCATGCACCAGTACTCTATAAAATACAGTGGAAAGTAGGGATTAGGAACCCTCTAACTCCTCGTCTAACCCGTCAACCCGTTTTTTGGGTTTTTTCTTCGCTTTTATTTTCTCCAAGAAAACTAAGCTAATATGTATTTTGGAAAAAAGGTTTCTGTACTAGAAATAGTTTTGCTTTGTGCATGCAGTTCAGAAAAATGTCAAATCTATCCGAGCTTCGTCAAAATCTGTTATAAAAGATTCACAAGAGTTTTTACAAGATTTTATCGCCAATTTTCATCCGATGGTGTGCGGTTTTTTCAAAACAAAATTATCTGGTGTACTTAAGTTAAAAATGTTTGTTAATTTTTCACTAAAATAAAATCTAAGGAAAAACCAAAAAAGCGGACTACGAGCCTAATAAGAAACTCTCCAGTAATGCGAACATCGGTAAAAGGTTCATAATCCCAACAAAAGCACTTCAATCCACTCAGCAGTGTAACATTTTCTAAAAACTATGGGTGGTTTTTTAAAACCGATAAAAAGTCTCTCCTCCGGAAGGTTGGGGATCTTTTTTTCATTCTCATCCGAATGTTCAAGTGTATTTACTGCACGAACTTAGAGAACTAGACAATCGACTAGACACCAAGATTGAAAAAAAATGCTCAAAAGCAAAATACGTTTTTAATTTCAGATTAAAATTTCTTTTAGTTTTTTTTTTGCAGATTCATCGTTATTTTCCAAGCCCGGTCGTATAAAATTTGTAACCCAGTTTAATCGCGATTTAATTCTTAGATACAATTGTTACAACAATGGTATTCAAGGATTGAATCGAAGTTCAATTAGGGTTAAATTTTTATACAAAACTGTAGCATTTGGCATTATTTACACTGACTCCAATATAATCCGAACAAATTACTTATCCAAACAATTCCTCACAAATGGTCGTTTGGATTGAAAATATAGAACAATAGATTTTTTATTATTTCAAAAATACATCAAATTTCGAAAACTTGTTGCAGTTTGTAAGAGCTCCTGACATGTTTAGAGAAAATTCTACCCAACAGTCCGTTCCGAGTAGATTTCACGTAAGATTTCACCAAATCTTTTACTAATGGTGTAAAGTTGGTGTAAAATGCTCTCAAAAGAGCACCTCAAATTTGAAATTGTGACGACTTCACAATTTCATTTCGGACTTATACTTAAGAGCACTTGTGGGAATGCTGAAAAATCGCCCTGCCTGATGAGGTTTTGATTTCGATAGTTCCATACTTTACCGAGTTCCCGCTCGGGTAAGTGGAGATTAATGTACGGGAGTTCACAATTAACGCCGCATTCGGCGTTTGTTTGTTCTAATGGTCGTCGGTTACTGCAGCTTATCGGCCAAGCTCTAGTTAATTTAATTTGGGGGCGATTGGGCGAAAACTGAATTCCGCATTATCCCGGAGGAAATTAGACTCGAATTCTCTGGCGGATGTGGCCCACAAAAAGCGCCATCGTGCCATCACACATCATACGCAAATCCACGAACGAATTAATCGGATCGCTGATGGTGATGGTGGGCGAAAATCATTATCATGCAAATTTTTCTGACAAAACAAAGCAAACGCTACAAAATCTTCTAATTACAAATTTGATTCTTCCAAATCTTGAAAAACGAAAATATTTCTGCCATCCCTGAAGTTTCGTAGCGCTGTATAAGTAGATCCGGGAAGAAAAATAGAGCCGGATAATTATTATTGTCGCTTCGGTCTTTTTCTCATGGTATTGGAGGCCAATTTCGCGTCTTTCTGTTTACATCATGTGGATGAGAGGGGCGAAATTGGAATTCGAGCTCGATTGCCGGCTTCGAAATGTCCAGAAAAGTTTTAAATTAAGTATGGTATACAGGGTGTCCCGTAATTCGTTGGCAATATTTTAATGACGTATTCCTTGATGAAAATGATGACGAAAACTTCCTATGGACCTATGTCCGATTTCTTATGATGACGGAGTTACAGGCCGTTAAAGACGAGGTATCGACAACAGTTTTTCCGAAATAACTTTGAGGTTATTATCTTTTCTGAGACGAGTCCTGAGGATATCAATGATGGTATAAATATGCATAATTACCCTTAAATTGACAAAGCTACCTTGAAGGGAAACTGGTAATTGGAGGTCATCCAGATGTTAAAGTGATGAATTTTTTATTTTCCTCTCTAGGAATGTTCATTTTTCTTAGCGGAATACAAACCGTCATCATTTCTTATCAAATTAGGTATCTTGTAATTTTTTGATTGGACACTCATTTTAAGAGGAAAATGCTGAAAACCGAGGGGGTGCAAATCAAAAGCAAGGGTCGTAAACCGTCAAAAATGTCTACGTCGCTTAGCATTCGATTTTCAGTACCAGTCATTACACTTGCCAACAGTCACTTTGTCTATCAAGCAACTGAACAATAATGTAATGAGTGGTACTGAAAATCAAATGCTAAGCGACAAGAAAATTTCTGGCGGTTTACGTCCCTTGCTTTTGGTTTGCACTCCCTCAGTTTTTAGCATTTTCCTCTTAAACTGAGTGTCCAATCGAAAAATTACGAGATACCTAATTTGTTGAGAAATGATGACGGTTTGTATTCCGCTAAGAAAAATAAACATTCCTGGAGAGGAAATTGAAAAATTCATCACCTCAACATCTGGATGACCTCCAATTACCAGTTTCCCTTCAAGGTAGCTTTGTCAATTCAAGGGTAATTATGCATGCTTATACCATCATTGATATCCTTAGGACTCGTCTCAGAAAAGATAATGGTTTTAAAGTTATTTCGGAAAAACTGTTGTCGATACCGCTTCTTTAACGGCCTGTAACTCCGTCATCATAAAAAATCGGACATAGGTCCATAGGAAGTTTTCGTCATCATTTTCATCAGGGAATACGTCATTAAAATATTGCCAACGAATTACGGGACACCCTGTATAGAGAAGCGAACTAATAAAGGAGTTCCGCGCGCAATCGTTGTCTCACCGAAAGTCTTCACCGTCCCGCTTTATTATTCATCGAACTGTCGGGGAGATTTTTGCGCCGTCCGAGAATTTTATCCCGACGATGATGATGATGATGATAACGACGGAGGTGCGTGGGAGAGCTCCTTTTTGGAAATTCACACTCGACTTCCCTCGAGGCCGGTTCACTGCCGACACTGGAGACGGTAACGAACTTATTACAAACTCCGTTATCACCTGCCCTCTCTCTAACTCGGGAATTTACAAATTAGCGAAATTCCATTATTCGCCGCCCGTCGTTTTCTCCGTCGCATTAGCAACCCCTCGCAGATTTTTACCTTCGCAGCGAAATTTAAAACACTCCTTCAGCGATGATATAATTACTCGGTTCGAGTTGCGACTCTTCGCATAAAACATCGCATTCGAGAGTGCGAAAGTGCGAGGAACTAAGATTTTAGTTGGGGGCATTATTATGATACCGCGCTAACGTATCTAAGTCGAGACTTTCCCTGGGGGAAACCGGTGAAAACCGTAAGTGCTTGACAGGAGCCCGTACAATGAAAGTTCTGGGATGAAACTTGCTGTTGGAAACGAATAAAAGATGCGCTTTTAGTGTCGTAAGAAATGCACCTCGAGACATAAAATCTGGCCACTATTTCACCCTTTATTAGGTGAAGTCAACAGATTTATTTGATGGTATCAAATAAAAATCTACCGCGTTCTAGGGCTAGATAAGATATTATCGCCGTTTTATGCAGCCGAATCATCGTGTTTAGCTTTGTCGTAAAAATGCTGTTGTGATACGTGTGCCCCGGCGCGTGTACGTAAAAAATTCGATCACAATGGCTCGCTTTTGTGTCTTTTGAAAATAAATCTGGAATATTATACTGACCGCAGGGTAAAACACACAATGCTGGATGATGAATTGGTTAGATAATCTCCAAATATACATAAAGAACATGGAATAAATTATTCTTGCGGAAGATTATAAAATATGGTCCGGTCGCCCAGTTTTCCAGCGCGGAATTGAGCCCCCGATGGCCTGCTGCGCCGAGAGGAAATCGATTCCGGTTTCATGTGGTACCTTCCGATGTGGAACACAAAATGACAAACAAATTCCCAAACACGCCACTTTGAAAAATTACATTTCAGCCCAAATCCATGAAACACTCTTTGTTATTATTGAAATTTCGCGCCAAGCGCAAACAGGGGAGAATATTCCTGCACTGCTGCTAACCCAAATATCTCATACTTATTGACTCACTAAATCTGATGACTTTGCAGCAAACATTTTACGGTATAGGCGTGGAAACTGCGCAAAATTAGTCTGAATTTTTTGATAAAAATCATCACGAATTTACAAAGTGGCAAGGTCTGGGGACAATTTTGGTTATTCAAAAATGATGAGCAATTGAAGAAACCAGCAAAACACGTTTTACTCTTCATTGCATGCACTGCATGGGCAGTGAAGACGACGTGAGGAAATTTTTTTCTAAGACACAGAAAGGTGTCAAAAACGAACTGAATCTGCGGGATGCGTTTTGATAGTTTTGCAGATAAAATAATTTCCTTGATAAATAGAGGCAAATCTTCACTTTTCAGATAATTTACAAACATTCATCGTCTGAATAATAGGAAAGTTGGATTATTTATTATCGCTGCGAAAAGTAATAGGTCTTTTAGCTTAGTCGTGTCATTTGGGTGAATAACTAGGTCGGTTCGGACGGGGCACAAATCAGCCACTCGAAAGATGTTCCCAAAAGGGGCGAATTATACTTTTGCGTGAACTTTAATTCCGCCGATCCAATAATGAATGGCTTCACGTCGCACAGAGCCGAACGCAATTCGGTCTCGCCGTAAATATCGGCACGAGAAAACCGGCCAATTTTACGGCCTCCATCAAAACGACGTCGCGACGCTCCCATTCTTTATTCAGCGTCGGTTTCGCCGCGTCGAACTGGCCGCCCGCGAACGGGGCAGTTTAAAATTTACGGTCTTATCACTCCCACCCATCAGATTTCGGTGCATTATTATCCTCCTCTTCCCAATAAAAAAGCAATTAAGCCAGAGCGGTAACGATTTTATTATGAACGATCCGGAATGGCGATTCGAAAACCGCGCCGGGCGATTTTTCCGATTCTTCGGATTTTAAGGATGACGACGTGCGAGGGAGGGAAAGAGAGGGGATCGGAATTGCTACACACCGGGGGCGGCGTGCTCGAAAAACGCCACGTCCACTCATGATTTATGTCCACTTTGCGCGTTACAATTTTCCGAAAATCCGGGCCGAATTGGAATCGGCCCGGCCCGAAAGCGCCCGTTCGGAGTTTTTCGTACGGATATATCTGCGGATTATGGAGTCGCGTGACCTAATAGTGTTTATACGGGCGGCACAATTAAATCCATAAATCCGGATCGAATAATTGAAACATGAACGCGGATATGTCGAGCGATAACACGGCCGTGCATCACGATTATCCGGCGGACTTGATGGAGTGGCCCGGCGCCTCCACCAAATTTCCAAAATCACCAATAATTAAAATCGCTTCAATTTTGTAGTGCTGCCGAACTAGATTCCGATGTTTTGGTACTGTGCACTGTGTAAACAGGTATTTCAAGCCCCTTCAAATTAGCTAAGCCGTATTTGTGTCAATTTCAAATAAATTCTCATTTATTCGGAAGTACTCAGATGTTTGCTCAATGGAATGAACTCCATCTCTACAACTAATGAACAATAATATTACCCACATTTTTTGTTGTATAAATGGTGAAATATTAGGTCTAAAGCTTTTTCTAAAGATTTTCCGGAAAAACTATCGGAAATACTTACTTTCTTATCAGTGGCCGTAATAGATGTAGGTATTTTCTACTTCTTTATCAACGTGCGTTTCTTAAATTTTTTGATGGTGTATCTTTATTCAATGAAGATGTTTCAAATAACGAGAAATAAACTACTATCGAGTGCAGTCCTTTTCCCCACCCTCCCACTTTCGCACAACGGGGAACCCGCGCGCTAGAGCGAGAGGATGGGGAAAACTTTTGCACTCGGTAGTACATTCTGGGGGGAAAAATTAAAATTGCAATTTATGTCAAAATCCAAAGTTTCTTCACGTTTGAAACTATGCGTCAACAGCCATCAACAATCGGTTTACTAAAGAGCGAACCTTATGTCTTTCTCGACTTCTTTGTCGCACCAATTTCAAGTATTTGGCTTCATCTGAGAGGGCAATCGCGACAAAAAATGTGGTGTAATTTTTTTGGGAATGTGGGAATACGGGAGTGTTAAAAGTGTGTGCGAATACCAATGTGAATTTTCGGGAATGTTTGAGAATGTCTGGTAATTTTTGAGAATCGGAATGTGTTGTACAGAGACATCATTTAATTTCTTCATAAGCAGGGGCTATAGACATCATTTTGTCAAATGATCAAATGAAAAGCGAACGATGTCAAGTTAACGTGGAGGAATTTTCTTTCCAGAACAAGAAACGTCAAAACGATGTCGGTTTATAATTTTTCGGGACTTTGTTTCTTTTAAAGCCATTCAAAGTAGGAAGAGATAGGGAAAATTCAATGAATCTGGATGGGAAACGTTTTAAAGAATAATTTTCTTCATAAATCTTGACTTTTCAGATTATTTACAAATGTGTATCCTGAAAGAGAGCAAAACCAATAGATTTTTGATATTCCAAATAAATTTTAATTTGTATTGGAAATCTCTTTTGCAGTAGAGAAGTATGTTCAACTCCATGGTAAAAGGAGTTCCAAAACTTGAAGTAGTTACCCATAATCCCCATAAACGATCTAAAAAAGAATTTACCTACTGCTTAAGGTAAAAGACCCAGTAATCGTCATGGACCCAGTATTCGTCATGTAGGCGATTCATTGATTCGATAATAAGGGTTTTGCTTCAGAAAATGGCTAAATTATAGGATGAATATATTTTCATGATATTTTCCCATATTCACTTGCGATGACATATTTTTACATCAACAGTTTCGTACGAAACATAATTGTTTAAAAAACCTTGTTTTGAATTTCGGGTTTTCTATCAAGTAGTTAGCGTTTCAGCTAAGGTAAGTACACTTGAAAATTTACCTAAATAGAATTTCGCGTGAAATATTATCAAAAACTGACTATAGACACATGTTTGTAATGACTTGTACTAGGTATCTCAACAAAAATAATACAATTATACACTATACTTCATTTAATTTGGCTAGTGACGAAAACTGGTCATCTGTATTTCTGTGTAAACCCAGTAATCGTCATAGGTGACGAAGACTGCTGCATTTTGGTTGCTTTATTTTTTGCAATTTTCAAACTAACACTGTGGTGTTCTTAAACTTCAATACATGAAATAAAGAACTAATAACCGTCACAGAGTTCCTCATAAACTTTCTACAATACTTCGAAAAAGATGACGATTACAGGTTCATCATGAGTGACGATATTAACTACAGCTTCACGATTTAAGCAGATTCCTTGCTTCCAATATCAAAAGATTTATATGCGCCCCTTGTAAGAATCAGAATAAAAAATAATGTATAAAATATTTCTCAGTTTTTATTTTTTTATTCATCGATTATTTTGGAGAAATTTGAGCCTTTTTTGATGAATAAATCGTTTCTCAATTGACAAATCTGTTGATTAGTTCAAATTTCTCAGGTTTTATCGATATTTGTCTCTAAAACACCTCTGACGAATACTGGGGTTATAGACTGACGAAGACTGGTACAGTAGTCACTTTGATATGACGAATACTGGGGTACGTGCTATTTTTTTTATTAAAACAATTTTGACCCATCTGCAATTATTTGAGCATAAATCAGAAGCTAGTAGTAGATCGTGCTATAGACGACAAATTTCAGGAATAAATTAATTTATATTTTATTTTTAAGTTAACATTTGACGACTGATTTTTAATCGCGTTAGTTACGGAAAACCCTTAAGGTGACGAACACTGGGTGTTTTACCTTATTTATTGAACAAACTTGGGGAGATGAGGATTTTTGAGTTATTTTTTGTAACTCATTTTTGTTGAGCACTTTGCTCTAAGAGACTACTGGGGAACGCAGCCTCACGTTCCATTTTTTTAGGACCTGGATTCCAGTAGTCAATGATAGCCGAGTCGTAAATTCAACTATCATTTTATTAAACAAGGTGTTCGCTTAAATACACTTAATTCTTACAAGCTAAGCATATTTAAAGTTTAATATAGGTGATGTTATTGCTGACATGTTGGTAGTGGTCAGTTTCGCAAGAGCGCACAGTTTGTATTTTATTATTAAAATTAAGAAAGAAATTGTTTAAACGAAGATTAAACATTCTGGCGTGTCTCAGAGATGAACGGCAGAAACTGGACCTTGCTGTCATTCGGTGTTGTTTGGTGTTGTTTGGATGATGATGGAAATGTTCAACAGTTGTTGGACATCTTGGCGCCCTCGGACTGAAGACGTTTGTGCATTGGATGAAAGTTTGAAGTTGCATGAGGACGTCATATGGGTTGTACCCAAAGACGTCTTGCGGAGCTACATTCCATGGAGGCGTAAATTCCATAGACGAAACTCGGCGGATTTTTTATTTTTTGAGCTATAATTTTCAAGACTCATGAATTTTTGTTTTGTTTAGCTTACCCCGTCCTTTTTTGTGGGAACCGTGGGAATTCGCCTTGTTTTTCCAGGTCCTTTTTTGTTGGAACCATGGATTTAATTTGTTGATTTTTCCACGTCCTTTTTTGTTGGAACCGTGGATTTTTGTTTTTGAATTTTCTCCACGTCCTTTTTTGTGGTCCGTGGATTTTTTCTTGATTTTTCCACGTCCTTTTTTGTGGTCCGTGGATTTTTTCTTCCTTCACTCCCCTTGGATGTGTTTTTCTTCACCATTTCTGGGCTGTAGATTTCCATTTGCTGTGTTCTTTTTTTGTTTCGAAGGACCATGAACGAACTTGGGGAGACGAGGATTCTTGAGTTATTTTGTTTTAACTCATTTTTGGTGAGCACTTCGCTCTAAGAGACTACTGGGGAACGCAGCCTCACGTTCCATTTTTTATGGCCTGGATTCCAGTAGTCAATGATAGCCGAGTCGTAAATTCAACTATCATTTTATTAAACAAGGTGTTCGCTTAAATACACTTAATTCTTATTAAGAAATTAAGAAAGAAATTGTTTAAACGAAGATTAAACATTTATCAACACGATTGATTAGATTAAGTTGGAATTATCTGAGTTATCCAATCGAGAGATTTTCCATTTGCACAAAAAAAAAAGCGATATGCGACTCAATTCTAGGAGTGCGAGAGGTCCCGGGTTCAAATCCCGGTTGAGCCCGCCTTTTTTCGTTGCGCGAAACGCCGGTAATGAAATTGCGCATTACCGATAATCGCTCGTAATGGACCGGAAGCGATAAATGCTAAACGCCGTTTCAGCCGGTGTGACGAACGATCGCGAAAACATTCCGGAGATCGAAGCCGAAAATTCGAACTTATTATATCGCGGGCGCGCACTCGCCCTCGTCCGGCCCTCGGCGTAATTAACTGTCGAAAGAATGCAAACCGACATTCTATCATCTTTCAGCCGCATTCAGTCGGAGGGAAGGGCACTCATCCAAAAATGATATCCCGACATTGACGGCCAATCACGAACAATCCGCCCGGTCGACCGTGCAAAGCCCTCCTATATCCAGGCCGAGAGCTCCCGGTCCCATTAGAAATAACGGTTTGTGTTTTTTGCGTCCCTTCCACACAGAAACACTCCGGCCGAGGCGTCAGCTCATAAGCCCCGACGTTTCAACAGCCTTTCTTGCCCGCAATTGTCAAACCGCACCAGTAATTACTATTACAACGGGCCGGGGGAAAGGCCCGATTAATCGAATTCTTTCCGTCGAACCCGAGGCGGGATCCGTGATGGAAATTCGATATCTATGGACTCGGTTCGGTGTGGCGGTGTTGGCCAGAAATTCGCAATATCCCGTTTCGCTCATCATCTTCTGATATCCATCGGCCCCACCTCTTTCGGATTATATTCAATAGCACTTGCTTATTGAGTAAATAATAAAGTTGATGGTGGGTTGGGCCAGACGCGATCGTTGCCAGAAACTTCTGTTTATTGGACACTCGAAACGGACGGCGGAATGAGAAAAGCAGACTGACCTGTCTGGAATTTTGTGTAATCACCGCAACTTTTTTTTAATGTCTGCAAAAATTACCATCGTGCAAACATACGGTAAAGTTGCCGAAATTGTATCGGCGCCTGAGTCGTACCATCAGTGCTGTATTTTCTATTGAATGAATCCTCAAAAAATAGACAATACTTTTTAGGCACCTTTTTACAGTTTCAAATTGTCAGTGATTATGGCACAAAATGCAATGCAAATGCAACTTATTGGAAAATTTGAATTGAACCTTGTCAATTTTTGGTCGACAATGTCGATAATTCTTAGAGAAATATGCATCTTGAATACCTATATGAGAAATAAGCTATACTTATGCTATACTTAAATTTAGGGACATCCAAGGAGAAATCCTTCTATCAGTTCTGAGGATTTTCATAACTTAAGGTTTTTCCTTGGGTTTTTCGTGCTTTACCTATAAAACTAGACGATTTCCTTTGTTAAATTTGTAGATGTCTCTTACTAATATATGAAATTCTCTAATGAAATGAGTTGAAGTTAGTATTCTGAAAGTGGCTAGTAATGCACTGAGTATTTCGGAAAAATAAGTCATTTTATCGACAATTAATCTTCAGTGAAAAAATTACGAAGTCCAGTCTGTTAAAATTCATTGATTATATGAAGTGGACCCATATGTATATCCTCATTTTTCAGTTTAGTTTTGAGCACAATAGCTACCAAACTCTACTAAAAATTGCTGCTGAATATGTACTGTACTACATCAGTGATTTGTGAAAAAAAGAAAATTTCGATGCGTGATGCAAATTTTATGCGTATTCAATTGAGCTCCTGTAATTGGGGAGTACAGTTGAAAAATTCTGGCTATACCAAACGTAAGAGATGTACCTAATTAAAACGATTTGTCCTAAATTTTACCCCAAAAATTGCCTCCATTTCCTGGGATTTTGTTGAATCTGCCACAGATACCATATCGTACCAGTGAATTAGTACATACATAAGCGATCTGGTACCAAATTTGTACCAGTACGAAATGGGGATATTAGAACGACTAGTGGTACGATTTAAGGATTCGCTCCCCTAAATTGTACAAATGTTCGCTTTTGGAAATGATGAAAACTCGGATGAAAATGTTCATATAAACCAAACTAAATTATTGATACATAATTGGAAAAGTAATGAACTACAAAAGTTTTTCCAAGATTTGTAGGAAATAGCCGCTAATAGCACTATAGGGGGTACATTATAGGCATATAACCTTATGTTATATTTTTCGGAGTTACAAAGCGAATAAGCGACACATAGCGGCTGGCGCAATTTTCCTGAGCCCCTTATGGCGTGAGAGTTGAACTCCTCCGCTATAATTCCTACGTGACAAGTATTTATATTTGAGGGTGAACTTCATTATGGCACCTCCGTCATGTCGGCCTCTCAAGTGTCATCGGCGTAGACCGATGAGGGCCGGAATAATAAAGTGCGACGTGGTTCAAATTCCGGGCCTTTGGCTGTGACACATTCTCGTATAATGATTGGGTTACCTTATTACCTGATACCAATCGATAGTCTTTCCGTCATTTCCGGTATAAATTGGCATCGGTGTGGCTTTGTACGGCGTTTCGACGTGTCCGTGCAATTAAAAATCCGGCGCAAATAAATGGATCCCGGTAATCCGGATGCACGGTGCACCCAGGACGAGAAATGTTAATTAAAAATCGCGTGAAATATTGCGACTATTCAATTATAAAAATTCGGGATTGGAGGGAGCGGGGTGGGTCGACACGCAATTCCCATCGCTTAAATTAACAGATTCGATTGGCTCTCTCTTCGCTCGCTTGTATTGTGAGTGTCCTAATGGATGGACTAAATCAATTAGAATTTCCGATGGCGACCGGAGAATAAGAGGGACGACTTTGATGGAATGTTATAAAGACAAATACGCGCATAATACTCGATGACTATTTTGCGAAGGCATTCTTTGCACAGAACGGGGAATTATAAAGTTTTGACCCTCCGGCATAAAAACGCGTCGTTCGTTCTAAAATACAATCTAGTTTTATGATTACGTTTCTGCAATTTTCATGATTCTGCACTTATTTTTATGCAGCGACCGTAAAAGCGAATATTAAGTTTCGAGTGGATCTATGGAAATTATCGCAAGTCGCCTCCGGACTCCTTTTTAATCACCACTGTGCATCCAGTGCATTGGAATGGAAAAGTGCCATCGATGAAATATTACACGAGGTGCAACAGAAGCACAGAAATCGAAAAAGTGGAGAATAGTTTTGAATAGTTGACTAAAAGGACGAAATTAGCACTGCTACGGAAAATTCTCATTCTGCCAAAAATGTGAATCTTGGCCCTAGGGTAAGGTTGTCTATATTTCACCCACTAATGTGTTTCAGCGGCTGTTTCCTAGAAATCATGGAAAAAAACCACAGAGTAGGAAAAACAGATCGAAATTTTCGTCTTTTCGTAATTCAGTGAAATCCAGTTCGTATTCAGATGCAATTTTTAGTGGAGCTCAGTAACCATTGTAAAGGTTCGTAAAGCCTTTTTCCCCTATTTTCAGGAATCAGGAATTCAGGAAAATACGGGACTGGTATGATTTAGGGGCTGCCACAATATCTGAAACTTTATCCTAGGTACCCATAACTTTTGTCTCGGAACTTTTTGATGATTGCTTAAATTTTTTATGGCGAAATGGTCAATAAAAGTCGATGAGAAAGTTGTCTGATTAAATTTGTTCTATAGGAATTATATTTGTTCGTAGGACACCCTATGTTAGTCAAGGTGGTATTATGGCGGGTAAGCCCGGGTCGTTTGCGAAAGGCACGCAATCTTCCCATGCCATTTCCGCGACTATCAGCATAATAATACAATGTATTTTATTTCTGTCTTGGAGATACTTACCAACAGGTGTTGCTCTTACAGTGCATTAGGTAACGACATCCAGGTTCGCCTGCTTCCCTTCTCAGACAACTATTTGGCAGATGGTGCGCATTTTCTTCTGAAATACTTCCAGAGAGACGGCCTAAAACCTAAGAGCTCGCATCGGGAACTAAAATAATGTCTGACGGAGCGGCGAGGAATATCCCGTTCGTTTTGTCTCGTCGAAGATGCGATAATATCGGCTTAGAACTGATGGCAGTTCGCTCGAGTAATGTAATTACGGATACGTAATTAGCGTCTGGCGATGTGGGCGACTCTTAATTACAGAGGACGGAACTTTTCACCTTTACGTGTAAACAGCTTAACGCGATATTAAAAAGCCCGACACCGACGGCTAATCACTTTAAAAGCACTGAATTTAATTAATGATGTAATTTCACACGTGGGCGGAGGCGGCCGCCCCCGAAATTCGTTTTTCGTCACGATAAAGCGCCCCATAAAGCGGTTTCGGGTCGTCATTCTAAAACTCAATGTCGGCTCCTCTGTTTATTATTCAGCTCCTGCAATCCCAGAGGTCAATTTCGTGCTTATTATTATATGCACATATTATATTCCGTAATACACACGGAATGGCAAACTTCGCCATGTTGGAAATTAGTTTCTGGAACCGCGACCACAATGGCACCCCCATTACGGATAACGGCGGCGCAGACGGAAAATTCGCAAAATCCGAAAATTTCCAGCAAAGTTCCGACGACGCGGCCGTTTCGGGCGCATCAAGACCGCGAACTTGGCACGACCTGTCCCGGATTTAATTATACGCGGGTTTTAAGGTAGCCGCATCGGCTGGTTAAGGTAAAAGTTTTGAGGGATTTGTTAACTTTATATTATAATGTAAACCAAACATTGACCCTTCTCAAATTCGCCCCGCTTGACGGAGGGCAACTCCGGAGAAACTCGAATTAATCTCCCGGAAATTTTTAAGTCCCTGCAGGGCATTACGGAGCGGAGGCGCGGTTAAAGATCTAGGTGGAGCTAATCCATCCATCCGGATCGATTTTGATTGACAGGCGGGACGATTCGGCATCCGCGATACGAATGGGTTCGGAATGAATTAATCCGTGTTTCCGGGCTGCAATACACGACGTTATTCGTCACTGCCAGGAAGCCCCGATTTAATGCCGACGGATAAAAGCCTCCGGGCCCGGAGCCCCGAATTTGCAGTTTTAATGCGTCTGTTTTCCCCCCGATCCTTCGAATTTGAGCAAGTAGGTGTGAAAACTTGGCAGCCAATTCCGGCTCGGACCTTTCTCCTTCGCACCGATACGCAGGCAATTAGGCGTTAAATTCAAATTCGGGGGAAAAGTTTTTCCCCATCCGTATAATAAAAAATAAAAAGTTTTGACGCCTCTTTTACGTGACGTTTAGTTTGAGCGTGAAATTCATAATTTAGGTCGGCCCTGGTGTCGTCAAGAGAAGAGACGGAGGCCCTCTGGTGTAATTTATTAACCGTTGATGTCTGGAGTTGCTGATGTGTTTTGTCGTGTAAAGTTGGGGATTTATAACCGACCCTTTTCATTAAATTTTTTCGTTTAAATGCGCCGATGGGACTCGGAGGATATCGTCAGGTCGCGGACGGCGGAACTTCCCAATCCGAAAAGTCCGTATTTTTAATTCAAACTTCCGCCTGCAGATAAGCTGCTAAATGCATTACGGACTTTTGAAAAGTTTCCCGGGCGACGATGAAGTCCATGCAAACATGCCCCGTCGCGAAATTAAAAGTCCGCAACACAAAGGTATTATTTGTTGTATTTTACAGGGTTCTTCAGCGTAACCGACAGAATGGAAGCGTTTATGAATAATGTACAAGTCCGGAATATTAAAAAAGGTCCTCCGCTTTACGCCTTCGTATATATCTCGCAATCTGTCCCGGCTTTTGCACTTTACCCATAACTTTCACATATTACACGAAACCACGCCTCTCTCCTTCTCCGAGCTTCCCGGGCGCCTATTTCGCTCCACTATATCAAATATGTATGAATTAATTTGCAAATTAATGGCCTCCATAGAAAACCCCAACCTTTTTCCGTGACGATGATAATAATGGAAATTACGAAATAACTTAGCCGCAACAAACCCTTTGATGTCGTCTGCGGCGCCGGAAGTAATTAGCGCCGCAAAAAATATGCGGGGTGCAATAAACCCACAGGTTTCCGCCGATATTTTTCGGCGAGTTATAAAATCATACCGGACCGAATCGGAAATGCCCTGTTAAATATTGAACGAGGCAATAAAAGCGGCAAACAATAAATGAGGTCTTCTAAATTCTGCGCCGTTTGTGCCAAGCATTTTTCGAGCCGTTCCGCCGCCTGATGAATTCCACTTCATAATAGCCGGAGATTTAAAATATCGCCCGCCGTGTTTATTATTATCGCGGCTCCTCGTTTCGCGATTACGGCGAAAAGGCGAATCGCCTCTACAGTATGTCCACGGATGGGGCATAAAAGAGGAAAAAAACTTTTATTTCTGATTTTACAGAAAAATTATTCCTGATAAAATCGCCTGCTTGTTCTCAAACCTCTAAAACTAATTTTGTTTTCATTTCAAAATGATCAGTCATTTTTTCATTGAATTTTATTTGAAAATTTTGGACTTAGAAATATTTTCATCCAAAATTAATAGAAGTACCAGTAAGCGAAACCATAGCGCAGAAGTTGACAACAGTCAGTCATCACCAGCACAAGCACCCGTCAGAATGTCAGAACTTTGACAAATGGTGAAAATATTGATAGCGAAGATAATTTATGCGATGCTAAATCGATATTAAATCGGTACCAATTACGGGGTGGACCCTGCTCCCTACTTATTGACCAAGATTACTTGAAAATATGAAATAAAATGAGAAAAAAATCAAATCCATAAATGAACCCCTCTCCAACTCTCATATTCAAACAATGCTGTCACTCTGACAGTGACTGTTACAAGGTTTCGCACCATGGTTTCGCTTACTGGTACTTCTATTAATTTCGGATGAAAATATTTCCAAAATTTTCAAATAAAATTCAATAAAAAAATAACTGATCATGTTGAAATGAAAACGAAATGAGTTTTAGAGGTTTGAGAGCAACCAGGAGAGTTTATCAAGAATGTTTTTTTCTGTAAAATCAGAAATAAAGAATTTGTTCCTCTTTTAAACCCCATCCGTGGACATACTGTAGACTCATTTCGTAATTGGCGACGTTTCGGGTGTGACGAAATCAGCTATCGATTCGCCGGTTTATTGCCTCGATATCGGAAAATGATAAACGGCTCGCATTTTGCGCCGGGTCGCACCCGAACGAAATTACCTCGCCTAATCGCCGGTCTAATTACCGGATTAGGCGCGCGACACAAACGAAGACGTCCCGTTATTTCGGCCGGGGGCGGCCGCCGTCTCCGCGTTCCCATTGATAAGCATCGTGCGTCGCCCCGGAGCGGGGCGGCGGCGCTTATCGGCGGGCCGGGGCGGGCGAAAAGCTCCCCCTGTGCCGGCTCATTGAAATTAAATTGTGCGCCCTTTCCCCGTGCCCGGTCAAAGGAAAATCGCCGTAACGGGGCGCGGCGAGATTATGCACGCACCAATTGCAGCATAAATTTATTTATACGAATTCGGCCATTGTGGCCCGGATCCGGGACCGGCTTACCGCCCTGTAAAGGCACTGAACCTGCTCGCTCGTACATTAAATGCGGCAATTTGCCACCGTAAGCTGCCATACAGCGTGGCGCGGAATATTCACCAGGGGCCTTTTCCCCGACGTTACTGCGATTATAGTAATCGTGTAAGGTTGCGTTCAGAAATTGGTGAATAATTCGTCATTCTCGCATTAAAAAGGGCCTTCTCTGTTTCGAAAAAAAAAACGGATGTTGAAGTGCGACCACAGTACATTTAATATCAAAAATTTACCAATCGACCCGAAAATTAAAAGATTTGCCTCCAAACAATTAGTATTTATCTTTGAAGTCTGTAATAGAAAACTGGATACCTTTTTTAATTTAGTTTACATTTATGAATGAATTGATCACAAATGACATATGTATACTCTTTCCAAGATAAACTGGCCATCACGTGACCCCCAAAGTACCTGACAAATACTCGTCATTAGTCAATGGTTATCGATGCTTTTCAATTAAATTTTGCTCAGCAACTTAGGTCACGTGATGGCCAGGTTATCTTGGAAAGAGTATATGCGTTCTTGAAAATTCGCAATCTTTTCATTTTTTCTTTTGGCAGCCCTGTAAAAGTGATTTTCAATTTTCAATTTCTAGTGTGGTCCGCGGTAAATAAATTAACCCGAAATCATTTATGAATTCTGTTTTAGCTCCTGTATTTTCACCTATGGTTATCCTCCTGTTAACTAACTGTGACAATTCTATTTAAAATGAATAATAAATTGTCACATTCCAACTTGCAATTAGCCAACCGGGGCTTAAACCAAGATTAAGCTAACCGACAAGCACTTGATATTTACTTGATATAATCATTTTATTCATGAAGACGTTTCTGTACAAATTCACTATTCCATTTACCAATTCGAAATTTTTTGCACATGTGAATACAAAAACTGTTCCATTTCAATTAACTAATAGCAAGTGACAGTGCGGAAACTAACATGAAGTTTAATTACTATGAGCTCGCCCAAAAAGTATTGCTGAAATTTTATAACAATTAGAGCCACAAAACTCGCGATAGTTGTGCATTCTCAGCTTCATGAACATAATAACCTGTACTCAACAGGTAATTAATCAAATTTTAAATGAACTATATCGGATACGACAGTGTCTGAACGCACTGTTTACAATTACTAATCATAGAAACGTTAGGGAACACCTCAAAAATTTGTAACACCTTGTAGAAATAAGTGTGTACAGTAGATATCGAATATAACGACTTATCGGTTATGTGGTTAGGTAACGACAACTTCGATCTGCTCAATGTAGGAAAAGATATGAGCTTTTAGGCAAATGCGAACCTCAATTTGAAACCCACAGATGATAAGATACGAGCGCAATCTCTGTTAAAATTCTTGATTTGAGTCTTTAAAAAAGGACATGACAGGGGAAAGTAGCAAAAATCGGTTACCATTGAAGAAAAAAGGCAAATAGCAAATAGTCGACTGTTCACCACGTGAGGAGTGAATTACGCTAAAAATCAACTATTCTTTTTCAAATCAATGAACTGATCGTTAAAAATTAATGCTCTATCTTAAGATGACCTAAAATTACATTTTCGGATATAACGACGTGTTTTGAATGGCCCCCGTCCACAATAACCCATATCTACTGTCCTACAATCGAATACACTTTCCTGTACTTACGTATAGCGTGGGAGCTTTTTTAAAGCTCCACTTTGGCTGGCCTCATTAGTATTAAGCGCGCCGCTCCACCTCGCCGCAAGTTTTCGCCAGTGAATTACCCACAACATCGTGCTTTCAACTTTCGACTAATCCGCGGAAAAAGCCGAATTAAATTATCGGAACGAGGAGAGCGGCCACCTCGGACCGCCCCCGCCCGATCGCGGCAGCTTTTCCAGCGACGTCCGACGGAATAAAATGCAAACAGTCCGATGCGTCTCGAAGCTCCTGTGCAAAGAAAGGTGTGCGCGGGTCCGAGCTTTCGCGTCCGCAGGGTCCGGGATTAGGGCCGCGCCAAAGTCAGCAAACCCGTGTCGGAATTTACGGCGGCTCTTTCGAACGCGCGCATTATTTCCAGTTCCGGGCGGTTCTCGCGCGTTATCATTATCAATTTGCCGGCGATTTATAAACACTATCGGGATTTTTCGGTCCGGAGAACGGCGCCGCGTCCGAGAACTCCGGCCGACGCCCTTGAGCGAGCGATAAACCTCTCGAAACACTTCAAAGGCTGTTCACCACTTTGGGCATTACTTCATGCGCGCGTTCGCCCTGTCTGAAGTTCCGGACAGGCCCTAATTAAAAGTTCGCATTTCATCATTTACCTACTACTAATACTTTCTTGCAGCGGAAATCTTTTTTTTCGTTAAATAGTACCTGGTCTGTTCCAGTACCATGATTGGATTGAATTCAATTTATAGTCAATTTATAGCAGTTCTATTGAAAGTACTCCGTATCCAGTACCACTCGAAAAGTACAGATTCTTTTCTTTAAATAATTTTCCGCAATACATTCATTTTGGGTGTACAGGTCAGATCAGGTGAAATCCGGAAAGCAAATCATTTCCATGAAGACCGCCTGTTGAATGCAAATTATAAAAATAAAAATGACAGATACAATCCGCTCATCTTGGAACATTTTTCTTATGGGATTTTTACAGAAAAACATTGGAGTATGTATGTACCTCCGGGGACACGTCACAGTTTTGATGCTTTTTTCAGCTGGAAATTAACCTTTTTACCTGTTATTTCTTTACGAGTCTTGTTCACCGAATTTCCAACGTTTCACTCGTAGGTAAAATTTTCCTGCGGTTTTTACTAAAAAAATCATCGGGACACGTGATGCTGCTACACAATTACACACTGTACTCTTCCATTTTTCAGTTCAATATGAAAATTCCCTGTAATTTTCATGCCCGTTTTTATTCACCGAATTTCCGAAAGTTTTTTTATCCGAATTTGATGAAATTTTAACTGAAAAATACCGGAGTATGTCCAGGGACACGATTTCACACTTTCCGCTTCCAATCTGATGATACGTTTGTCACGTCGAAATTGATTTTCCCCTAATTTTTGTCGTCTCTTTTGGTTTAGCGAACATTTCAGTTTTTTTAACTATTGTTCTGCAGATTTTTTGCATTTTTTACAACCAAAATTTTCACAGTGTTTTTTTATTTTTCATTTGAAAATCGGCTTAATTTCCTGTAGTTTTCACGCCTATTCCACGTAATGTTTGTGACAAAGTCGTTGAGTTGAGTGAGTCAGCCTTTTAGTATAATATTAAAATTAAAAAATAAAGGATTTTCAACCCCTTCCGTATGGGTAATTTTAATTAATTTTCAAAGCGTCTAATAACACGCCATCTCTTCTCTAATAATGTGTACGCCAACGCAATCCCGCGCCTTAATTATTATGCCATCAGTTTATAAACTCGCGTATAATAGTTCCCAGTTTAATGGAGTAACAATAATATCGGAATTTATGTACGAATGCAGAACATTTCTCCGGCTGAATTTCGAGCATATACAAGCGGTGAATAAATACACACGGGCGTAAGTAGACCTAGAAATTAAATTTGTACGGCCCATTACTGCTGAACTCGTATTTCTCCAGTAATTATTAGGAGCGCGCTAATGATTGTTTTCCCATCATTTGCAGTAATGATAATTGAATATGCGTATTTTTGACGTCCACGAATCGCACCAGGGCAGAGAGAGGAGTCGGCTCGGGGTTGAAATTTCGGAGATAAATTTTCATATAAAATATACGGGATGGATTTTTGCGAAATGCGAGTTTGGAACTTCCGGAACAAACATATGCAAGTTTCCGAGTAAATACACCCATCAAGTTCTCAATGGCTTTATCCCTCCGAGTTTAATAAATGCAAAGTTTCCCCCGGTGCCGGATAGGACTGATGCGGTTAGTTCGTTTGGAGGGGTCCATTTTGATATTGCGGTGTTTGATTTTGAAAGGCGTTTCCTGATAGAACCCTCGCTGAAAGCGCTCGCGCCGGCCCCGACGCGAAAATAAACGAAAAGTCCGGAATTTTACCCCGAGCTTTAAATAAATTGATGACGTGCATTGACCGAGGCGCGTCAATTTGACTACGCTTCACGCTCCATTATTATTTACACTTTACACACGACCCGCTCCGAGCAAACAAGTCTAGACGTGATAATATTAGGCGCACCCATCAACCCTTCGAGCGACCTTGTGACCCCATAAGCAAAACGTGGGGCGATTTTCCGGCCGAAATTCGTCATTGATTTCGTCTCGAGTAAACAAACACGGGCATAAAAATTCGAATTCGGCAGTCTCTTCGGTTATTTTGATTGATGGTGATGCGAACTCTGCGGTGGGTATGAAACCGATGTGTGGAAACCCATCTGGCCGTTTCTCTTTGGAAATTCCGCTGAAATAATATTTCAAATTACCGCGAGTGGCGGGGGCGTCGAGCCGAAATTGAAGGATTTTTTTCAGCCGTCATCCATTATTCAAAAGTGCCCGGTTTGAGGAGACCCTTATTTTTTCCGGTGAGTTCACCGCATCGAAACTCGCACGATAATCATAATAATCCGGTGACTGACGATCGCGTAAACGGAATTATTCTAATAAAACGAGTGCCAAAGTTGTTTATGTCTGCACGCGTCGCTTTCCTTCAATATTAAACAGCTTGAAATAAATCTCTTTTTTTGCTTTCTTTCTCGCGCATATCGAACATACTACATACAAGGATCTGGAAGGATGCCAAGTCGGGACGGCCTTCGAAAGTGCTCCATTTTCCTGAAACTTGCGAGGAATTTTCTATCTGGAGTAGTAGTAGCGGTAGTAGTAGTGGCGATGTTTGTTTTTGTTCCAACCCTTTATTTTGGTAATACATAAATACATTCAAGATGCAGTATTGATGAGTAACGATGTCTAACTTGATATTTCTTGAAGGAACCCATCTATAAACAGACAAACCAATCAAAGTGTCTAATTCAAATCGTAAATTTAATTTTCTGCATGAGGTTTCCCATTTCCGATCCTGTTTTTATCAAATATGAATTTTAAATTTATGAAAAAACAATTCTAGTTTACTGGAACACAATTGCTATAGAGGCAAGAAATATTTCTTCCGTTTCAGATAAAACTGGAAGAATTCAAATGGAATTTCAAGACTTTTTTTAGATTTCTAAGTCAATAATCAAGATTAAAAAAAAATTATGACTCGATCTTTTCATCTTTCAAGTAAGTTAAATTCGTCAGAGATCAGCACTGATTTGTGTGGAAGTAAACTTTTTTTTCTGAATTCCACGAGGATTTTTTTGAAAATTGCAAATAATTCCGATTGACTGTGTAGGAAATTGCTGAGAAGATCTTATATTTGTGAATTCTTGAAAATATTCTTGAGAAATTTGTGTCTAATATGTAAAATCTTACTTCTTGAATGATTGACGAATTTTGAATAATTTATGAGCATTTTTATTGAATTTTTATGGAATTTGTTACATCATGCCCTCGATCATGTCTCATAGTTGCAAAAATTCTAGGTGCACAACCGTTTGAATACCTAGATATCGTTAATCAAGAATATATTGGATGTTTTACAATTAGAGGAGTAAAAAATTTCACTCTTTCCAAAATGACTCAATTCCAGATCTCTAGTTCCTTTAAATATTTTAGTGGTTGTGGCGTGAGTATCCAACAAATCGTGACTACTTATCGTGATTTTCTTCATAAAATAGTAAGCAACACGTGTTTCTACCAAGCAAATTTTTTACATAACCTAGTAAGTAGTGTAACGTTAACTGAACGAGAAATATCCTAAAGGCAAGAAATTGCACACAAACCTAATAATAGTGAGTGTGACATTACAGTCATAAAAACCTAAAAACCAGAACGTGACAAGAAATACCTAATAATAATACTGAATATTTTAATACAACCGGCGCAAATGCAGGACTCCCTACTGGGCATCCACCAAGTTTAATTTCCGGTCTACTGAAATACTGAAAAAGACCTCAATACACTTGAGAATTATTACATTCTTGATACCTACCTGGTATTAAATTAGTATATTAAAGCACAAATGGTGAAAGAGACTGTTTTCACGAGTGCGGAATTTCCATACCTTTTCTTAATTTTGAGGATTACCGTCGATTTAAAGATTTTTGCTGTGGTTGGCCACCAAGTTCAAAATGTTCGACTTTTGTACACTTACAGGGTTCATCTGCTATCTAGTTTCAAAAATCACGTATTTTCCATGTTCCAACGCAAAACGAATAGTTAATTGAGGTTCACTAGAATGGGTCTCATATCGATAAGCAATTGCATATTTTAACGAGCTGGATCATTATGAAGCGAAAATAGAAAAAAAGTCACTACGACCCAGCGACAGAGCATAACAATTTCGCCCGGATTTAGATCCAACTAACCTCGACTTTTCCCGATTCCGGCGCCATCCCTTTTGCGGGATCAATTTAATCGAATTCGCATCGAGCATCGGTATTTTCACAGGGCCGCCACCCATAAGAGGGCCCGCGTTTGTTTGGCGACGAAATTCCGCGGCACTCGGATAAACAAGGCGCAAACACGCCGCCGAACAAATAAAAATATTTGCTCCGCCGGCGAACAAAACGCTGCACGTTTTATCTATCCGCGAATGGGTGGCGCGAAGTGTGGACAGAACTCGCCCGGCGTTCCGTCGGATCCGTTTAACATTATGCGGGGACACGGTCACCGCATCCACTCTCGGCCTCCGGAAAGAACAAAGCGACTCGCTCCGGTTAGCATAATCGCGTTACGCGGCCGCCCCGGAAAAAGCGGCCGCTTTTCGGAACGGAACGCGATTAGGCCCCCGTGTTCGCATGTGTCCGACCGGTATCGGCATCAAAAAGATCATGAAACGCGTTCATCCGCGAGCGGTCGCGGTCGAGGGATCGAAAATCCTCGTAAAAACGACATAAACGGGGCTCGTTAACTGCGTCAATTAGCCCGACGGTGGGCCCTGGAGGGTTTTTGCCAATTTCGAACCCGAATCGTCAATCGCAGTCGGCCCCGTAATCGTCAACACTCAATCCTCGAATAATCAACGAAAAGTTTTAGGAATGAGCGTGGTACCACTGGTACCCATAATCCAGAAACGCCATAAGCGCGAAACTCCACAACATCGACAATGACAGTGCAAGTTGTCACTTAGGAGGCCTTTGTTTACTCAAAAGCGCTCAAAAATTACTGCGATTCTTGGTTGCATGTAAACAGTCGTGTTCTTGATGATGTTAGTGCCTCATTTTCCTCCTTTGGATTCACCGGAAAATGCATAAATGGTTTCGAAAAACTCACCAAAAACAGTCGGTCTCGTAACTCTCGAAACTCAATTGTCGAATAAACGAAAAGTCATACTCGCGAAACTAAACGACATCGACAATGACAGCGCAACACATATGACACTGTACTTGACGGCCCTTTTTGCGCTGAAAACCGCTCAAAACTACTGAAATTCTCGGTTTAGTTACTGATGTTTTTCATGGAGGCCGTGGCTCATTTCTACGTTTTGGATGCACCGAAAAATGCGGGATTGATTTCGGAAGAGGGTCACAAAAACCACTGACGCATTATGTTGGGGCGTTTTGTGCACTCAAAGTGATAAAAATTGCTGATTTTTGCTCGGAAACACATCGGGTGCGCTCGAATCGAACCGATCATGTGCATTCTGTAAATTTCTCTGATGAATTTTAGCAAGAAAATGCATCGTGTATGTTCGGATCAAGCCGATCAAGTACTTTTTTTTGTATTGAGAAATTTCTCATCATTGTGCACTATTCTGTTCGGTAAACTGCTAACTAACAAAATTGCTATGATTTTGATATGCAATGAGAAAAGCAGATTTTTTACTGGTTGACTGGTTCGGAATATTGATGTAGAATTACGGAACAGAATTGCTGAAAAACTCTTGATCAGTCCTGTATTAATTTTTCCAATTTTTCTATAATGATGGAAACTGATGAAGCAAAATGTCTACAATTATTTCAGGAATGGCGAATTTCTGAAAAGTTGCACAATTCAGCCCTATTTCATAATCCTACATTTTCAATAGAAAAATCCTAGTCTAGGAAGATAAGTCCACAAGTATAGAAATCGCTTTTTGAGTGGTGATTCCCTTATTTATGAATGTAATCAATACAAGAGTACTTTAGATTGATTTTTAAATGTATCAATTAATGTGGAATTCACCCATAACTAACAGTTTATTCTAAAATGATCCAGCGAGGGACAAACACTTGGGGATTTAGTAAGTGGATTCTCGAGGATTTTATTAAGGATGTTCAAAGGGATTTATTGGGGATTTACAGCGGATTTCTAAGGGATTTCTGGATATTTCTTTCAAAAAACAGATTTATTGTGTCGAAAATTTCACTCAAGTGTTCGTGATCCAAAAATTTCTCAAATTTTTTCGAAACACATGGTCTTTTAATTGCACATATAATGAATCACCTTCATCGCGTAACTGACATCGCGTGCTATCGTTGTCAATGTTTTGTATTTCACGATTAAGTATGGGCTCTTCGGGATTACGGGAATTCCCTTTAGAACCGATCTGGAATAAGTAATTCTCGGCAATTCATTCCGAGTACTAGAGGTGATCGAGGTGTGCGATTCCGTGCGGTCGGAAAGTTTTCAATGAGACGAGATCGGCGGGAGCCTCCGACCTCAAAGTGCTAAATAAGCGTCGAGATGCGCGAAATGAGCAAAAAGGCGTCCGGAGATCCGGGGAAAGCTCGATCCGGAGCCGGATATTACGACGACACGTACCTATAGCAATACCGCACACATGATATGCCGTCCCGCCGTCTCGGTTCGATATCGACGCGAACTTTTAATACCGACCGGGTCTGGCGAGTACCCGTTCGGTTTTGACGTGTTTTCCGCTAATCAGAGATATATTGCACGTCCGATGTTAACTTGTTTGATGGGTGTACGACGATCCCTCCTCTCGCTGTTACTTATATTGTATATGTGATATAACGAGTATAGTAACCCAACAATGAAAAGTTAGCGAACACATAACGTCACTTTGATAACACAATTTCCTTGCAGCAAACTTACACGTGTTCAGTTTCGCAACTTAACTACGAAGTTGTAGGGAAAGATGGAGTACATACGTTGCTTGCATAATGGGGAAGAGGCCTGGTACTTTTTTCTGGCGTTATTATCATCCCACAGGCGAATCACCAAAAACTTTGGGAAAGTATTACCATGCAAAGCACCGAATTTGGCTAATTTGGTGAATACCCACCCATAATATCGAAAAGACATAACTGCGAAACCCCATGACATTGTTGAACACTGTTTCACGATTATAGCTAATTTCGGTTACATAATTTTCTCTGATAGTCAACTCCTTCTAATGTCCCAAATTCGTGACTTCTACCCTAGTTTTAAAACCTTTTGCTAGAGATCAATATCATCGTATTTGCTGTAAAAAGAAAAAAATTTCCCTTGACCAAGATAAAATGAAAGTCGACCCCCAAAGGTGGCCCCGTTAAGTCAAAACGCGAGAGTTGAAAGTTTTAAGGGCGGAGAAGAGCCGGATGTAAATGACCCTCACCGTGACAAAACCGGGTTCGTTGTAGGTGGAGGTGAAGGTAACCAAAGAGATTGCATGAAAGTTCGGGAATCCGACCCTCGTCTTGATCCTGCTCCTTTCGGATTCGAACTTTTTCAACGTTAAAGCAATTATCAGAACATGACCGCGAAACGATTTTCGAACCACTCCAAAACCGCCCACAATCGACCTAGGTAACTGTTGGAATTTCTTGGACATTTTTCATCAGTATAGGATCGGTCATTCGGTGTGCGACTAAGACCTAGTTGGGGAATCTTATGCGAAAATTAGTTTTGCTAATGTAATCAAATAATTATTGCAGGGGCGCCGCTCAGATTGACTCCCCGTTGGGTTTCGAGAAATCCTATTCCTATTTCACTCTGTAATTTCATTATCCATGTCCTTTCCTCTCAAAAGATGACAGAAAATTTTGAACCGTTGTTAATCTACAATCTAAGGCTTCGATTATGGGATTTGATTAAGAACTATTTATGTAACTAGTTAATAATTTTGACAATTATTGAAGAGCCCATATGTTTATGGCATAGCTAGCTTGCGAGTGAGGACACTAAATTGGACGAGTCAATATTGCCTGATTGTGGAGGAGTTGCATACAAGATTTTATGGTCGACTACTTTGGAGATGTTTTTTCTTCAAAAAACTGATCGAGAAACATCTTTGATCAGTTAATTTTGGTAGATATATATATCAAAAAGTTCAACAGTTTGACATTTTTTTTAAAAATGTGTCTAATAACCCAAGCCGAGCAGCCGATTTACATGATCATTTTTGGACTTGGACCGGACATTATAATAAGCCAGATTTTGGCCGCTAAACCAAAAAGTAAATGATGAAATTTTTGACAGGGTTATTCGGATCGAAAGTGAAGCTTTATGTCGAGCTTTATGTGCTCAGGCTGGAAGTTTGGCTAACGAACACAGTGAGACAGACATAAATTATCATTCATATGACGCGATGACGTTTGAACTCTTTTATATGTTGACTACAACAGAATTCTACTACTTTCGAATGCTTTGTGAAATTTGTTTGAGTAAAATTCATCAGTTTTCAAAAAAATTTACGAAATTGGTTTGTTAATGTTAATAGGATGATAGTATAGTTTGGCCACTTTCTAGGCCGCCACTAGTCCCTAGTTCCTGTAATACCACTGGAAGGAAATTTATGTGCTTACACGTGATGTGCTAACTAGATTTGAGTTAAACAATGGTGAGATGTACTTTATAAAGGGTCTCGTTCTTTGTGTCAAATCCTGACGAAATAATGGCCGGAAATCGTCGAAAAAATGACGGATCGGTAAATGGCCGGGCCGTTATTTCGTATTCCATTAAAACATCGAGCCGGGGGAGGGCCGCCCCCTCCCCGGCTCATATTATCGCGTAATAATTCACGGAGCCTTCTGAAAATCATTTAGTTTTCGAAGTCTGCGAACGGCTCGGCGGCGCTACGGCCGAGGAATTTTAATATCCGACATTCCGGGTCGGTCCGGGCGAGTCCGGGATGGCGCGACGCCCGCCCCCGACCCTCCGCACTCCATTTATACCGGCCGCAGATTTCCACTATTCCGCGGCGTCAGTTTCGGATCGCCGCGGCGGATTTCGCCCCGAAAAGTGCCCGCTCGCGTGCCCCGCCCCATCGACTCCGGACTCCGGGCCGTCCCGCGGAATTCCGCCGGCCGTTACGGCGAATCGCGGGCCCCCGGATCGATCGCAGACGTTCGCCGGAACAATGCCCGGACGTTAGCGCGTAATGGCGAAAATCCGCCGACCCGGATCGGCCTAATTCGCGGACGGGGAGCGCAATTAGGCCGCCCGGACCGTATACGAAATAAACGGTTAATAATGGAGGACGATGTGGGGTCGTTTCGATTCCGTGTTGATCTATGAAACGGGAACGTGCGCCATCGGAGAGCGCCATAAATCACCGGCGTGCAGTAAAACGAGGCGAATTTAATAAATCAAAATATAAATCGCGCCGCCGGTTTAAATATACATTGTTTTTTAATTACAATACCGCGGACCTTATCAGTGAGTAATTGTTTCGCGTTGAGTAATGAACGTGTTTCGCATTACCGGTTCGAAAAGCGGGGTTTCGCGATATCGGGGCATTTTTAGCGACGTCTGTCGGTACGTAAACATGCCCCGGTCGTTATGCGTTTCCGGATATTCCGGATGTTTAACGCCGAGTCGACCGCGCAGTTAGCCCGAAACGGTCCACCTATTCCGGGGCTCGGAAAGTCGGTAGGGCGTACCATTGGGGTAGTTTCGAGGTACGTATAATGCCTCCCGGAGCGGAGAAATGGACACACCGGACTTGATGGTGCGTGCCTCTCTCAAAAAGCTCCCGCCCTTGCTTATTTGCGTTATGACCCCTGAAAAATACCACGAAAATCGAAAGAGGGAAGTTTAAGCAGGAATTTTGAAAAGGTAGTAAATTTTTGTAGGTGTTTTAGTTTTTGATTGAATTCACCTTTAGTCGAACACCTGCCATATAAATACTTATCGATTGTTATTGACTGAAATGGTTCTCAAAAAAATATTGGATTTAAAAAATGCAATTTTTCTATCGGATTATCATTATCACACGCAATTCGCTAATCCACATCATCAACCCTGAAACATATTACAAAAATTAAAAGAGTGAAGTTTTAACAGTATTTCCAAGAGGTAGTAAATGTTTGTAGGGTAGGTGCTGTGGTTTTCCAGTGAATTGATGTTTATTCGAACACCTGGCACATTATTAGGTAGGTATTATTCACCATTGACCGAAATTGTTTTCACAAAAATCAGAAATGTAACATTTTCGCTCGCATTTTTGTAGGTGTTGTAGTTTTCAAGTGAATTCAATTTATTCCACATGAATACTGAGTTATTTGTTTTTGATCAAAATTGTTCACACAAAAATGAAAAATCGGATCGGCGGAAATTTTTCATGAACCCATTTTTCGCACTTTCACGTCGACGTTAATACTTGAAAAATTCGTTCATTATTGATCTAGCTGAACAAACTGCATGGCGGTTCTGAAAATTTGTCGCGTAATAAAAATAAACGTAATCGTTCGGGGATGTACCCGGTTGTTTACATTATGCATTGTACCAATGAAAATGTACTCGCGTTCCGGGCGAATTTATGTCGTCTGATATTTTTTATCATTTCACGGTTGTTAACTCGGCTCTGAATAATTTCGCACACTAAAACGCGTTGCGGTAGTTTCGCACCGCCCGATCGCGGAAAATTTCCTCGCCGGCCTCTGCCAACTTTTTCCCCGTCGAACGAATGTATCTCATTTTTTCCTGCACGCTTCGATCGCCCGATCCATAACGACCGTCCGGCAGAAAAACTCCTTTTTATCGCAATGCCCGAATATAATAAATCTAGTTTTTCCGTATACTTCATTCGGAACTTTCGTAATTTATCTTGGAAACAGTTTAGGAGACCTGGCGATTTGTGAAATAGCGCGAACAACTTTCTTGCGGCGTTTTTTGTCGCTTCCCCGGTTTTCGGATTCGCAACAACCTATCGAATCCTAATCACGTCTTTATCCCGATCTTTCCCGGTGTACCTGAGAGAACGGTCGCGTCTCGAGACCGATTTAAACTCGACTTTTATCTTAATTTTTCACGGGTACGAGCCGTTTTAAATGGGCTCCAACAAAAGGATTCCCTGCTTGCCCCCTAATTGATGGCATTCGCGGGGTGAATATTAAGGAGACTTTAATTAGAAAAAATTCGGTCTTACGTAATTTTTCTTGCTGGTACGATGAATTATATCGCAACAAAACCGAAAACTGTGGCGCTGGAAGATAAAACTTTTGAAATGTAGCGACCCTCGCGAATATAAAAATCGTTATTAGGGTTTTTCTTTTCTCTTTAGTCGAACGTTATAATTCGGGCACTCGCACTGAATCAATAACAACATAAATAATTGTCAACATGGGGATTTATTCCCTTGACAAATATTGATTTCATTCGCTTTAGAGAAAGCGGCGCAAATTCCCAATTTAAACTTCCGATTTTGGGCCGTTTCAACTTTATTTCCCCAAACTCTCCCCGAAAGATCTCTTTTACTGATCGTTTCCATTTTTTTTTCAGGTAGGTGACCTTCGATCTGTACGAAATCCATCAAATCAGACACGGGATGACTTTTAAAAGTAAGTGAAACATCCAATTTTGGGAATCTCGAAGTTCCTCAATTATTTTTTCAATAATAATCCCTGGAAAGGAATGACTTTCTTTCGAGCGAAAAAATATCTCTTGTCCAAATAATAGGCGATTGCGGATTTTTATATAGAAACCGCCGAAAAGTCCGGCCGTATTCTCCGATATCTTTTTAATATCACCGGAGAGAGAGTCTCCCGGATTATTTGTGCATTCTCATCTCTTAACGTCCGAACGAATCAGGTCCACCGGTCCGTTTGCCGTGCAATAATCGGGGCCGGGAAATTTCGGCATTTTTGTAATTTCCGGCCTCCCCGAAAACCGTATAGTAAAGCGGCACACATTGTCCCAATAATAAATCGGTCGCGATAATACGCGAGCGACGAAAAGGGGACCCTGATGATTCGAGCGTACGGTCCTTATTTGAGTAATTTATTAGAAAGACAGGCGGCTGAAAGCAAACAGCGCGCTGCAAATTTTTAATATCAACACCCGTATTACTCACGTCAATTTCCCCGAGCGCCCGGGTGAATGCGGCGCGATAGAGGACGGTTTTTTCCCCGTCTAGACCAGATTTAATTAAGACGCCTCTAATTGACACCGCATTCGCCGTGTCATCCGGCCGAGAACGCGCGAAGCAAGATCCGCCCGCAAAAGACAAGGGTCGTACCCCTTTGTCGCCCAGTTTGGCATAAGAAGACGCAACAACGAACCATTTTCACGAAGAACAAAATTTTAATATTATGAATGAAACATATTTTCATATGGCGCAAAATGGGGAGTCCTGCGCAAGAATTTTGTTGAAAAAAATTGTTATCAATTAGTTATTGCAATTAGGAAGAAATTTCCGTAACGTCAGCAATAACAAATCGTGGACACAGCTCGTCTGCAGATGGCGCTCATAAAAATTTGATAATAGTCGCTGTATTACCGATTACCGACATTCTGAGGTATTTAAGTGTCTACTGTCCTCCTTGTCGGTAATGTTTTCGTGTTCTCAATAAAATTATGCGATTTTGTCCCCAAAAATGAGGAAAAACTGATCACACAGCACGGATCAACACCGTAACTGTAGCTACGCGTAGCGCCATCTATTGGCATTTCATAAATGCTTGAGTAAACACGTGACCATGAGGTAGGCGACTCAACATACATATTTGGGGAAATTTTGGGAAATTACATGCTTTCAGGTTTTTTCCACCAAGTCTGTGCGTCAAACTCGCCAGTGACGTTCGTGTTGTTTAGTGTTTATGTCCGTCATTCTGCAAATACGCGTGCTCTGGCGTTTTCTGTGGGTTTCCTCGATGTGAAAATGGCGTGGACACTTGAAGAAAATGCTTCTTTTTCTTTCGTGGGTAAATTCCAGCTGTGGAAAATACTTTTGTTCTTCCCAGACCCCTAGACCCTCCCTTGTTCTGACGTCAATGGTGTAGTGCGGGTTGCGAACTTCCGCTAAGTCACGTGGTACCCATTTCTGAAAACCCAGTATAATGAATCATAGGAAACTCGTAGTAGCTGACGTCATCAAAATAAAAATAAAAAATTTATTTCAGCCCATTTCAGCCCTTCAAACCTCATTAAATAAAAAATAATTATAAAAATTTTTGAAGGCCATAATATCAGATGAGCTGTTTTGAAAAATACATGAAAATTCCTCATTCGCCTTAAATCATTTTGATAGTTTCGCTTTTACATTACCGCGGGGAGCATCGAGAAAGCATCACTCCCATCTGAGCTTTCCGTTGTAATAACCCGCTTTAACGACTTTGACCATTCGGCGCTAACTTCATTAGCAAAACCAAATATGGGAAAGTCCCCCACCTCTTTTCGCGTCGCGTTCGGAGGGAAAAATTACGCCATTCCCGGATTAATAGCGCGGCTCAAAGTCGAGCATTTCGTATCAGTCAACGTACTTTCGTTTTTTCGGATATTTAGCGCGCGATTTATTATAAAGACGTTCATTTCTCCCCGCCGCCCGGTTCGTTTTTGACGAAAGACGCGACATGCCGAAAATGAAAATGCATAAAAGATGAGCGAAATTTGCGGTCATGATTTTAATAAAGTCGGGGTATTTTTCACGCCGGTCGGTCTTTCATTCTGTTGTCGTTCGGTTACGGTCGAATAATAATAAGGCACGGCGAACGACTTGACGCGATTATACCGGGCGTTACGGGAAAAGCCCGCGCTTTGTCGAAACGCGGGCGGGCGATCGTAAACGCGGATAATTCATAGGGGGATCACCGTTTTTATTACGCGGGTTGGGTGCCGGGGCCGTAAAGGGCCGCCCTTAATTAGAAACGGAAGGGCCGAATTCGGCGGACCTTATGCCCGCCGTTTCATACCGAAACGAAACAAATCTTTCCCGATCTCCGGATGATAAGTTCTTTTTTACGGCCAGTGCGACGAAACGGACGCGACTCTTCCCGCTTATTCCGCACGAGGGACGTAAAAGGATCGCTTTTACGAGGGCGCACTCAGACCCGCATTTTGATTCGACGACAATTACCGCCATAACCTTATCGCGATCCGGCGAAACACATTTTAAAACTAAACAACAACATCGTACGACGGAATTATGTTTGCCTAGGCCGCATTCGTTTTGGGTATGAACTTTGGGTGTATGGCCTTTGGCGCTTTTTGTATTTATTTTCGCGAAATTGCGTTCGCGATTTCCCGGCTCGGTTTTACGGTACGTAACGTCGTAAATTTCTAGTCTCTTTCGGAACAGCAGCGACGGCGAGTTCTCGCGCGTAAAAAACGTCGCTGAAATTGCAGTCAACTTTACGTCCACTTTTCACTAATCAAAAAGCGGCTACTTTCCGTAAAAAGGTTCTCCTCTCGTTCGCTTTTGATGGAAATTGCTACGGAAGCGGCTTTGTGAAATGATATGTGTGTTTTTGTTTATAAACCTGTTGGGGTTGGTTGTGTGCAAGTACAAAACGGGTCCGGCAGGGACGAAATCGTCGGGATTATAAGGGTTGACCGGGGAACGAGTTTGGAAATATTTACACCGCCACTCGGCCGTTTTTTAAATTAAGAAAAAGCGTCGCGCCCACCCCCTGCGGATAAAAGGTAAAAGGGAAAATTACGAGGGAAATATGTGAGTGTTTTGCGACTCCGCGATAAAACAAATGTCGCCATTATTTTAATCCGTGTTAAAATATTTGCTCGTGTAACCTGCCGAGGAACATTCGGACTTTTCTCCGCGGGGACGAATTAGTCGCAATTTGACCATTTCTCATAAGGTCAAACCGGTCCTAACGGACGTTCTTCATCGTATTTTTTCTAAAATAGGACAAAAAGTACCTCCATGAGTTTTGCGGAATCGAATTACACAAAACCCGGAAAAGGTCAGCGGATCGGATCGGATTGGATCCGGGTGCCTGAAAAGTATTCGGCCCTGCATTCTAATGTGACAGAAGTTGGTACATTTTGTATGAGGGGTATAACCTTTTCATCGAAATTGGTCGACGTTTCCTTTGATTTCGGGGGTCGGATCATTCCCATTCAGCACCGCGTTATCACCGAAAAGACGTATATCCGATACGTGGTTAGAGGTAAACTTTTCATTTCTGATGGCCCTTTTCGGGAATTGTCAACTTTCCGGTTATTATGTCGGAATTTAAAGACGATTCGCTTTCTTATTGGAAAACAATGTGATGTTCCAACTTTTCAGGAGCTTCATATTTAGTATTTTATGCATTCAAGGAAAACTGAAAGTCGATTTTTTTCATAAAGAAAACTTCCCGCGGAAACTTTTTTAATAATGATCCCTCCTTTTCCGCCAACTCACGTGTATTTCCCAATATAAACGTATGAAAGCTCAATTTCCTTGTAAAATTGAGGCACAAAGTGACTGACTGAACCTAATCCTTCTATTTTCTTTATAAAGTGCGAGATTTTCCCTTTAGTGCTCCGGGGGCTTACCGTCCCAGTCTAAACGTCCAGGTGAGAGTTCCGCTTTATTGAAACTTCGAACCGACCGAGACCGAGCAAACAAATTTCGCCACTTTGCGCCCCGAACGTTCCGCGACGCAAAATCGGCGGCAATTTTCGGGTATAGTTGCGAAATAATCCGAGGTTCGGGAAGCCAAAGTAACCGCAAGATGGGATGCACAGGTTACATCCGCCCCCGGCGGCGGTTCGGGGGCTTTCCGAGGGGGCGACACCCCGCACCGGTAAAACTTGCGCGCCCTCGCAGAGTTATGTTGTCTACCGACTGAAATAACCGTCCGCAAACATTCCGTCTCGCCGCCGCAGAAATTCAATTAGCCGACAAAGTATGTCCCCCGCCCAACTATGCGTAATGGGGCCAAATTATGTCATTTATTCGGGCGATAACCGGCCCATTGCGCACCTGGAGCCTCAAAGGTTCGACCGCAAACGCCTCGTTTTGCGCCCGGTACAAGTCGAAGGAAATATTCGGATATGGGCGCAAAGTATAAAGGAAAACGTTTGAGTGCTATCCCATACTCGAGTTGAATTCGGAGGAGACGTAATATCTGGGAATTATTCCGAGATGACAACTCAATGAATTGTTCAGTTCGACGATATATCCGAGGGTCTTTCGAGTCAATTATAAATTCGTAAGCTCTAAAGCCGCCACATTTCGAGTGCGGATTCCGCAAATGAATCCTCGGATTGCGGCGAAATCGACTTCCCCCGTCTGCGTTCGCGCCTAAACGGTCTAAAATCAATTCAACTTGGCAGTGCCGAACTGGATTTTGACGTTTTGGTGATTTTTGCTTCGTCACACCACTTTCGTCTAGAGGTTTTCTGTGAATTTTAAATAACGTTGTTGAATTTACATTTTTCGCAAGTAGTATTAGTTCTTTGTTCAATGGAATCAACTCTGTAATATTGAACTCGACTACAAATTTTGAGTTGCAATTTTGGCTAAAAATTAAATCCATAAACTCCTTCATAATCGGATGAAATTTATGATTTTCTACTTCTCTGTTATCGTCCCTATCTTTTACTTCCTTGCTATCTCTATTCTTATTGGACAGAGAGATCATTTAAATTCTCCATTAGGGGAGGCTATGTGGGCATCATTATGTTTCATCTGAAAACTATTAAAAAGATAGAGATAAAACAAGTGCTATAGTCTCTCCCTTGAAAGAATTTAAATGAATTTAAATGATTTGTAGATTTTCCAAATTACTGGTAATATGTTCAGTTTGCCAAAATTTAAATCAGAATTAACCTCATGGTTCCAGTAGAAGATCGTTAGATTTTTCTGACGTTTAAATTCGTCATCTACTGTGTGTACAATGGAAAAACATGATGAGCCACTGAGTTATCACTATCAAGGGAAACTTGTATGAGTATATGTTTTCATTCAATTTCAAACCAATTTTCCCAGCGAAATACATTGCAGAATAAATAATAGCAAATTCATGTAGTGAGTTTCAGTATTAGTGGTATTTGCCAGTTTATTGTGTTTTCTCGTCAAGAAAAATTTGCTCATCAGTTATCACAGTTTAAACAATCCTTGGAGACATACATTACTACTTCGATTTAGGAGAGAAAGTAAACCGATTTCCAGATTTATTATAATTTGAGAAGGATAATAAGTAAACTAACAAATATGTAAATAAATCGACAAAAAAAACAATCATTTCGTACACTTTCCAACCTTGAGAAAAAACTATGAGAAGTTATAGAAACTTTTCTAGCATTTTCTAAGCTTCTAAAATGTGCCCCACACATCCATATAATCAACAACAAAATTATATTTGAATTTCGCGCCTTTTTTCAGCAGTACTAAATAAACCTGGGCTAACTATCTTCTACCTAAACCATGGGCAAAATTTGGCTAAAAATATGATAACACAAGTAAAATTCGTTTTAGTTGTTCCGCACTACAAATTTCCAACGATGATAAATGACAGTATTTTGAAACGAAACTGCTTTTCTAAATTTGCCATCCTGGCGATTTCTAAATTTCGTCAACCCCGAGGGTTTGTGGTCTGGGAAAAAAAGGACCCCACGTGAATAACATAAAGGTGCAGGGCCGAGCGGTTCCGTTTTGCGGTATCGGAATCTGGAGACCCTTTTTGCCGACACTTTCCTCTTTTCCCGCCGGAAAACCAGAGGAAAACCGAACAAGATCCGAGCCGACCGTGGACTGCACACGAAAGCACGGGCGCCCTCGCTGGGAAATTCGCCGGAAAATTTAATGCGTCCGCAAAACTAAACAAAGCAAGTCTGACCGTTAGCGTCCGAGCCGGCTAATAGGCGTCCCGACGTATACCCGCGATTCGAGTTGAACCGTTTGTTGCCGGCTGTTCAAATAACGCGGTGTCCTCTATTTTAGTAGCGCAGAAATGATGATTGCGTTCCGAAACGGGCAAACACGACGTCAAACTCGTCTGCAAAGCAAGCAGCGATGCGTTCGCCCTCGCCCGCGGATAAAACCGGGTAAAACCTTGCTCTAGGTGCAATAAATTATACCCGTCACCGGCGTGTTGACCGTCGCTGACCTCCCGAAATGAACTCGGAAATTGCCTTCCGAACTCGCTCCATTATCAACGGATTTTCGAAATATTTCAAAAGAGTTCGTGTAATCCAGTTTTCTTTCCATCGGAGTGCATCGTAGTAAAGAAATGCACCTGGAGAGACGAGAATCGCACAATTTGTTCGTAAACTTATGCCTTCAGGTGCTTACTTTCCTAGGTTTGGCCTTTTTACCTCTGGATTGGAAGAAATAATGAAAGGGTTCCATTTAAAGTTCCAAATAGCTAATTCGAGGATAATCATAATCAAGACCCGAAAAACCGGGGCTTATTGTAGTTTTGGGGGACGGAATTTCTTCGTAGTCTTCCTTTTTTGCACTGAATGTGATAAAGTTTATACATTCTTATAGTTATCGATATCTTTTGAAAGGATTTTCTATATTTTATTTAGAATTTTGCTTCATTCTTCAACTTACAATTTTTTTTATGATTTTTGGTGATGTTTTGAGATTCAGTACTTGAATTTCCATAAACTTCCGAGAAATAGTCAGTAATTCCGTAATACCATCGTAATACTTATTTCAAATTTGTTCTTCTCATTTACCAAATCTTGAAAAAAAAATGCTATACTTACCGATTTAAGTAACAACAATTTAAGCTATGGATTATACTAAGTAATTGTAACTTTTCAGATATTTTTTGTAAATTCTTGGCAATCATGAGAAATTTTGAAGTACTGTTGTCTCCAACTCAGAAGAATATTTCTAAGATTGTGGTGGAATTCGCGGAAGGAAGAGGAATCTTGACATCCAGATAAACTATTGATAAAGATGGTAATTTCCAGCTTTTTTCTATTTCAACAAATCTTACATGATTTGTAAATTCTTTGGGAGTTAAGTAGGTTAATCCTGAGTAATTCTCAGTCATTTTGAAATTTTCTTGGAGAAAACTTCGGAGAACTTTCGGTGACAAACCAGAGGAATTCTGAAGATTTCTCGTAGAACTTTCGTTGTGAAACTAGTGGAATTCTTAGGACTTTAGTAAGATCCACTTTCCAAACTGACTCCATTATCAAAAGATTTTGAAATATTTAAAATAAGTTAAATTAAATTTTCTTTCCATTGGAATAAAGAAGTGCACCTGGAGAGACAAGAATCGTACAATTTTAATTTGATCTGGACCGAACCTTTTGTGGCTTCATCAAAGTCGGGTTTACTCGCCGGATAAAGGACTGCCTGGCATTGTTTGAAAACGGAAATGAGCAATTCTCCGGACTTTTCCGAAACGACCCAAGAAAAATACCACCGCGAAAATTCTATAAATAAAACATAATTAATATTTTCTTTTAATTGACCGGGATAACCGCGCCGTGGCCGTTCATCTGCAGACGCAGCCTCGAGATGATTCTTTCATTAGATTCGACTCCTGATGATGTCGGGATCGATGATTCTCCTCTCCGTGTATAAATCCGTTTCCGGTTTTTCGTGTATATCTTTCTTTCGCGATGCGGCTCGGTTTAGTCAAGTTAACAGCGGAGATGCTCGACGCAGATTTTCGACTTGATATTTCGCATTGTGCCGTTTAATGCCTCGTCCTTTGTTGCCGTTTCCCTTTTTTCGCCGCTTTGTTTTTCCGATCTCTTCCTCAGTCCCACCAGTATTTGTTTTGGCTCGGCCCTTTGTTTGATATACTGCTCCCGGAGAAAAATCCCCCGACATTAATCCCCCACGGTTTTTCCGATCGCCAAACGAGAAACAGTCTCGACGAGCCGCCCGGATTTGCATGCGACCGTCCGCCTAATTATTCCAGAAACGCGCACGAAAATAACGAGAAACTCCGCGGATCGTTTATTTGCGGACAAACATCGATGATTTAGCCGGTTACGAGTACAAGTGGGAAACTCTGTAAACTCGATTCGGTGTTATCAGTCCGGAATGGGGGTAGTTACACTCGCGGCAACCATGTGTTTGGGACGTGCCCGGAATCGGGGGATGCACGGAGCGCAGTAAATTCGGCCGGGCCAGACCCGTACCGTATAAAATTTTTATGGCGCCCCGCCGACAACAAATCCCGTTACTAATTCAATAGAATCGGCCTAATAATTCCGTATTCTCGGGGAAAGCCATCGCGATAACAATAACAACGAGCAGAAGACTCCGCCGCTCCGGAAGGACGGAATTGACCGTCGAGACACAAATTCGTATTTATTAGGCGGTGATAAACGGGCCCGAAATTTATTCCCCACCGAAAGAGGAAAAATCGCCATTGTTACACGAGCGCTCCGCACATTTACATATGCCACATAAAAACGGGCGCATTCGGAATAAGAAATGCGAAATATTTCTCATCCTACTGTAACACCACTTACGCGCGCCTCGTCCCGTATATCGTGCTCTATGACCTATCCGACTACGTAATACGTAGGTACCGTAATAACTAGGCAGGTAATAATAGTACAGTGGAAGTTACAAAGTCGCCAAAAGCTCTGGAGGAATTTTCATCAAGGGAAATAAGAGTTTGCGCGCATCGTTAAAACTCCACTCTGCTCCATCTCGCTTTTTCGGCCGCTTAATACATACAAAGTAACGTATCGAATTTACGGGCATTAATTTTCGAAATTTGAACGATTTCTTCGCGATAATGACAGTCGTAAAACACTATCAAAGTTCGAGCTTTCGTTTTACGGACAGTCGTGTTACGAAGGTGAAAATCGAGATTGTTCGATAAGGGCGGCGAAAAATATGCCACCCCAATTTCGGGATTTATGGGCGTTTTTGCGGGATGCAAAAGATGTAGTTATTTTCCGGAAATATTGCCTCTCGTATGGGAAATATAAGGAAGTAAGAGGCGTGCATGATTAATGACCCTTCCGGGGTACGAAGAGCACTCTTATTGGATCGTTATGCATCCGGCTTTCGGTCGGGAAGGCTCCCACGTGTTATTTTAACGCGTATAATTGGCCCGCGGATCGGCTTTTTGCATAAATTTCGTCGCTGACGCGTTTTTTTCTCGCCGATTCCGTATTTCGTCCGGCGCGCACTTTGCCGTTGTTTACGGCCCGGACGAATTAAAAATGCACCAGGTGGCACTGCGCAAAACGGGGATAAAGCCTAGGTTTTGACCCGAGAGGTGGGTCGCGAAAGCGGCCCTCATTATCGTCCCGAATTTACTGCCCGGACGGAATAAATTGGGCACAAAGTGAGAAATCTAACCTGTTTTTTTTCTACCGACTGAAAAGTGGGAAGTTGATGAAAACTTGGGCCGTGCAGTGCGCCTCTCCGCCGGTTGATAAAAGCCCAGTTTGCGCCAACTTTTTCCATTATCCTCATAAAATAGTGCCCGATATAAAAATGTTTCGCCCATATGAGAAAGTGGAGAGGTGCTCGTCGGGCGGCGCTAACGCGTCATGTTAATTCGTTTGCGGCCTCTTCGGGAGGCAATAAAGGCGCCCTTATCGATGCGGTCGACGGTAAATTCGGCATGACTGACAGTTAACGGGCCGTCGATGGGGCCGTGGGACTGTGGGGCGGAAAAGTTTATTGCGGAGGCGCCGCGGTTGTCGTCGCACTCGAGGATCCGCCGCCCCTTCCATTGTGCCGCCTCCATCACGACTATAATAACAACTGCGCCATCCACTATCAATTGATCCTAACCCCTCGACTGGTTCATGACACTTCAAGTAATTAGATCCGCCCTCGAGTCGTGAGTCGGTGAGTGCCGAACATCCATCTTGGCTCTACAACTTCGCCGAGATCGACCACGGGATGTTGCGGGGTCCACTTTACAAAATTTCAGGGTTTTGCTCATGCAGATCTCGCTGGAATCGATATTTTTTGTTCGCAATGTTTTGTCTGCAGTTTTTATGAATTTTTAATAGATTTCAAAGCTCAAACTTCAGTAAACTTCCGAGAAATCTGAGAAATTCCGGTAATTTTTTGTAATTTTGCAGCAAATGAGTTCTTGGCAAAAATTTAGCCAAGAAATGTACCAATTAGGAATTATCAATACACTCCTGAAATTTTTCGAGAATTTTCGATAAAGCTCAGGGATTTTTAGAAATTCTTGTAAGTAACTTAACTAGATTATATGTTAAGATTTTGGAGAAATTCTTTGTATTTCAAAGAAAGCTTGGAAATTCAGAGTAAGTCTTGAGAAAGCTGGTATAAGTAATGTTTAGTAATTTTTTTGATTCTCGTTTACCAAATGTCCACGAATTGGTTTTAAAAGAGAACAAATTTCTTCATGGTTTCTCAAACACTCATAGAAGATTTTTCGTTCTAATAACAATAACGCTTGATCTTCCAGTTACTGGCAGTTAAATTTGTTGATTTTAACTATGAAAAGGTTGTCCTCTATTATAGTGATTCAGAAGTTTTATAGCAAGCAGAACTTTTTATCAAGATCAATCTTAAATAAAGAAATGTTTCCTTCTTTAGTTATTGAACTACAAACTTTAGTATTCAATATCCCATTCATGAAAAGAAAGTGTTAACTTTACTGTACAGACTCTAGGAATTCTCTGGAGAATTCTAGGTAATCCTGAGAAATTCTCAGTCATTTTGAGGAATATCCTTGTGGGAAACTTGGAAAAACATGAGAAACCAGAGGAATTCAAAGGATGTTTAAGGTTCCGAGAGGTTTTTGGAATTGCGGAAAATCTACATTTTAATATTATGTCTTCGTTACATTTACAAAACATTGCAAGTCATCCTGAGAATTTCTCAGTAATTTTGAGTAATTCTTGCGGTGAAAAGAATTTATTTGAGTATCCAGAGGAATTCTCCGGAGTTCAGACTTATCTCTATAGTATCCAGACCGTAGTATAGTATATCTTATTCTCTTCAATCTTACAAAATATGTGTAGCAATTTAACAGTGTAGTCAGGGTGAAATTCTTTGGCATTCTTGGTGATTTTGAGACTTTTCAGTCATTCTGAGAACTCCTTAAGAAGTCTTGCTTAGAATCCAACGTAAGGAATATTGAGAAATTCTACAGAAGCCTTTGGAATCTGATGTAAACTTTTTTCATAAGCTCATTAGCAAAAACATTGCTTTATTGCTAATTTAGTCAGCCTGTATAAAGGCTCCACAACGAAACCCGGAAAATCTCGTTCCAGTGTTCCACCCAGAATTATTGTCCGAATGTCTTCAAGGGGCAACGAAGTCATCGCTCTTGAATAAAATTCCAAACTAATTTGAATTTCCAGTAGGTAAATCCCCGCCCTAATCTCAATATTTAGGGGTGTTTTAAAGTTTTCCCCGTTTTTTTTCGCCGCGGAAAATATGAGTACGGTTGCATATGTCTGTTGATTCGTCCGAAATTTGCAATGCAAAGGAGGTCCCGGCGGCGCGGGCTTATAATTCCGTAGGAAATTACGGCGGCTGATGCGGGGGATTTTCTCGGGGCCGGATCAGTTTCCAGCCCCGGGCGTCAACCCCCCAGAAACGGGGCGAGAGTAAGGAGGCCCTCGCGTAATCAGTCAACGTCTCGCCAGCCGGTCCAATCAGGAAACGTCCAAAAAACAAATGATTCTTACCCCTTAACATGGCGCAATTATTTATTTTTGCGAAAATGCACCGACTCATTATTTCGAGATGACGAGAGCGCCCCCTCCGCCGACTGCTCTCTCGACCCGAATTTATCGGATTTCCTCGCCGGATAATTGAGTTTCTCCGATACACCCGATAAGCATTTTCTGCAAGGCCCTAGTGCATTCTTCTTATCTGTGTATGGATACGGGCTGTCATGTTTTATTTATTATGCAATTACATCGCGCGTTTGTCACGGCTTTCGTCCTATTTCACGGCATCATACGCGTTCAAGTTCCGCCCATAAATTTCTTACTTTTATCAATTTACGCCACCCCCTGCCCCATCTGTCCTCTGCTTTGTCAGTGGATCCCTTTTCCCTTTTTTTCGGTTGATGGAACTGCGTGCAAGTTCCTGATCATTTCTATTCTTACATTAATCTTATCATTTTTATGTACCGCTCTTTTTATCCGGTTTTGTCCCCTTTTATTCTGCCGCCGTCACATGACGTCCCTTCACAATAAATTTCAACTATACGTGAAAGACGCACTTTCTCCCGTACGCGATTGTCCCTCTAGCCTTGCCATTAGGGCAATCATATCGGGGCGGTTTAGATATAGGGTAGTTCAGATAATCGATAACTAATCGAGGAATAGTGCAGGCATTTTGATTAACTGTACTAAAAGGCTGACTCGCTCAGCCCGATCATTCTTTATCGCAAATTTCTCGGTCAAAATTGAGCAGATTTTTCAATCAGAAATCAAAATGTAACGCAGTGGCAAACTCTAGGGACAATTTTGGTTATTCAAAAATGATGATCAGTTGAAGAAACCAGCCCAAAACGTTTTAATCTTTATCGCATGAAAGTGCAGACGACGTGAGGTTTACGTGAAGGAAACTTTTTCCCAAAATAAAGAACGTCAAAACGATGTGATCCCAGAACAAAGTTGTATTCCGAAAATGGACATCAGTAAGTAATTCTCAATCTAATCTAATTTGAAAGATCTGAATTTTGGAGGAGGGGGTCAATCTAGTGAGACTCTTTCACTTTCTTCAGAGATTTTGGCTTCCTATGCGAGATGATTAATTTAACGTTCGCGTGCCGTTTTGCACCCTTTAAAGCCCGCGTCAATCCGCAGACATTAGGGTTTTTTCCGTTCTATGCAATCTGCGCGCCCTTCGTCTCGTTACTGGTACATAAAGATGACAAATGACGGCACGAGCGAAAACGCCTGATGCCGAAACTGAAATCGAGCGGGTAATATATGTATGAGGGCGCTGATGCGAAAAGATACGCGTGTACGCAGTTTCGGCCTTTCGGCCGATATATTCATGCCGTCTTTTTGACGTTATACGAGCTCCTAAACGCTTCATTTGTCCTTCATATGAACCTGCATCAATTTGCCGGGGCCCTTTGTGCCCCCACGTCGACGCGCCCTTTCGAATTTTGACCCGCGTTGCACAAAACGCGCCTTTTCGATTGATGGATCCCGATAATACCAGACTGTTTAGGAACTTGTACTATAGCTGCACTAAAAATGTTTGTTGAATCTAGGTATACTGTATTTCAGTTAATCACAAAGCCACGAAAATTCGATGTAAATTTTATGCATATTCAACTAAGCTACTGTAATCGGACAGGACAACTAAACGTAAAAGTCATTCAATTTCATGTAATTAATACAAAATTATTCATATTTCCTGGGGGCTTTGTTAAATTTGCCACAGGCACCTATATCGTACCATAGTGTATTCGCACATAAGGACTATGATGATAAATTTGTATTGATACTACGATATAGAGAAATCAGGAATGTGTAGGTATCCAGTGGTACGATTTAAGGAACCTGTTTCTTGAATTGTACCGAACGTAAGCTTCTGGGAATGCTGAAAATTTTCTTATGAAAAACCATCATCAAAACTGAATTACAAATATGTATAGTCATTCCAACATAAACTGGTCAACACGTGACCCCCAAAGTACTTGATAAATACCTGTTCGACAAATACCTGTCATTAGTCATTGAATTTTGCTTAGCAACTTAGGTCACGTGTTGGTCAGTTTATGTTGGAATTTCTGCAGATTTTTTCCAAAATTTGTAGAAAACATCAGCTGAACACCACTAGGGTGTGCAATATGGCAATATTGGCAATGTTGCAAATGAGTACCGCATTACATCAGGTTCTTGGGGTTTCCCTTTAAACGAATTTTCTTGAGCGATTTATCCTCACGGAAGACGTCGAAGAGTTAATACGAAAGCATTAGAAAATAACGTTCCATTCGAGCTAAATTTGTTGGAATAGTTCGCATGCAAGCAGCGATAATGCAGTCGCGGTCATTCTGGCATAAGGCAACAAGTAGAAGTGCGGTGCATACCGAGAGAGCAAAGTTCCGCGATAAACATTCCGCTAAATATACTTCGACGAAGTTGTCTCGACGAGAATTGGAAGTCTCGTCGTGTATAAAAACGTTTAAAAGTTTAGAAAATCGATCTGGCGCATCAGAAACCGTTTCAATCCGTCGTTTTTTCGACGGACTTTCGCGTCTCGACGATGGGTCCTAAAGGCGGAAGCGATGTTTTAGCCCGGAATTACAATCGGCGAATCTCGCTGCACCCAAGTGAAACTTTGTTTTATCCCTCGAAACTTTGTAATTTGTAGCCCGTTAGAATTTACTGTGTTTCCCAGACCAAAATTAATTGCTATTGCATTATAATACTAACCGGTCAATGTTCAACTGAATTAATCCGTACGAATGATGGGATGAGAAAACAGTAATCTCGAAAAAGCGTAATCGCGGAAAGTCGTAATCGCGGAACCCCACAACATCAACACAGACAGCGCGTAACGTCATTTTGCCTATTTTGGGGTTAATTCAATAATTCAGTCATTTTCGCTACACAAGAACAGAATTGGAGCCCAAATTTATCGATGTCCTATGAAGAAACTGATGTTATTTCGAGAATCGGCGAGTTCCGAATAGTGGCTCATGTTGGGCCTTTTGCTAAAGCGTTTACAATACAAAAGCTCCGCTTTCAAACCGCATTGGTCAAGTGGGATGAATAAGGGCGCTTACACTGGGCGATTTATTAATAATATTTCAAGCGATACAGCCGAACGGGGGACCGTAAATGTCGAAAATGTACCGGAAAGACGCATTCATCAAGTTCGAGCCCCCGAAAGCCCTGAATCGGGGATGACCGATAAGACTCAAAAATAACTCATCCCGGGTAGCAAACTGTTGAATTCCTCGTACGATCCGTGCGGTACGAAAATGTGGTGGGAATTATGCAGAGCGAGAGTGCTCGCGTTTCACGTGATACCCAAAATCAATGAAACCGTAAAATTCCGATCGTTTCGGTTCATCATTTAGGCGGAATCGCCAGTCTGAATTGTTTTGCTCCGGCTGCCGTCGAATTTCAATTGGCAATTATTCAAATCCGGCGTGCATTAGCATAAACATGCATGCGTTCAGGTAATAAAGCATCACTTCATTTCGCCACACGTATCCGACCACGTTATGACGTAACGATATTTTGCTGATACCGTTAGTTAAGTTTGTTGGTTCGTTTAAAAAATTAAAAAGTGGTATTTCGGAAATTGAGTTGGTCTTTATTTGTTAAGTTTACTACATTGAGGTTCGGCGACAACTGCCTGGTTTTCATCTAAGAAAATAATACAAAGATTTGCTGAAATAGTCGAATAGACAAAATGTACATATTCCGTTGAAAGCAACTTAATACTTCTTCTAGGAAGATCTATATAAAGGTTTAAAACGTAAGGGGTTTCTGTGAGAATGGTGTGATAACATAACTCCTCCATCCCTATTTGAGAACTACGGGGCTAAAACCGGAGTTCGAAATTCTAGGTTCTGGTATTTTACTATCTTTACTTCACGTGCAGGTATTAATACAGAATAATTCGGTTTAGTTGCGGACGCTTCTGATTCGTAAACAATGGGGATTGTTACATTTGGGGTAGTCAATTGTCGTGTAGTAACGTTAATGTTGGCTTTTAATTGTCTGAGTAAATCTACACCGATTAATCCATCATATCTAGTACTGAAATTGAATAGATAGAACTTGTGAGGTTCCTCTAGTTTAAATGTTTTAAAAATTGGAATTATCATTACTTTATCGTGATAGCTAATATCATGAGCTGTTTCTATTGTAAAAGTTTCATCGTGAATGTTATTTGGAAAGTATCTGTAAGCAAGTTCCGGATTTATTAAACTACGAGTACTTCCGGTATCGATTAAAAAGCTTGCGTTGATTTCTGGAATGTTAACGTATGGTAGATTTGCTTTTAAAATGTTCAAATGAATTACGTTTGATTGGGGATTGATTGAGCCCACTGAAAATTTACATTGGGTACATTTTCAAAATTATTAGCGACTTGTTCTTGCGGAATAGACCAATCTGTGTCACTGGTGGACGGAACGTCTATTGTTTGGTGGAATAATTGAGATGATGTGTCCATGGGTTCCGGACCTAAGTTTCGGTTTTGATTCGGGTTAAAATTCCTATTTCTTTGACTTTGCTGATTGAAATTCTGCTGCGGATTTACTTGGTATTGTGGATTGAAATTCGGTTGTTGATTAGCTTGGTAAAAATTATTTTGTTGTTGATTTGGTTGTTGATGATTATTAAAAGGTCTTTGTTGATTATTTTGGTATCGCTGATTATTTTGACCATAGCGATATTGATTGTTCGGATTATTGTAGCCATAATTATTGAATCTGTTATTCGGATTTCTACCAAAATTATTACCACGATTATTCATTTGTCCGTATTGATTGTTACGGGGGTTATTGAAATTCTGTTGATTGTTCGGATTATACCCTTGATTATTTGCGTACTGATTATTCCGAGGTGGATTGTAATTTTGACGGTACGACTGATTTTGGTAATTGTTTGGGTACCTTTGATTTTGTGAATTATTTTGTGAATTCACCTGTCTCGCAGGGGTCACTCTGTGTATGGGCTTGTAACCATAATTATTGGGTTTATTGAACATGCTATTTCCCTGATTCTGCAAGTATTGGAAGTTTTCTTCTTCAATTACAAATGCCATTGCTCTTTCAAGCGATTCTGGTTGTCTTAGCCTAATGCTATTTTGAATTTGCGACGGTAAACCACGAATGTAAGTTTTCAAACTGAGATTATCGTAATTCTGTAAATGAATCCGTCTCTCATCTGCATTTAATTCCATTGTATTAATCTTTGAAATTATTAAACTTTTCGTATCTTGACAACGCATTCCAAAATTGTAAGGCGTCTCATTTTTCATTGGATGCAAAGCAATTAGATCCTGTACAAGACAATCTAGGTCTCTTTGATCACCAAAGTATCCCTTTAACGCGTTTTTTACTTCATTCCAAGACTGTAGTTCGATTCTTGAACCAATTAACGTTAATGCTCTGCCGGTCAATTTACCGATTATTGCTTTTAAAAGAAAATTATTTATTGGATCTAGTACATTCAAAGGATTTGCGTAAATTGCAATCAGATTTTCACAACTTTCTATGAAAACTCCTAAAGTATAATTGTTCCCATCATATTTTGGAATTGAGTCCAAATATAATCTTAGTAATTGATAATCAACTGCTCTTTCAGCCATTGCCATTATTGAAAGTTAAAATTATTCCTTTTTCTTAATTAAAATTATTTGAGTTGCCGTTTATTTGAGGATTGGGATTGGTACTTACAAGAAAATGATGACGTAGAAGATCATCGACATCTTTAACTTTGATTTTAATTCACTTGTGACTTTTCTACTTTTCACTTCTTCACTTTTAAACTCTTCAAATTTCTTCAAATTTCAATTTTCTGGAGGTGACGATTTTGTTCTTCCCCAGGAATGGTTGGTTTGACTTCGTTGAGACGAATCGGACTGATGGGACTATGTGGGTTCCCAAATCTTCGATATTCACTCGAAAACTGCCTATCGCGAACTTGGTCAACTTCACCAATTTTTGGATACGTCAAATAAATTGTTGAAACAAACCGGGATCACAATTTTGTATACCGTTTTGACGAAATCCTACCGACTGCGCCAGTTAAGTTTGTTGGTTCGTTTAAAAAATTAAAAAGTGGTATTTCGGAAATTGAGTTGGTCTTTATTTGTTAAGTTTACTACATTGAGGTTCGGCGACAACTGCCTGGTTTTCATCTAAGAAAATAATACAAAGATTTGCTGAAATAGTCGAATAGACAAAATGTACATATTCCGTTGAAAGCAACTTAATACTTCTTCTAGGAAGATCTATATAAAGGTTTAAAACGTAAGGGGTTTCTGTGAGAATGGTGTGATAACATAACTCGTTACGGTTATCTAACATAACGTTAACTAATTCGCGCAGATGTAACTGTAACCACTTGGTACCGGAATACATAATAATTATCGTTTCAGCAACCGGATACGAGCAGAGTGGGGCGGAATATGCCGGTTTCTCACGCGAGAAGGAAGCGTTCACGTTTCCGGGACACTTCGCTGCTTCCGATACTTTCGCCTCCTTTTATCATAAAAATTACCGGCGATCGAGGACTGGGGAGTACCGAAAATCGGCCCTCGTTTCCCGTCTTTCGCGAGGTCGCGGGAAGGGGCTGCAGTCAGCACTTTAACCTACAGGGTGATAAAATTTCAATGTTTCAGTAGTGAAAAGCCAATTTTCGTATTGAAGATTTGTGCATTAGCTAAAAATTCTTCGTTTGGGGGATTGACTTGCACAAAAAGCTCCCAAAGCAGATACGAAAACGGCAATTTATTAGAAAAATTCTAATAATCATAAGTATTGCTATGCATTTCCATACCGCGATAAGATTGTTGAGAACATTTTGTATTTCATTATTGCAATTTAAAGGTTTGTGTCATTTATGAAAATTTTCATTGCACATTGAAACCTCGATTGAAATATTGAAATTTCGACATCTCAATACTAAGATGACCCTTATTTACCATCAAAATGTTGCATCATTATCTTAATATTAGGTAGAATTAATGTGTTTTGGAAAAGTAGAGCAAGTGATTTGATAATTTTCAACAAATTGATGGTTTTCGAATTATATCATTAAAAGAGCATCTGCGACGTCGTCTGCGACATGCATCCTCTATCTTCTTACTCCGACAACTTTTACTGGGGCCATAAAGGCTTATCCCGAATATTTTGGGGAAATCTATGCACAGTAGAAGTTTGTCGGCGTGGTTTAGGGACACCCTGTATATGTGAGTTTACCATATAGAAGCATTTCGTGAAGAAAAATGCGTAATAGTAGTTCAGGTATCAAGTAGATAATGAGGTGGTTTATCGATGAGCCTTAAATTGGGCGCGTCGATAATTCACCCATTATCTTCGCGGAGCGTAAATTTTTTTATGTTCAAATGCAAGATAATTTCTCAAGATAATATTTCTTTTTACAATCATTGAACAAATAGGGGCAAAACAATGGTAATAATGGCCTGTCTTTATGCAGAATTTATATTCGATCGCTCTGTATAACGAACTAAAATAAAGGTAATTAATCATTGAGTAAAGGTGTTAAGTTCGATAGAGTCGCTTAAAAAATCAACAGCATTTTACCTTATAATTATATTGACCGAATTTCGTGTCATACTTTAAGTTACTTTACCGATTCTACCATCATTAATATTAATTTTGTTTGTCACAGTCAGTACAAAATAGCAGTGTTGGCAGATTACAAGAAAATTACTGAAACCAAGTTTTAAAGAGGAAAAATTCAATAAAATTCAGCAATGTGCCAACTACTGGTACTTACATTACCAACAATTGGGTCTTTTACCCTCCGTTTCATACGGGTCGTTTCAATTTCGGGCGACTTCTATTACGGGCGTCTTGTAAAGGCTCACGAGCAAACAATCCGCACTTTCATGAATAAAAAAGTCGAGGCCCCGGGAAGTACGCAGGACGTAACGGCTGCCGGTAGTAAAATTTTAATAGATATTCTCCATATACCGGCGTCTCCCCACGGCCGCCCATTTCACCCCTTTTTCCTCATTTTCATCCGAAGCGTCCTTCATAATATTTACGTGTGCGAGTATAAGAAAGGCGGCCGGCGCGTGCCCCGAATGGCCAAATTCAATTTTCGAAGTCTAATTCGTCGACCCAGAAACGTCTCCAGCGACTCGACGCCGAACGCATTCTCTTCCCGGATCGATCCGCCCGTTTTTTTTTCGGTTACTCTTCTTTAATAGAGTAAGTGCGTACGCGAACTATAACGGAGGGGAAGTCGTGATGAAAGCTCCTTATTTCAGGGTCTTTTATTTCAGTCGGGCTCGGTAATAAGCCGAAGCCGGTGGCATCCAGTGCCTCGTTGTTGTTGCCCGCCTGAAAGGAGGCGCCCACACGACAAAGGGCCGCGTCCTCTCTCCTATTGATTTAGTTTTTAAACACGGCGCTTTTTCACGGGCATAAAAGGTATACGGAGTTAATTGGATGTCTCGGAAACAATACTCGAAAAGTCGCGCACCGTCCTCCGCTTCCACTCGTTCCGACTTTTTCGCCTTTCTCGATTACCTGCTACTTGGAAATTAGACCGAAATAATCAACCGGCCCATCCATCATCGCCAGAGACATTTGACGCATTAAGTAGTCGGAATTACTTTTTACTCGAGCAACTCGAAACTTTAATTCGACCACACATAATTCGCCTATTAAATTCCAGCGTTATAAATCAATTTCCTCGGTGCCTTCGTTATAATAATGCGAGAGTCTCGACGACGAATATCCATCGTGATAGAATAACAGGATGATTCCTAATTTGATTTATTTCCATTATCCTTGGCGCATCCGCCATCGAGCTTTGGCGGGATTGAAACGGTTCATCAGTCATGGCGTGCTTTTTCCCGGTGACCCCGAAAGAGCGAGGCTTTCACCGTAATTAGACGCATACGATACATTATGCAACATTTGCGCTTTCGCCGTTATTTAACAGTGAGTTTACTTAAGACACTCCCAGGAATACCCGAAATCGAGTTCCGCCCGAACAAAGCACTTTTAAATTGTTTCCCGGGTTGCTACTCCAATTCCGAACCGAAACATTTATTATGTAAATTACGTGGCCGCACCGAGCGAACCGGCATAACCTGTAGATTTCATCAGGTGGGCGTTTTCGCAATGACGTTGTAAAGTTTCCCGCATAAAAAGCTCCGGGACTTTTGTGCGAGGCTGCTTCGAATTCGGATCCTTTATCCGGTTGACCAATTAAAAATGAATGTTACGGTTATGGCGCCCCGATGCTCTCGCCCTGAATGGACGCAATCTCGGGGCGCAACCGTAAAGCTCCCCCCGGAGCTTAACGGTGCCCCCGGTCGCTTTCGCTCAATTTTGCGTAAATTAAATCGCGCAAAAATCGTGTAGAGTGCGCCCTAACATTACCATAATAACAAAGGGGTGAATTTCCCAGACGGAAATCTTTTCAGGCCCGGAACCGTCAAAAGTCGCGCCGATATAACGACGTTAGCGCCTTCGCCCCTCGAAGAATTATCGTCTCCGGTATATAGGTACGCGTTATTCGAATGAGGCAATTTTTTATCGGGATTTATGGGGTTGTCGTGTCCGTATCACCGCCGGAGCGATATCGAGTTATTGGCGTTTATTAAGAGATAAAAGTGGGCATTTTTCACCCGGTTGACAGTCTAGCCCGGTAATGACCGCACGTTTCGTATTACGCGATGCCGCCGCCCGTGTCATATCGGACGCGCATAATGACGGGCGTCCGTAAAGTGGCCGCGTAACGAAATTAAGAAACGTACGACAAAGGCGAGGACTCTTCTTTGTTTCCGGCACTGCGTGACGTTTACATTAGCCTCAAACACTCTTTTATGAATTTACTTTGCGGCCGCCCCCGCCACATCCGCGCTTAATGGATTTTCGGGGCATGCGACGCTTTTCTACTTATCGTTCGGGCCGAAAGTGCGCATTTTATTTTACAACGGGTAAACAACGGAACTCGAGACACTCGCGTGTCACTTCCTCATTTCACGGGACGTTACTCGGTCGCCTCGATAATCCACAAATAGAAATTCATTATTTTCGCCGGCTGCGCCATTTGTCCTGAAAGAATTTGTCATTCCGTCATTTTCCCATTTGATTTATGGCCTGTTTCGAAATGAAAATCGCTCATTATCGGAGTCAATTTTTCACCTGTATCTCTTACGGACTCCGCCGTAACAAAAACCGTAGTTGCAGAGGACAGCCCGAGGAACTACTGGGTTTTCATAAATGCTTGGGTACCACGTGACTTGGCAGAAGTTTGCAACCCGCGCCACACCATAGGCGTCAGAACAGGGAAGGGTCTGGGAGTATGCGGAAAACAAAAATATTTTCTACAGCTGGAATTTACCCAAACAAAAAAAAGAGCATTTTCTTCAAGTGTCCACACCATTTTCACGTCGTGGAAACTCCACAGAAAACGCAAGAGCACATGTGTTTGCAGAATGACAGACATAAACAGTAAACAAAACGTCACTGGCGAGTTTGACACACAGACTTAGTGGAAAAAACCTAAAAAGACGTAGTTCCCCAAAATTCCCCCAAATATGTATGTTGAGTTGCCTACCTCATGGTCACGTGGTGCCCTAGCATTTATGAAAGCCCAGTAGATCAGTCTTATTGGGAAGTTGGCATGAATTCCGTCGATGCAACTTCAAAAAGTAGCAATTTAATTTGCCGGAACGAGTGCAAAGTGAATAAACAGAGTTTCTATCGAAAAGCGAATCCGGGTGATGATTGTTTTACTCCGACAGTAATGATCAAATTTATATCGGGTACTTTGTAAGCTCCTGAGTTAGCAGGTATGGCGATTTTAATTAAAAAGCGCACAATACGAATGCAGGCGCATTCACTTCTGCCGGCCTGAATTTATAGATTAACGCGCGTTAAACATTTTAATCGAACGCGAGAAGAGGCATTCCCGTTATTGTTTCCGGAAAACTGAAACGTACCGACCGCTATACCGGAAATTCCGGGCATTTTTGACCCGGAAACGCGCCTCGCTCGACCTCTGACCCGCCCGCCATGATTTACGGCCGCCTTTCGGACACTCGATCCGAGCCGGTAATTCGGAATTACTCGACTTATTAATCGAGACACGCGACCGCCATTAACGAGACGTCTTGAGTGCGGTTTCCGTGCTCGCGTGACTTCTCCGTGTCATTTTCACCGGAATATCGCTGTAGGGCCGATCGACGGGAAATCCGGGTGGAGGCAATTCCGGGCGGATCTTTTCCGAACGTCCGGTCCGGGGGCGATTTGATTCGCGAAAAACATTTTTAATTAAATCCCCCGGATCTCACACACTTCGAGACGCGGTTCTCGACAGTAATTTAAGTTTTCCTGCAGACGAGTGTGTACAATGGATCAGGCCGGGAGATGGGGGAGGAAATCGCGTTAAATGCGAAACTCGGATGGCTTCCTGCACACGTAAATTGCTCGCGGTATCTTTCCGCAAGTTGTCCTATCGAGTTAAAATTGAAAGAAACTTCCGAGCGGAGCGGCTCCCGCCCTAAATTATTTACGAAGGCGCCCTCTCTGCGCCGGGGACGACGTGATGTTTCGAAATTTCTGGCTTTGTGAGGGATGCGTCCGCCTGTAGTACGGCGGAGGCGTCCGCACTCGAGGATTCCACCGAGAGTGACAAGTTTATGAGGCCCCCTCCGTATACTTGCCCTATTTTCTTTGTTAGGAACGTGACAGGGTAATTACGATCCCTCTCGTATACTCGGCTCCCAGGTAGGTGCGCGAGTCAACAGTCGAAATTTTCAAGACAAATTGCCCGGATTATTAATAATACGCGACATCCGCAGACTATAATCATTATGAATATGTATTATGATCATCGGAGTTGACGGGGTGCTAATTTACTAATTTCGACAAATAGATGAAGATCCGATTTTTTGGACTTCAGTGATTTTGCATTTATCAAAATCAGGGTTTAAAAAAAATTACATTTCCTGTTGTTTTAACTTTTTAGTGTGGGACAAAATCGAATTTCAGTTTTGTTACTAAATGCATAAAAATAAACTCGGAAATAAATATTTTTTTGCTGATGGCACAAAATGTTGAACGTAAGGAAAACTTGGATTTTGACATTGATTGCGATTAACAGTTAGTCAAAGTGACCTTTTTTCCCGTACTTTGAAATATCTAAGTACAATGAGAAAACTTACAGCAACAAAAGAAACACAAAGGGTAAAAATTTCTCTGAAAAATATCTTGTTCACTAATTCCTGTATTTGTGAAATTTCATATTAATTTTTACTGAATCTCTCAATAATTTCCATCAATTCCTTACTAATTCCTACTAATTTCCCACTAATTCCTACGAAATCCTCACTAATTTCTACACATACTTTTTAATTTCTCACTAATTCCTACTAGCTACCCTGATTTCTCATTCCCAATTAATTTCTGGGGCTTGTCCATCAAAATTTCCCTGAGGAATACCTCTCACAAAGAAGTAAAATATATTGAATTTCTAGCAGTTTTTACTTTACGATAATTTACAACTGATTTTTTAATAGTGTTGAAGATGAGGAAGTACACCGATTTCATGACTCCCATAAAAAGCTAACACTATATCTAGTTTAACTAGTTCAATAGTACCGCCCTTATCAATAAAAGTATCGAAGTATTGAACACAACATTGTATTTGTGAAATTTTATTTTAATTTCTACAAACCCCTAATAATTTCAACAAATTTCCCACTAATGCCTCACTATAATTCCTACTAATTTCCCATTCCCATTCACTAATTTCTCACTAATTCCTACTAACTCCTTACTAATTTCTAGTGATTTTTACTTTTTCCCCAATATGTAATTCCCAAAGAATTCCAAAAGCTTGTACAGCAAAATCTCCTTGCAAGATACCCTTGGTTTTGGTCGAAAAACGACAAAAACCTGTATAATTTTGGACTTTGAGAGGCTATTTTTCTCTTCGTATGGGAACAAGAACTGACTACTTCCAAATAAATGAAAATTCAACATTATTTAAACGGAAAGTCACCAAAACGTGAAAATCTAGGCCTGTAAAGATGAAACAATAATAAGAAGAGAACTTGGAAAAATTTTGTTCCAGTTCATGTTCATCCGTTCTCTTATTAAGTACTTCATTTAAAGGCGCACTTGAAGAAAGCGAACTCGACTAATAATTGTTCGCCGGTCGAATGATAAATTTTCCTAGTTAAAAGGTTCTGAACGAGCAGTGGCAGATCCCATTCCGGCACGTCAAAATCCGCCGAGCAATTTGTAATTTATCTCACGAAACAATATTAAATTTCCTCCATCAGAAGGAAATTGGAGTAACGGCAATTCGTTCGCCTCCCCCGATGAGATTAAAATGTTAACCGGGATACAGGTTATACCTAGTAAGAGTAATCCCGTAACAAACTGGCCGCAGGACCGGACCGTAATTCGCTCTCGACCGCCGTGATAAACGTTACCCTCAAAAATAACTAACTGAATTAGAGGAAAGGGGCCCCGAATTCCGGGCTAGATCCCGGATTAGGGGCCGCCGGTTCGAAACTATTCCGGGGGGCACTTTTTCGTTATTCGCCGAGGGTGGAAGATTTATGTCGCACGTCGGGTCCCGGCGGCAGAAGTATGTCGTCGTCCCTTAATTTCGGCTCCGGGCCCGGAAAGGGCCCGTTTCAATCATGGCCCGATTGCGTCCTACCGCTAAATACGTTTCCGGATGGCCGGAAGACTTTGTCCGGCAATAAGCGATATCATTTATTGCGTCGTTGGCGACGATCCGCGGCAGAGGCGGGCGCTGAATGCGCGGCATACATATCCCATAACTGTTCATGTTAACGATTAAACGGTTCCTCCGGGGACCCGGAATGGTTTTAATCTAGTGGCCGGCGATCTCTTCCAAAGTTTTATATTTCCCCGGGGCTTTTAGGGTGGGTGGAGACAACAACAGCTTCTCTCCGTGTTGTGTTTTAGTCCGAGCGACCCTCCAGCGCGTTACATCCCACCACTCTACGATCGAATAACAAGTTGTTACATCGGAAAGTTTCCCGAGTGATAATGGATTCGGAGCTGCAAACATCACAAATTTTTAATAGCCGTCTCTATTTTACACCGTGCCGCGGTATTATGTTTGCCGAATTTCCAGGTCTTTACATGAATCTCGAGAAAATCAACATCGTGTGATTACTTATTGTTATCGCTTTGTTATACTTGGAGCCAGTCCGCGAATATTCTCTTGCAACTTTTTACCACCAGTTGAATTACTTCAATTCCTTGGCTAATTTTGTTGGAAAAATTCAAATCAACATTATCTGAAAGTGAAAATTTTGCCGAAGAAAGTCGATGTTACACAGTGGACTTCACAAAGATGCAGCAATTTTATTTTGGTAATTTTTTGCATCAACTAGGACGGAGCGATTGAATATTGAAAAAATTCTAAATGAGGGGAGGCTATGACTATCGTTTTGTCTCTTTTTACAACTATTAGAGGAATAGAGACAGAACGATGATCATGACCTTCCTTGGAATTTATTCAATCGCTCCGTACTTCTGGTTCTGCCTGTTGCGGAAGATATTTGCAGAACCGATTTACTACTTTAAAATTTAGGTTATCTTTGTAAATTATTCGAAAAGTGAAGATTTTCATCTTATTTATCAAGAAAGTTATTCTCCTACCTTGTAAAAACTGAAAATGTTGCCTATATTTCAATTTTAGGTTTTTTTCACTTTTTCCTACTTTAAATATAGCTTTCTGTGGAATAGATACCCAAAATAAATAGAATTTTGACGAATATCATTGTTTTGACGTTTCTCATCCTGAAAAAAGTTGCCTTTACGTAAAGCTCCCGTCGTCAGCACTTTCTTCGTCACAACCAAAAATATACAATAAGTTTGCCAGTCTGAATTTTTTATTTTACAATAATTCTTGATAATTGCCTATTATCCTATTATTAATTAATTTTGTGTTTTTTGATTACTTTAATTCATTCAATTTTGCTCTCCTCATTTGCCAAATCTTGCAACAAAAATGTAGCTTTATCGAGTTCCGCCCCTAAAACGCAATGACACTCTGTATGGCGCACTTTCAATGGCCCAAATCGACCCAATTTTTCCTTTCATCGGCATAATAATGATTGGAATCGTGTAATTAATTGAATTTAAACAAAAGTCCAATTTCTGCGGTACTTTGCAGTGTTGATGGGGCCGCTTAAGTACCTCCACTTCTGTCTTCTGCCGGTGATTTGTTTAGAACGCAATTATCGCCTTATTTGGTCCTTCAAATCGATCGCGCGCGCAATTTTTCCAACTGTGGCGGAAACGGCAGCAGCCGAAAGCCTCGGGAGGAAATTAAATCGTGACCGTTGTTATTCGGCTCAGAAACGTCGAAGCTCCGGCATAAACGAACGCCTTTCTATAAAATCTCGTCAATTTCCCGATAAAATAATCATCAAGCGCCGGCGAACGGGGCGGACGAAATCGCGCCTTGTTTCTCTCCACGGCCGAAACCGGAGAAAAGTGTGCGCATTTCCGAGTCTCCAGTTTCTTCCAGCCCCCGGTTATTGTGAAGCCAGACGATCCCTTTTCTCGCCTTCATCCCGGCTATCTGGGAAATTCCATCCATTACGTTGGCACCACTGTCTCCGTAAAATATCGCACTTTTTCCATGCACGCGTCGCCTGGGGAGCGGACTGCAATAACTGAAATACGCCCTCGGACGAAATAATATTCCCGGACGATCCGACGGCCCTCGAGTTTACAGGTATCCGACTTATCGATCGGCGGTCCTTCCGGATTACCGACAGGACAAGTCTCCGGATGGCGTCCTAATTCCTCGGCGCAGTCTGGAGAGAAACCCGCCTGATTACTCGGAGGATCGCCGCTTAACTTTTAATCATGATTAATCCCGGACCTGCTTCGAACCCTCATTAACTGCCATTTATTTCGCGCGCCGAATGTACACCGGACTTTAAGTTATTACCTAAAGGACGCACACATTCGTACCCCTTTCGCGGAATTATTCACGTCCAGGTTGAGATGGGTCCATCCCGCGGATATGGAGGGATCGAGCTTTTCGATAATTCATATGGAATAAGCCAGAGGTTTAATTGTCCCAATTTGTGATTGGTCGAAAGGATAAACTTATCGCACGGAAATTTATCGGGTAAACGGCGTATTTCTGCAGGGGTTGAACAAAAATCCAAGGAGGAATGATGTGCTGCAAATATGAGGGCGAAACACACGTAATCCCGAATAAATGGAGGAACGTTTTATACCTTGCGGGTCGATACGTCCACGTCCTAACCCGAATCCCGTGTTTTATTACCCGGTACCCTCAAACGTAATGACAGTAACAGAGAGACCAGTCAATTCCGATTATTACGGCCGAGATTTCAGGTGAATGGGCGGATTTTCGATACAAGTTTGCTCTTATTTCTGTTCCAGGTAAGGCCAATTCGATTTTGTCATCGGGATGCGTCGGGCTTGCGGGGGTAAGTGAAAACGTTGAACGTAAACGCGTGTGACATGTATTGGAACGAATTTTTCCCTCGGAGAGAAATTGCCAACGGATTTTATTACCGTATTTCAATAAACGAAAATGAAACAAAAATATTTCATATTGTTCGGCAACATTCCCAGATGCCAACCACTGGGCTCTCGCGGAATCCTACATATGATGCCACCGAATTGAATGGAGAGCTCGCCAAATACTGAATCATCAACGGATCGTGGAATAATTCGCCGATTATGAAGATGAAACGGGCGGCGGTGGTCGGCCCGAATCGCGTTTGATTGCCCAAGGGAGAGATTGTTATTTTGAGCAAATTACCGGTAATTTACGGATTCATCTCGACCGAAAGGGTGGGCCTTTCGAGAGTTAAATAATTAACGGCTTTGTTGTAACAACCGGTAATTATAAAAATTACACTCTCTGTTGCATTTAATACGAGGGTTAATTAAAGTCGCTTTGTCATATAAAACCTCCTGGGCGAAATTTATACGTTTATACACTTTGTTACTTATCTTTGTCCCTCTCCCCTGTGTCATATTCGAGTCGAAAGCGAAATGCGGGCACATGTGTGTGCCGGGGAACAATCCCGAAAACACCCCAAAGCTATAGGAAATGGCACTGGCAACGTTTATACGGGAACCCGTCTCCAGGCTTAACTCGTCCCCAGACTTGTTCATTTTTGCGTAAAGTAATGAAACCGTTTGGTTTTCGTATAGAAAACTCGCCCCAATAAGACACTCTTCAATATTGTATTGTGTGTTCGGTTTGGCCGTTTGGTATTTCCCAACTCGACTAGAACTTTCCGTACAGAGCAAACACATCGGCTGGAAACTTTACGAAGCGGAAGAACTCGTTATAGGATGCATAAGGAGAGGATTCGATACGTGTTGTATTACACGACACCCCGATAAAACTACTCGAACCCACATCCCCTTTGTTATCCGCCGAAAGGAGCGGGTGTCGCCGGGGTGCGATTCGCGCTTTTCCGAAATCTGTTTGATAATTTTCAATTCAGCCGCGTTACATAATGCACGATACCTCGAGCAAGTTCGGAGCGGCTCTCATATTCGTTACTTTTGCGCGGGCACGAGTTCTTTAAATCCCATTTCGGCGCCGCAACCGCGCAAAGTGCTCTATTAGAGAGAAATCCCGCTCATATACTCGAGCCGTCTCTTATCTCTTTCATTTTCCTCCGCAATCGTTCGACGGGGGGATGCAGCACGTCGGCGGTGTCGAGCTCCGCGAGAGCGACGAAACGAAACGTTTTCTCCGTTTATTGACTCGATTGCGAGATGCAGTCGAATACGAAATTCCCATATACCTACATACAAATTGCTGATTGTTTGTTGTGAAATTGAAGTTCTCCAGTCGACGGGAATGCATGCATGTGCAAGAAATTCGGACGTTTCGGTTCGATCGGAACGGGCAAAAGGTTGCCGCGCTCAAATGCACATCCAGCGTTCGGTTTAATTTACAACTTAAACTTTCGGACCGAATGCGTTTTCAACGTGAGCCGTAGGGAAAATTTCGGCCAAAGGGTCTTCAATTTAGGTAGCATGCAGTCGATTTTTGCACTGTTCATAATAAAGTTTTTGACCAAATGATTGAATTTGAATGATACTCAAGTTTCAACCACATGAACGCTTATTATCTTTTCAACTTTGTAGTGCAGAAGTAAATCGAATTTCAGTTTTGTTAGGTTTTGCCCATGGTTTTGTTCCCGGATCACTCGAAATAAAATAAACAGTTGGCTGTTGGCACAAAATATTGAACGATAAATTTTGCTAACATTATGAACTTATTTCCCGTAATTTTAAATATTTACAGGACACAGAATTAAGGTTAAAGAAACGCACGCTTACAGAGAATTAAGAAATTATTAATTACTCCCACTGATGGATGTTTTTCCGTCAAATCTTGAGAAAGTTTCGAACCTCATTTTTGACCAAATTTACATCTGAAAACTTGTGTAATAGTGTTAATTCCATTGCATCAAGAACTGTCTACTTTCAAAACATAAAAATTCAACGTTATTTAAATTGGCAGGCAAATGGCTAACCTAATTTGAAATGGCGGAATGCTTGTTTACGCAATCCCAAAATTCCCGACAGAAAGGTGGTGTTACAAAGCAAGAATGACTATACCTACTCTTTCCAAGATAAACTGCCCATCACGTGATCCCCAAAGTACCTGACAAATACCTGTCATTAGTCAATGGTTATAAATGTTTTTCAATTAAATTTTGCTAAGCAACTTAGGCCACGTGATGGCCAGTTTATCTTGGAAAGAGTAAATTTGAAACGCTTTTAAATGACTGAATTTCTCAAACAATCCTTTGCTATTAGTTTAAAACAGCAAACGATTTGGTCTTCATTGGTTTTTGAAACTTGAAGTATGTACTCTCCCAAGAATCCTGTTCGAAAATTGGTCATATTTGAATTTGTTCGAAATCCAAGTTTTTTGTCGGCTGGAATTTCCGTGACTCAGCGACCCTTAATACCCAAAATTCATGTTAATTTGTCGAAATTACGAAATTAGCTGCATGTCTGCCCTGCAAGTTTAAACCGAATTAGCCGGTTTTGTAGTTGTTCCGAACGGTCGGTTCCTGGCACATTTATAATGTTTCCGAATTACGTGCAAATTGGGGCGACCGTGATTCGTCGCATTTAATTCATCCCGCATCCACCGCAAATTAACTCGCCTAATTCTCCATTATCATTACCTGCCTGCGGGCCATCACCGGGCGCAACGCGTTAAATCCGGTTGCACTTTGCGACCGGTCGCAAAACGCTGCCCATGAACCGCGGAATCTTGCGACCGTCCCGGGGGCGCATCCGGCGTCCCCCGTCGCATCTCCGGGAAAATAAAACCAAAGTTTCTCGTCAAGAGCGCCGGGAATTGGACGAGATGACGTATGTACGTACAGCACTTTTACACCGCCAGTCACAGTTTAAGTTTCCGAAGAGCACGATGCCCAAGAGATCGGTTCCACTTTACGAAACTTGTTAGCATACGCGGACTCGGCGCGGAACGGTAAAATAGCGAGCACGTGAGGCCTCAGGGGCCGATGCGTCCGGGGGTTTGCGAAATTTACTCGCACCGGCCGTATTGATTTACGCGCCCTCCCCTCGCAAATTAAAGACGCAGATTTTAAATGGGTTCGGAATCCCACAAGAGGCATCGCCGTCGTACATCTGCGTCGGGGCGCAAGGGTGGCCGACACTTTTACGACGGGCGCAACTTTTTAAACGACTCGAACGGGCTCTCCGGTGTCCCGGAGTGATTCGGCCCGAATTGATGTGGCGAAATTTCGCCCGCGAACGATAAACGTGAGCCCCCCGACATGGCGGAAGCGGCGCACCGGGATCGCAACCGGTTATTAATTTCGGCTTGCCAAGTTTCGTTCATGCACGGTGACACTTGTAATTGCGCCAAACACATAATGGGGACCCGCATTTAACACACACATGCATCGCATTAGCAGGGTTCGGATCGGCTTTTGCAGACCGAAAATGCAAATTGTCGCAGCGTTAATGTGCGCCACGCAATCATAACAACGTTTTGATTTCAGCCCCCGAATCATAATTTGAATACGACACTAACCTGAAAAAGAGATGTCCTAACTTTAGCAAAAACCGCGGTTTTATGAAAGTCTCGAATGATTGGTGGTTGCTAAACCTCAAAAAATGAAAAGAGTAGGAGAATTGATGAAATCAGATTCATCATTTTCTGCTCCATCTCTGCTCTAGTGATCTTTGAATATTTTGACCATGCAGTGATATGATTAATGTAACATCAAGACCGACTGAGAATTTTGAGTTATTGAGTAGTTTTCAGTTGTATTTCTCCAATCTCCATCAGATTTGTAATACTGATTCAAATTCAATTTATTTTTTGATTTAATTCACAGTGAAAAAATTAAATTTTGCTCTAATTTAGTTTGTGTTTACAAAAAATGTTTGTTCGACCTTGTAAAAACATTTCCCATAAGATTTATTGCATTTGTGGCTCGATTTTTCTACATTTTCCTATCTTTGAAAATATTTCACTTAGTTTGGAATTTGCATCAGGCGGAGTTCCATCAACAATAAGACAATTTATACGCCCTGATGTAAATTGATTGATCGCGCCGTGTGTATCGAGGAAAAGTTACATAACGTAAGGAAATTTCCTCGCTTTTACCTCTTTTCATACACGGACCACGTGCATGCATTAAATTCTTGTTTGAACGGGTCGAAATGGTAATTTCGATGGTAATTCACAGAAGATGGCTATTTCATACACCCTTAAATGCAATTCGAGCCTGAACCCAGAATCTCCATCTAACAGGGTCAATTCTGTATCGAGCACCGGACCTTAATATGCCAAAGGCACGATCTCATGGATTTCTTAACGAAAATTTGCCATAAAGGTGTAACCAAACCTTCAGCATATTAATGGCATTCCGCATTTTCTTTTTAACAGATTCGATACAAAATCGACCTCATTGTCAGATGAACTTCAAAATGAGGAACCAAGATTTTGGATTAGGGTTAACTCTGTATCAAATTTGTTGAAAATTCAAGGCTGTTGTCACGATCACGTTAACTTTCATATCAAAGATTTATCATAAGAATTATGGTAATCGAACCTTTTGCATATCTAGAGCCTTTAATTTTTGACGGATTTAAATCCTTACCTAGCTGAACTCCTGTAATTTTGAAATCCCCTTGATAGAACAAGACAACAATAAAAGAAAAATCACATCTCTACATGAACAGGGAAGTAATAACGAAAGAGTTTAATTACAGATACTCCTGGAAAATCTAGGCAAAAAGTTTTAATAAAGCAGAAAATATAGAGATGAAGTTATTTCATTGTCCAAAGGACTGAGTGACTCAACTTTTAAAAGCCCAACTCACAGCAAATTTCGTAGTAAAATGACGCTGTTGGAAAGCAAATGTCAGTAAAACCACGGTTTAGGTAGATACGTTGAAACATCCTTATGGGAAAAAGTTTAACCTGTGTTTTGTGTACCCCACCTCTCCTCTTACCAAGACATAAAGTGGCGACATCTAGCCATTTCCATGCGGATTTCTGTGGAACTAAAAAAACAACCAGAAATTACATATACTTTGGATAAACTTTTTCGCACGCGCATGATTCAACTTTCTTTACCTAAGCTGTGGTAAAACCACAGGTAAAACTTCAACTACAAAGTTGCGACGATTTCATAGCATCATGCGATTAGAACAAACAGCAGGAATCGCACTCGAGCGGATTTTTTCCCCACGGCATCCCATCGAATTTCAATTTGTTACAGCGTTCCACTCGAAAGGATTCCTGCATACAGGGCCTCGTCATCATCAGCGCCGATCGGACGCATCCTGAATTATGACAACGTCCATACACATGTATACGAATCTGGCCGCAGCAGTGGCATAATCTAAGTTCAACCGTATTTGATAGATGATAATTAAATGCATGACTCTGCCTCCGGGTGCTCGAAACTGGAAACGATAATTAATCGCATCGCTCGCCGTATAAGAGCGTGTTCGCATTTCGACTTATTCGCATGGGCTTTTTGCGAACGGTTCAATCCGGACGATTTATGACAGTTGCGATAAAATTTTCTTCGTGGGAGTTCGCAACTCTGTCACATTCGCAAAGTCCGGCCAACTCGGTAAAGTTTTTTTTTATATTTATGCACGCCGCCGTAAACAAACAAGATAAACCGGCGAATGAGATCAGAACGCGAATTCCGAGCGGTGCGGTAATATGCGGTGGGACCGAAAAACCGAAGGGCAAAAAGGGTGGGGAAAAAGGGGTGGCATGAAGGGCGGAACAAATGTCGGCCGTTCCGTGGATGATGCCATTAAGAGTTAGTCGCTTCACCTTAATGCAATAAAATTAGTCACCAGCGATTTGCCGACTGGAAAATTATACGAAATAACTTCCAGAAACTTCGCTACGTGCCGCAAAACCGTCATCAGAACTTTGCCGAACGGCACACGTCACCTGGATGTGCCGGGGCGAGAAAGCGCCCGGAAAAAGTCGGTAATAAGGCCGGTAAAGTGATAATCAATCGACCATCTTCCACACCTTGGGAGATTTTAAATTGGATCCGAGCGGATTACTCCAGACGTAATTTCGTTCCGACTCGCGTCTAATGCAATTCCGTCAGAACTAGCGCCAAGATGCAAATTATAAACTTTGGAACTTTGGACAAACATCAGCGCGGGAGGTAATAATCGTCTTAGGGAGTCTTTTGACCGGAGGTGTGGGTCAACGGGTGCCCGCGGGGTGCGTCGCAATAATCTCCCTTATCGTTAAACGTTGAGCCGGCTCAAAAGCTTTGCGATGCAGTTCCGGCTTCATTAAAAGCGGCGCTCCCGAAAACAACACGAAATTCGGCCAAGGCGAATTATGTTAATGTAAACAAAAACCGAAATTGCTAATACATAAATGCATGCACACCCGAGTAACTTGTTCGACCGAAATTATTTCGCCAGGAAGTGCTTAAGCCGAAAACCAATTAAAAAGCCGAAGAGGCCGAAATTAAAATCTCGAACGCGCTCGAAAAATCTTGATGAAATTAGTAGTTTTCGATAAGTCGGTAATCCGCCCGTAGTTTGAACCGTAATCGAGAAACTAGATGCAAATTTTATCCGATTGAATCGATTCGCTGATGGAAATTCCGGTAATTTTGCGCGATCCTCTGATTAAACAACCCAACTACCTACATAAATAGAGTTATAGCACCCATTCAGTGTACACCGGCCATTATAAATAATTCGTCTATAATGCACGAACATCAAGAATTGATTAATTTGTTTAGCCGCCCCATGCAATAATAATGCGAGGGCGGTAATCCATGTGCCCATGTACTTTACTAATCGCGCCGACATTATTTGGAGGCGTGTTCGGGGCTTTAGACTTGACACACGTGACAACAACTTATTGTGTCATTGTGATAAGACTTCGACACGCGATCCACCTAAATCTATTTTAAGGCCGATTTTCCCTCATTCAAACCAATGTTATTTTAATCGAGTTTTTAATGATTTACGAGCATATGATTGACCAAATGCAAAGATTCGAATGGAAAAACACAATATTTCGACCATGTACACCATCCTAATGATATACACTGTGTCCCACTCAACAAACGATGTATCTCGATAACCGTAACGGATTTTTAGAAAAAGTTCAGATAAACATTGATGGCCTTGGTTTAACGAGTTTAATGCTGGGTCATTCATCTCGATATGATTTGAGGATTTGGTTCTTATTCTCGATTACTTACATTGTTGTTAGCAATAGACAACAATCATCAATTAGTGAATAGGGGGATTGTGTTGGTATTGAGTAAGTTATTGAATACGATTGAGGAAAGCATAGTTCTACACATTTATCAAGCATTTAATATTTTGGAAGTTATACATTTTTGTAGTAGCAAAAGTCCAGTTTTTCAATCGGTATTCGACCAATAGTGAAGCTTGACAATATATGACGACAAAAGAAAATTCGATCAACTTTTCATACTCATGATGAACTCATCCCCCTCTCTGAGCATTTAATGAAAACTTCAGTTTTGCTACTGATGTTTGCAAAAATTGCTTGTAATTGACAATGTTTTCTTCAATCCTAGTAGAAAAAAAAATATGTATACCGAATCTCCCGGTAATGGTTGATTCCTCAGTTCATTTGGAGACGAAAACTTTAATACAATTTTCTCGAGGCTCCATAAGGGTTAGCAAATGAGGCGCTATCAAAATCTAACAAAAATCTTTTTCAAGCTATTGGGTTCTTATCCTGCTGAACAGCTAAAATGAAACTGCTGATGGTTGATACAATTGCGACATTTTAGCAGTCAGGCTGCATTTTTAACCATTTTTCAGCATTCACTGGTTTTTTCTATATTATTGACACCTCGACAAAATCTTCTCACAATGAGTGAAGTCTGGACACACAGTGATTTTGGGACACCCTATAGAAGAATCACTCTTGAGAGAATTTGAAGCAAACAATATTTTCGTGAACATTCTACTATTTCATCCTATTTTGTAATTTTTGTAAAACTACGAATTTTTGATATTTTCTTTGAAAATGCCCTCGAAAATGCCTTTTAGTCAACTTTTGTATTCAACATTCGAAATCAATCGACTTGGAAAAAATTGATTAGGGCGAGGTGCGTAATTGCGACCACCTAATTGCGGTCGCTCTACGCAAAACGGCCGATTACCATTCTTGTTAGCTCGGCACTCGATGTAAACCAATTCCAGCACCGAGGATCGAGGTGACAGTAATTGCGGCAATTGGTTATACACCTTAACGGGAAGATTCCCGACCTCATTCGCATTACAGCACGACCCCACAGATACCTCACCTCTGTTTGTACGGAGACATCATTAAAACTCTCCATAAAGGTATAGGCCATGATAATCGTCCTGTCTCTATCTTTCTAGTAGTTTTCGGATGAGACAGAATGATGTCCATATTATCCTTCCGTTACGAAGAATTTAAATGATGTCGCTGTATATAAATAAATCGCCCCTGAAAAAAGGGTATAATTTCCAAGTTTGTTCGATATTCGTCGCAAAAATTCGCACATCGATCCGAAACTCGACCCCGCATCTCATAAGGGCCGAGTTAACACGAATACCGTGTCGGCCCGGATACACTCGGCGCGTCTTGGGTCGTTGTTGCTCATAGTTAGCGGAGATAAGCGCGTCCCCGGGGTGCGTCGTGCGGTCAGCAGTCCCCAAAGGCGCCGCAAGACACCGCCGCCCCATTTCGGCGCCGCCCGGAGGGGCGCTTATGCCCCGAATTTACAGGCGGGCCGTATCCGCGCCGCATACCCGCCGCCTTATCTGGAATACCTGAGTGCACCGAGACCCCGGAGCCGCGCGTAGACGGAATATTAGGGGAATATTATAATGACTTATGGCGGTCCGCGCATCATCTCGTAATTTACGGTGCCGCTAATGCCCGCGACCGAGCCCGGAACGGGGAACGAAATAAAAACCGCACGCGGGGTGATAAAGCGACAGTCGAGATGAAATATATTGCTTCTTCGTTCTGCCACTTGCCGCCCACTCGGCGGAATCTCCCTCGAATTAGGAGATAAACGCGGTGGCGGTAATGATATTAAGTACCCGCGGCTGAAAGGCGGGGGCAAAAACAGTCCGGGGAAAAAATTCGGAAATGATGTGAACATGATTCTAAGGGAAATTGTTCGAATGGGTCGATTCTGAGGGGTATTTCGCTGAAAAATTTTGATCAACAATTCCCGGATTTTTTATACATAGTTGTATACTAATTTCCTCCTAATTTTTAAACCAATACCATAACCAATACACTAATAGCTTGTACTACTCGTGTTTCTTCTGCTAATTTCTACTGTTTTTCTACTATTTTTCACTAATTCCCTATTATTTTCTCCTAATTCCTAACTGATTTCTGGATCAGTTGACCATGACCATACACCAAAATTTCCCTGGGTCGGTTCAAATTTGAAATTTTCTTTATTGAAATTAATACACCAATTTTCAGCAGAGAATTTCTTTGGTAGTAATTCTATAGACATTTGTTGTGAATGAAGGGGTATTCCGCAGGAGAGTTTTGGTGTGCAAGCTCCAAGAATTAGTTGGGAATTAGAAATTAGGATAATTAATATGAATTAGTGGAAAATGAGTAGGAACTAGTGGGAAATTAGTAGGAGTTAGTAAGAAATTAGTGGGGAATTAGTAGAAATTAAATATGGGATCAGTGTTCAAGATATTTTCCATCAAATCGTCCCTCTGTTGTGAACTATATGAAAAGTAAAGTTTTTACTCCTATATGCGGCCCCTATTCATCAAGAAAATTGTTTTTCAACCTTGCAAAATGAAGTAGGTTTATTGCATTTTTAGTACCTTCTCCTGTTTTGACTTAGCTTTACGAGGAATAAATTCGTAAAAATTCATACAACTTTGACAGATCGTTTTAGAAAAAAGTTTACTTCGCGTAAACCTCAAATGGTCCGAGTTGAGAAAAGTAAAACTTTTTGCACTAAATTATTTAATCGATCATTTTTAAAATACGCAAATTGTCCCATCGGGTTGCCACTGTGTATGTACATACTTAATTTTTATTTGAAAATTGGGTTAATTTTACGCAGTTTTCACGGCTATTCGGGGCGATATTTGGGAAGAAGTTGGAAATGAATTAAACGACTTAATAGACACAACAAAGTTTTAAATTTCTCAATTTTTGTATTTTTCCGAGTTTGAAGAAAATATTTGTGATCTGAGAGTATCTGAAGAGAATAACAATCAATATTCATTCAATTGAAAGCAGCCCAAAGTAGTTGAAAGCACATTCTGAAAACTTCAAAACGAAGCAAAACGTAATTTGAGACGATTTTTGCAAACTTTTGAAGTATGTGATATGTTTTATTATACGCATCCGTAATCAAAACTGAGTGTCTTCAGCGACCTGTCCTATCGATTTTCTCAAAAGTAATCATTTTCAGAAATCCTCTTCCACGCTTTTGAATAATCCGCTCGAATCCAGTGCAATAATTTAATGCAATGAACGGAAACGGCGCGTTTTATGTAAATCCCGATATCCGAACGGCCGTTCGGAGTGACGAGAGAGGAATCTATTTTCGCATCGAAACCGACGACAGACGTCGCACGGCGGTGGGTGGGCGTCGCGGCGACCGCAATTCAATCTCGTCACCTCGTCAAAATGATTTGTGACCGCGCGAGCTCGCCCCGAGGACGCCACTGATTATCGCACGGCCGTTTTCGCTTTTTATTCCGGCGAAACGCGACGAAATCTCTTAAGGTTATTGCGAGCGCGGCGTCGCTGCAGAAATGAGGAATAAAGGAGGCGCTGTAAATAAATTATTTAATTAAATTACCGGGAGAGACAAAGCCAATCTAATTATTTCGGAGGGAACAATAGGCCCGGCGCCACTGTAAGAAAGATAAATAGGAATGAATGTGAAATCGCCGGGCTTAAATCAGCGGCGGTGCTTTTAGTAAAATTAAAATTGATTTAATCGCGCACTCCGCTATTTCGAGCATTCCCGGTCCCCAGAGGTGGATATTTCACATGGACAATAATCCTGCTCACATAGGATAACCCGGCCATACACCGGGAGCTCCTTTTCGACACGTTAACGACATACCTGCCCTCTGCGAGCTTCAAAGACGAAACTCACTTAGCCCGGACGGAAACTTGCGACTTTAATTGGGAGAAAAAAAGCGTTTTTCGAATGAGTTGGTGAGGGGGATTTCATAATGCGAATTTAATTGAAAAGCGAAAAAGTTAAGGGATGCGCTACGGGAGAGGAGCGGAAGGCGATGGAGCTCAAAATGTGAGATCGCTGTTTAAATAGAGTTTCGGAACAAACTTGACGAATTAGCCCGAGAGCCAAACGACTCGCGAAATACCTCGGAAAAACCGACAAACCGGAAGATCCAATTTCTGCGATATTTCGCGAGAGACAACAAACTGCGCAACTTTTTCCCCGCATCATTCCGGTCTCAAGGTGATATGTATATGTCGGGGGGCGGCCGATATTTATCGAACCGTATTTGTACGTTCCGAAATAAACATTGGTCAGTGGTTTGGCCCGTAATGCCCGCGATTCGTTTTACTCGTACTTAACCGTAACATATTGTTTTCGAAACTGTCAATGTAAGAATCGGAGATCGGGCCGGAGATTTATCGCGGTGCGCGGTTTCGTTTCGGTCGGAATTTACTACTGCACCTAATTTAAAAAAAAATTCGCTCCCTCAACCCGGCACAATATCAAAGGGTGGCGGGATAAATCAAGTGCCGCCTGTCCGATAACGCCGCCGGAGGTATCGAATCGATTTCGGCCTCTCTCCCCTTAAAAGTTGCACCGGGAAGAAGGTGTATTATAACGGATTTCGCGAGATCAAAGTCGGGAAAGCGTAAAATACAAAATCATTCCTTTATCTCCGTATTTACAAAAGTTTATGGCAAATAAGTCTTTTGTTGGCGCGCGCGGGCGGCTCCCCCATCCATGAAGCCTTTTTCCATCATCGGAATGCAGAATATGAGACGATATTTACAGACCCTTTTTCTTTCCTCTGTTCTGCCCTCATCTCATCTCGTCTCGTCTCGACTCTGGATTTTCTTTTTATTTCGCACAGAGACCGGGCTCTCTCCACTTCGCATCGATAAATATTTATCTCCGGCATACACAATCTCGACACCTCTAGCCAGAAGCAGCGACGATTCGACTTTAATTAACATCGCTCAATTATACGCGTGTACGTAACGACGAAAGTAATTTCGGAAAAGTTTCAAACGATGATTAGGACGCGTTTAGCGAAAACTTTTAATTGCATTTTATTTCGCACGTGTTGAAGTTGCGAACCCGCTCTGTCCGCCTAATGTATTTATTCCGAGCTCGCACGGCTATTATGTTATGCATAGGTGTAAAGTTACCCGGTGCCGGCCCTCTCAAAGGTTTCGAAAATACACAAAAGTAATTAGAATTTAATTAAGCTTCCGCTAGTTTATGATGTCGTTAACCGGGCAAATTCCCGGGTGGAAAAATCGGGCGAATATCTGGACTCGTTCCGTTATTGCACGCGATCCTTTCAGGTGTCCGCGGCGGAAACCGACAATTGCCCCTTTTACCTACGCCCCGCTCGTAAATCCGCCGTAATCGTTGTTCGGTTTAGTTTCTTTTCGGGGTTTCTCCGCCAGATTCAATCGGGGGCGGCTAAATACACCTGTTGTTATAACCGACGATTTCCGCCCGGCTTCTTTTCGGTCGCATCATTTCGACATTCTAATTTACGGATCTTGGCGCGTCTCCAATAAGCGGGAATGAAGACAATCGCGTTAAGTGCGGTGTTTTTGTCGTCCCGTTCCTCATCCGCCATGAAACTGCATCGCTCCGGGACGAAAAGAAGCCGAAAGGAAGTTCGCGAGTTCGCCGAAACTTTATCGAGTTGTACAGCTAGTTTCGTCTGTTTAGGACATTATTAAACACCCCTTTCGCCGACGAGCAGGAGAGATGGGCCTCGGTGCTCGCCCGATGCAAACTTCCGCTCGCGCGAAGAGTTGTTGCAATTTCGCGACCCTTTGGGGGAATTCGTTCGATCATTCGAACCGGAAGAGGTCATTTATCTGTCGGTTTCGTGTGCGAATAGTTTCCCGTCCGCGAGCCAGCAACTATACGAAAGCGGACACGAAATTACGGCGCATAATAATAAATAAAACGAAACGGGGGAAATTCTGAATGGGCATATTTGAATTCCTGGGAACTGGGGCGATACGGTCGGCAAACAACGCCAGTTCGTGCTCTCAAAGGACGTGATGAAGATGGTGGTGCCACAAAGGCGTCGTTTTGTGTACGAAATGAGTGGCGTAATCAAGTTATTGTTATTTTTACAACTTTCCGAGATCGCGGCGCGACACCGTCAGCCCTTCGGATAATATTTACGTTACACTTTGCATCGTGAAATCCATCAGGTGTAACCTGTTGACTATTTAAGCCTGTTGATCTCCCCATACATATGTAAATAGATATTATTATAATTCATCCTGGCATCCCCAGTAAATAACGCACCAAGCCGATGGATTTAGATTAAATTTGAATTTAATAATGACGGCAGATCTCGCCGAAAACGCTCGCAAAATCGGATTTTGGAGGTCGCAATTAAAATCGATTCGAATTTAATCGGTTTTCGGAAAACCGTACTGAAAAAATGGAAAATTCACCAATTTCGTCCAATTTTCCTCCTTTTTCCTCGGCGTGTGTTGTGTGTAGACGTGGAGTAATAAAATTGATTGTTTACTTCCAACCCGCCAACATATTCGGGGAGATTACCATCAAAGATCGACAAGGCGATATGCCTTCACATCAACCCGATAAATAAGTAATACCCTGAGAGTATTTTTCCAACAAAAAGTCCCCTTCGTATTGGATTTTTTCCTGGAGGAAAAGTTTGTCTAGAAATTTCGCCTGATATTTTACTGTACGGATCCTATAATATCCTCGCTTTTCTGTCCTAACTTTGAAAAAGTTTTCATATAGCCTCTAAAAATTGGTCGCCTGAGTACTTTACCTAATTTTACTTGAATTGGTTTGGAATTTGTATTGACCGCGTATTATTAGCGTAACCTCAGTTTAGCGTTTGCAATTCTTACAATAGGATTATGATTAGAAAATTTCTGCACTTCGTATAAACAATTCTGGAATGCTTAATCTCAAACGTTTGTAATTTGACAAAATTTCCGGGATGTACTTCAGAATGAATCCAAACTTGTAAGAGAAATTGCAGCTCCAGCCCGACACAAAGACTTGAAGACCTTCAAGAGACGAAATTATTTGTAAAATGGGATATCATTTTCATGAATAAAACTAGTAGGAGTAGTGGATTTAGTATGTGGTAAATGTGAAAGTTCGGGAAATTTCCAAGTCTGACGTAAATCGGGTGGGGAGTCCTATTCTTCAGTTTTCATTTTCCAGACGCACTAGACCCAAGTTTCACCCCGTTTATCTCCAGAAGAACGAAATAAAAAAAGTCCATAGGTAGAGCAGGCACATGTGCGGCCCATTGTAACACTTCGGATCCGAATTCTCTTTCTCACGTGCACACATTTCCCCGTTTATCTCTATTACTTTCGCGCGAACCCCCCGCCGCCGAGCCTTTATAAGTAGTACTTCCCCCAGGGCATTCATCACAATCATTCTCCCCCGAAATGCGATATTTTTTCTGATTTCTGGCAATTTTCCCCATTTCTGCACTCCTATCTCGGGCAATTTACCGGAGCGCCCCGCTCTAGCTCTCCGCCACGGCTGCACCAGTCAGGTCCTGCCGATTTCACTAAACCGAACTCTTCTGCTCTTGATGAAAAATCGAACGGGGGATGCAAATATCGCTGACGATTTCGGACGACCCGGTTCGTCCGGATCGCCGCAATATTGCACTACCAGGAGCCAAGGGGACTTTTTGGACCCAGTTTCATTCGAGACGGCTTCTCCCCGGTCGCCTATTTCCGCAAATTGCTATAGTTGTCCTCATTCCGCCAAATGAAGTAATTCGAGAGAGCATGGACTAGATCCTTCAAAGCCCCGCATTAGGGGTTAAAGGATATTTCCACAAAAAACTTGATTTTTCCTAGAATATCCGGGTTTATTTCAAATTATTGTTAAAAAGTTGGTGAGTTTGACCCAGATAAGGAGGTGGAATGCGGCAATGCACTTTTACCTTCGAAACCATGAAAAACAATACGAAATCTCCATAGAGTGTAGACTGTTACACTTGGGACTATGCACTTGGGGAACTAATTTGAGGGGCACCTCAAGTATGCACGCAGAATGTAGGCAACCAAACATACGCGAAAATTTAGTACTTGCGTGAGCGGGTTTTGTCACAGTTGTCTAGATATGTGCTGACAACTCAATATTGTATCAAAATATCCATCTATTCATTTGAATTCGTTGTCTAAAATGTGCTGTTTTCCAAATATTGTATGAACAAGAATATATATCTTAAATCATTAAAAAATATAGCCTTATTCATGAAATAGGTATTAACAAATTTTAAACCACAAATTCAAATGGATATTTTGACATGAAATAAAAATATTGAGCTGTCAGGACATTTCTAGCCAACTTTCTTCACGTGCTCGTTCACAAAGCACTAAAATTCCACGTATGTTTGGTTGCCTACATTTGGCGCAAATACCCCAGGTGTCCTTTTAAATAGTTCCCCAAGTGTATTTCTCTTCCCAAGAGAAAAGTGGCACTTAGTTTACTTTTTTCCCTTCCGAAAAAATTGACACTTTAGTCTCTTCTAAATTACGTAAAATAAATAAGGGGTCTTTGCAGCCATTTGATAAGCTGGTTCTTATATTAGTCTCATATTTCGTCATGTAGGTGTTATGGCAAATGTAATTAGCCAATTTATCGGAGGCATTGGGTCGCGGCAGGTCGTAAAGTTTATCTCGTTTGAAATATGGATTTGGGAGCGCGAATTTGTGATAAAAGTCACCCGAATCGCTTCTACGCGCTAGGTGCGCCTTTCTGTGGAATTAGGGCGAAGTTTCCGTATTATTATATCCGAAACGTTAAAAGTAAAGGGTGCCCGATCGGAATTTCTCCCCGCCTCATCCATCCATCAGCAGCCGGCGCCCGATTTTCCGCGAGAGGCCACTATTAATTTCGCAGGGGCCGTCATTAAATCCGAACGAAAATCCCCGTCGCCCATAATTCGAATCGAAACAACGGGCGACTTTTCCGCCCTCGTCGGTGTCGTTTTTCGACAAAATATGGATTCGATTCCGTCTTCGCTTTTCGGCGCCGTGACAATTCAATAAAATGGAAAATCCGGTACCGCGTGTGTGTGTTTTAGGTTCGCATCGGGCGGGCGAAATGGAAATAATCCGGATGTGACTCCGGTTTTTACCAAAGCTTTGAAGTTATTCCGGACCGGACGAAAAACCGAAAGCGACCTTTTCGCCGACGGTCACAACTCTCGAAATAATTAATTATTCAAAGCGTTTTTGTCGAATTTCGAAGTTTGCTATACACATAGTCGGTTTGCTGACTAATTTTTTCAAACTCGTCGCTTTTTCCCCCGAACGATGTATCTCTGCCTCGTTTTGTATTCCATCAACGGAGTGGCCGGAGTTAACTTAAAAAATAAACCACACCTAGGAAAAAAGGAGTTGAAGGATCACCTTTAACGTTATTGATACCGCCACTTCATACATACATCAGGGTAGCTCGAAAGTTTTGAGCAAATCCGTCAAATTTAGCATTCTTTAGTCAAAAATTTAAATTGGAATATATCAGAATCAATTATGTATACCGGCTGATCCACTCTCAACCTGACGTCTTCTTTGTCGCAAAACTGCGCAAAATTGAGCCAATTTTTCAATAAAAAAATGTACACTCTTGGACAGAAAAATAGGGACACCTCGGTTAGCTGCGCCGGATTTAGGCAACCAAACATACACCAAACTTTAGTGCCAGTGTAAACGGACTTTGTAACAGGCGGCTGGATATTTGCTGACAAGTCAAAAATATGTCAATTTATCAAACTGTCCACTTGAGTTTTGTGATGAAAATCGACAAAAAGAGTTTTTTTTACAGATCATTCAGTGATAATAGAGTTTTTCTAGTGATCTTTGTGTTAAATGAGTGCTGTAAAATATGAAGGACAATAATAAATCTATACTTATGATGTGTGAATGTCTTCAAGATAAAGGGATTTTTCAAGACTCCTTTGGTGCCTCTTCCCCTTAAAATTTCTTCGCAAGCGTGTGAGAAAAGTTAAGCGAGTGTACTCTCGTATTATTTTTTTACATAAAAAGTCTTTTTTAACAGATTATTGGAGTTGAACAAATGTTCTGAAGAATGAAGGAAAATCTTTTCAATTTCATAAGAAATCATGAGAGAGTACCAGTGTGAACGCTATTCCTGAACAAGGCACATAACTTGTTACCCTCCTCACCACAGTTTAGGTAGAATTGGATATTAACAATGCCCTCAATAAAGAGAAGTTATTATTTCAATATTAAATTTGTTTGTAGTATTTATTTTATAAGGGTAACATTGTGGCGGCTTTTATATCTTGCTGGAGCTGTTTTAGCTGCAGTGAGTGGTGTCTTCAGATCTCTGTACTGCCGGATCCTAATGATTTTTTGAATAACACCAAATCACCAACCGCAATAGAATCACAGTTCAGTCACTCATAACCAAAATTATTACATAAACACGTTTATTCATGAATCATTTGTAAGTGAACACTTTTTAATCGACTTTTTACCACAAAACTGAAGTGGAAAGGCCGACATTTTGACAAATTCTTGAGATGTCAGTACATATCCAGTCGGCTTTGGCAAAGTCCGATTACGCCAGCACACAATTTGGTGTATGATCGGTTGCCTAAATATCGGCGCAGCTACTCGAGGTGTCCCTATTTTTATGTCCAAGAGTGTACATACTTAGTGACAAGCCGAGGAGACAATTTCGGTTGTTAAAAATTGATGAAATACTCAATACTCAATACTCAATCAGCACATGAAAGTGCGGACGGCGTAGGTTTACGTGGAGGAAACTTTTTTCTAAAACGAGACACGTCAAAATTTTATTAATTTTGCGGATTATTCTATTCACTGAAGCTAGGTATTCAAAGCAGGAAAATGCACTAAAAATGCAATAAATCTGATGAAAACCGTATTGACAAGGTAGGAGGATAATTTTTCCGATAAATAAAAGGAAAATTTTAACTTTTCAGATAATTTACTATACGGAAAAAGAATTATCCACAAGTACTTGGTCACACTATTCTCGTGATATTCAGTGTCATAACGCGGTTTTCTGCAAGAGACCGTTGGCGAAACTGCAAGAGAAAACAATTACAAAAGATTCGGGAGACATTTTTCCGGCGACGCCGAGCGTCACGACGCCCTATCGATCCCGGCGCTACATGACCCTGCAACAACACACACATGATAAGTAATACCGTGCAGACATTATGCGAGAGTGCGCGGTTAGTTTGGCGTATCGTATAAAATTATGACGCGCGAATAAATTTTTCGCTTTTCGGAATAACAAAACGCGGGTCCTTTCATTATAAATTCCATCTGGGCCCACCCGACACACGTGCACACACGATAAGGTACGATCCTCCTCGAGTAGGCGCAATTTTCCCGCAGGATTTGCGCCAGGTTTTGATTAAATCGCGCGAGGGAAAAAAGTCGTCGCGCCCGGAAACGCAAAGGGGATTAAAACGGATGCGAATATTTCCACCTCGCTCGGTTATGCGAATCGAATTAGAATTAATCCGGAAGTCGTCGGACGTATACGCGCGGGCGAACCGCGCGGGATTCCCGCGGCGGCGGGTCCCGGGGGACCCAATCTGGCGCCATTGAATCCCGGCGAAGGCAGAGAGGGAGAGGGCCGACGTCACTTATTGAGTGGAGCACCTGTCACCGGGAACGGGATAAAGAGTCGCCATCAGTCGATGCCACAATTAAATTTCTGGATGGCGGGCGGCTGCGCGCCGGCTGCCGGATAACGAGGTGACGATCCGACTCCGGCCGGATTATGTGAACCCGGATTAAAGTGCACAATGCCGTAAGAAAATTACGTCTGGGACGCGTCTCGTGATGCTAGGCCTGCGATTCGCGCTCGTTAGAAATTTTGCCCGATTAGGTGTCGGTCAGGAATCGCGAATAGATAGAGGATAGAGCGGGGGATAGAGGTTAGATAATGAGTCGCAGAATGGATCCGAAAATCCCTTGTTAGGGCACTGTCTTATTTCCAGTTTCAGAAATTCTTCTGGAAAGTTTCACTCGAAACATTGATTTTGAAGTTAGACTCTTCGAACAATTATTATTAAGGAAATCCTACAGGTCGGCCGATCTTATATTGGATTTGTATATTGTAGTTTATTCTATAAGAGCGAAAAGTTGGTGATTTTCACTTTCACTAAATAACGGTAAATAATTTCGTTCACTTGAAAATCACCAGAATTCCCTGATTGAATTTTTTCGGTACATTTAATTTAATTATCGATTGCTATTTCTCATTCTGATCCCGATTTGCCAATTTGAATTTTTCTTATACTTTATGCTAGTGAAAGTTCATTGATGAAAAGTTTACTGAAAATCGCCAAAATTCGTGTATTCTGTACTTTCTCCACTGCTATGGAATTAAACGTTGCCAATTTCATACCATTTTTACAAAAATTATCAGCATCACGTTCTTTCAAATTGCCAAGGTGATAGGCGGGTGAGGTAATAATTTCTCTTCTATTAGTCGAAAACCGTCTAAGCAGAAACATCACGTGGATTGGATTTGGCCGATCAAAAACGCATATGTGAAAGAATATTTTCCATTATCCATTTTTTAATGCGATTTTGGAAGTTTGGAAACTACCCACAGAAAATTTGCAGTAGAAAAACATATAATATAATAGAAAAATGCATGACAAATCGAGTAGGATTTTTCTGCTGTTAATGTAGGTACGCAAAATGACCTAGCCTTATTAAAAAAAAAAACAGAAATATTTTGTTAAGTTGAGAGTTTTTTAAGAAAACATAAATCTTGCAGACGTTTCTGAAACCATGAATGTTACACAGTTTTTATGAGACCCCTGTATGTATGAGCACTTCCACGCGTACCGCATCAAGTAAATAAATATCAAAAGCGGTAGGTCATCTGGTATTCGCATTAAAACTGGAATTCGCCGATTCTGCATCCAAATTGGGAGCCTGAAATGTCATAAAACATTAATAAAACATGAGACTCGTGGCGACGGTATGTTTCAAGCATCAAAATTCCCATTCGGTATGTGCAATATGAAGGTAAATTTCACGCTTAAAGCGCGATAATAAATAATGTATTACCGCTGCGGAGCGGTCATTCGTTCGCTAAGAGGCGATATTTCATTCCAATTCCTTTAGGTGGGTGCTCAAATACTTTTGAGCCGAATAGATATATTATGTATTTCGTTTTTATCGGTTGATTAAAAAATCATTTTTTTATGAAAAGCGTGTGCTTACAATAGAAATAATAGGTACAACCGGAAAATCCGCCGTATACACGAGTGGGCTTATAAAATTTTGTTCATCTTCATGAAAGTTTCATTCCTCAATTTCAGTAATTCAGCATTCTCGGGGTCCTATGGCGCGCGTCGCCTTGCACTCGCTAAGAGCATTTCGCATTCACGTCCTGGTTTAATGCAATTTTTATCCATTTGCTGCTACAATACGGACTAAAAAATATAAGGAAACTTTATCGTTCTCGGAGGGCGGCTTACTCGGATTAGGTAAAACATCACGCCCTCACAAATAATAACGCGACTCGGAATAATATCAACTGAAATTTCAATTTCAAATTTGTTCACAATACAGGGTGTCACGGAATTTGTGAACACGGTCGTCCTAAGATGTTTTGAATAATAGTAGGTGATCTACGTTGCCAACTAAAATATTTTATCCAAGTCTTTTAGGACTTTTGAATTAGTAAGTTTATTTCTCAATCCTCATTTCAATTTTGATTTTGAGACATATCAGAAAAAGCAAACTTTTTACACATAAACTTGTAGAAATCGGGAAACTTTGCGTTTTTGTAGTCTTTTGTTGTTAATTTTTAGAAAAATTCAGGTTTGCACTACCTACTTCTTATGCCAAATTCACCGCGTTTGTCAATTTTTTTTTGTGTCTTTATGTGCATTTTCTCAAGAAATGTTCGTGTAAAATTGGTATGGCTATCAGAAAAATAGTATACATAACTTCCATGCCTCGTAGCTTATAACCTATAACGCACGGTCAGAATAATGGCGAGGAAGATGACTCTCCTGACTCGTTATGTAATATACTATTTTTCTACTATTCTGTATTTTTCAAGTAAAAAACCATTCACTCACAAATAGGTCATTAAGATCACAGATTCCGCCGAAATCACAAAATGAGTTACCAATCCAGAATATTTCTACCACTTAGGGCCAACTGCACCGCTTTCACTTAAAAGTTAAAGCGGAGCTTAAGCCTTGACTACGATTGTTAACAACAATTGTTGCTAAGGTTTAAGTTTCACTTTAATTTTAAGTGAAAGCGGTGCAGTTGGTCCTAAGTTTCACAGAGTTCGCTTAAATATGAAATTTCCAACCTTTGCAGGTGTTTTTTTTTGTACACATTTGATTAACTATGAATTCTATTGGAAAAAAGCTCACTTTCTTGGCATTCATGGACCCGAAACACTTCCCGACACCCTGTATATGAAGCCACAATGGCGAAAGGATATTATATCATTATCGTCATCATCCAATCGGGCATCGATCGTGCCTTTTGATGCGATTTCGTTGAGCGGCATCGGCCCTTTTGCCGTTCCGACACGTCCGCGTTTCGAGCCGTCATCACGTATGCATTCGCAATTAGGTCACCGACCACACAGAATACCTCCGCCCATTATTGTTTGGCCGATTCCCCCCGTTACATATTCCGCAAAACATATGCGCCCCGAATCGGACAACAACCGGGATCAAAGTCCCGCCAACGGTCATTAAATCCGGGGATACACCGCAAAGCCTTCCAGGCCGCGAGTAATTTCCCGGATCCTAATAGGCGCAATACGGAAAACCTTTTTTCGAATTTCTCATCCGACAAAACGAATGGGCCCGATGCATCATATTTTTCAGTCCCGCCCGTTCCCCATGCACGAATCTCCATCACGTTTTGTGTTCCGTGATTAATTCGACTTGTTCCGCGGACAAAATAATTCGCGAACAATCCCGTTCACATCGTCTTCACTTTCGCATTTATTCCATTTATCTTCGGGGCCATAAATTCTTCTTTGTGCAATCTAAAATGCCCGACGCCTTATTCCGGCTCGCAAATGTATGCCGCCGAATCTCGCAGTCGCTGTTGTTGTTATTGTCGCCGTAATGGGAGACACATATCTGCGGATAAGACACCGAAAGCTTCCGAATTAATTACAGCATTATCACGAAAATGACCAAACTTATCACGTCTTGTATTATTATTCACAACCCCTGGTGGAGATTTATTTCCGGGATGCCTCGTGTCTCCTGTATTTTCATATCGGATCGAACGAGGAGCGATGTTTGCTCGCATCACGTCTGGCGACTTTTTCCCGAAAGTTCGAGCCTCTTTCTCGAGTGAAGTTGGCAAAAACACAACCTAATTCGATAATACGTCGTCGCCGGAGTAATTAATTGGGGTTCTGAATTAAACTCGGAGGGTTTTTGTTGTTTTCGCTCTAATTAAATTCGGAACGGCTCCAAAGGACGTCACTGTCTCCGGCCAATAATGGTAACCGATAAGAATGAATCGGGCCGAGATTCGCCCTCGGAATTCGAGTCAGTTTCCGGCGGCCCTTCACGGTCGCCCGCCAGAAGACGAGATTGAATTCGGCACTGATTCAAAAAATATCGAGAGTTCGTTACGTGCGCGGAGAGGTGATTTTCGAGAGGCGTCCTTTTATTATCGGAGGGTCGCCCTTCGCCCTGTCATTATTCGGACTGCGGCCCCACGACCTCACATATCCCATTAAACGCCACTTTTCCCGTGCGTGTATCTGGCGAAAGCGCGGTCCCTATTTTACGCGCTGATACTTTGAAGAACTCTCGGGAGACCCGAACGCAGATAAGAATTTTTCGAGTAAAGGGGGAGGTTTTATAATGCGGAGACGAAATTTATGCACAGCTGAAGATGAGACAAGATTCTGGGTTTCCAGGACGCGAAATAAATAAAATGCGTGTTTCAGGTTTCAGGGGATAGTAAAAAATATCGCATCCAGATCTGCACAGATTCTGTTCCATTGTCTAGACGGGTTCGCGTTTTTTCAATTGTTAGCAACAGGGTAATATCTGATAACCAATTATATTATCGTGTATGGAAGAAAGCTTTTCTGTTGGAATTTCGTGTTTTCTCGACCATTATTACGGCAACTTGTTTCGATGAAAGCACAAAAATCTCGACAAAAACTTTTCTTGTCAGTGTTAGAAATAATTTTTTCACAACCGGAGTTTAGACAGATTACGGGAATCAAAGCTTATTTTACTAAATCTAGTAATTTTTAGTAACATTCATCACCCATTCAACAAATAGAGCAAGAAATGCGCATGAATTTAAAACCATTTATTTTTTCAGTAAAAAATGGAAGGTGAGTACCGAGGGGTCGCTCACTGGTTACAATACTTGTACAAATGTCTGTACAATACCTGACAATACGTGACGATACATGACAATACTTGGAAATATTGCAGAAATTCACGATCCAGGAATAGCTCACGATACATAACGGTACCTTACGATACCTTACAATACCTTACAATACCTTACAATACCTTACAATACAATACAATACCTTACAATACCATATACAATACTCACAATACTTGTACAAAATTTGGCCAGTGAGCGACCCCTCGGTGAGTACTATTTATTTTTCATGGGCGTTTTTAACAATGAAATCAGCTTGGATATGGGCTGGGGTTGTCGCTGTTTGATTTTTTTTTAATCTCTGAAAAGAATGAATTGTATTATCACTTTTTTATAAAAATGTTGGATTTTGGATGTGTTTCTTCTTTTGGTCATGACAAAAATGATAGGTTATACTTGCAAGAGAGAGGGGTGCCTTTTTTCCTAAATATACATATTTTGAAACATACTTTATTGAAAAGTGGCGCAGTTATTTGGTTTTTTATCTATAATATAATATAATATTTCTAATTAAAATGCTAAACCAATAACAATAAAATAATTTTCCCCATGATATCGGAAATATGAAATCTAATTAGTTGGGAGCTTTTTTAATCAAGCGCCGTTCTCGCTTACGCAAATTTTAATATTTCAACTACACATTTCGCTGATGATTGCGAAACAACCATATCCCCGACGGGAATTTCCGCCTACGGAATGAAATTCGTAACGTCTAGCACTTTTTCAACTGGAAAATGAGCACACCATATATTTGCCTAGTTTCACGTGAAGCGTCCCGATATTCGAAATAGGGATTTAATTCCCATTTCAAATTAAATTTCCTCGAGGTATCGAATGATCGCGTTTTTTCTCCGCACAACCAACCCGGAAAGTAATTCCGTCCGTAAAGTCCGGGAGCCAAAGAGCCGATACGGTTTATGATTGTCAATTTTCACCAGAGGCCGTTTTGTTGGCTCACGCCTGATTTAACATTACACAAGAGTCGACAAATGTGAGGAGAGTGTTTTTGTCGGCGGTTTTTGTACTGAGGCCGTGCGATAAATTAACCGCCCGACGCTTTATTTTCCCCTCGTAAACGGCGTAACCCAAGGAAATATTGTGACGGCCGAACGGAACTCCGTTTTGAGTCGCTTTTTGTAAATCTTTGCGTTTTTCCCGCTGATGGAAAAGTTGGCGAAAGTGGTGCAGGGGATACTTTGTCTGGGGAGTTTAAGAAGCTATCCGAGTTTTACGGCGGGCGGATCGGACGCGTCCCGCGGCGCGGGAATAAAACCGGCGCGGTTTTCGGAACTGCGGCAATAATTTTAATCGCCCCACTTGGCCGCATCTCCCGTTCCAGATACGCGCGACCACCTTAAAATCGCAATAACGCGCAAGGGGGGCGAGGTGAGACCGTGTAAAAAGCGGAAACCCCATATTTTATGTCGCCATAACAGTCGAATGTGCACGGAATACGCCGTAACGTTTTTCCCTTTAAAAGGACACCGCATAAATGCCCATAAAAACGTGTACGAAAATACAGCCGGATAAAATGTAACTCGACGTGAAACATTTTTACGCGACTACCCCCCGTATCGTCGTTAACATCATTCGGAGCTCACATGGCCGATTCGAATTAGCCACCTAGTTCTGCTCGTGACTTTATTACCCTCACTAGTGCCCTTTTTTATTCGCATGTCATGCGATGCGTAATAATCTCGATCCTAAATTCCGAAATTTTCAATTATTCAGTTGTAAATAAACCGGCCGTAAATTCGGGCTTTTTTACGGTTTCGTGCGACTACTTACATACGATACGAGCTTTAATAAGTTATTACCCAGCGGTGACTCATCAAAAATTCCATATTTTTCCACATCAAAAACGTCGAGATTTCCCCTATAAATTGTGTAAAAAGGGCCCGATGAAATTATGCATCGGATCGTCCGATCCCGAGGTGCGTGTGTGCCCCGAATGACGCCCGCGATGCTCTGGATTATAAATGAGAGCGCGAACAAACACTCGTGAAATATTACATGAAAGAGTAATAAACCGTATTATCAACTGGGTGCTTTCAAAGCTCGCAGCGTTTCAATCACAAAAATGCCGTCAATTAGGCGAGCGGTGCGTTAAACCGTGCAGTCTGTGACGGCGCACTCTTGCTCTCGCCCATTGGCGCATTCACCGAAATTGTTAATAAACTGCCCGACTTTCGGATTATCACCCCATTCAAAACGAGATTTATTGCACACTCGAATCCGACATCTACTGCGCAAGTCGGAAAACATATTGAGAGCCGCTGCCGAGTTTGCGCTGTCCAAAAGTTGCTGCCAATTTCAAACTTGAGCAAAACTTGGAACTGAGGAAAAATTATGCACTCCTTATTAATTTTATTACACAGGCTGAGTCAAAAAATCGTGTCACTACTTCAGGGACGAATTGTCCTATATCTAAAGTAAGAAGAAATTATGTAAAAGTTGTTGGTCGAAAATGTATAATAGATATACAGGGTGTCCCATTGAAAATTTTCACTGCATTTTTCACCAAGATGACGTTTCAAATCGAAAATAAGTTTCAAATAAAAAATGAAGCCTATAATTTTAGCTTTTAAAAAAGCTTTTTTTTCAAGATTGAAAGAAAATGACTCAGATGAAAAAGACACCTCATTTTTTGTTGTGAATCTGTAAGTGCCATTTTTTTTTCATCAAACAAGTACCTCTCTGATTCCATACGAAAAATTTAGAAAAAAAGACGCAATTCTTTGTAATTCATAGATTTTAAAACCTTGAAAGTATCACTCTGCCATTACTGTAAATTTTCAAAAAAAACAGTGATAGATCGTTTAACTTGAAAAGACTGCAAATTTACACCTGAAAATGGATGAATGTGCGTCTAGCTTTATTTTTTCTGTTGAAAGTGAATAATTACAACTTTGATACGGTGCGATCGAGAAAATTTCACATAATGGGAGGCTTATGACTATCAATCTGTCTCATCTGAAAACTACTAAAAAGGTAGAGAGAGAATGATAGTCACAGCCTCCCCTTATGTGAAATTTACTTGATCGCTTTATAGAATCATGAATTTTATTAAAAATCAGCGGCAGATAAAGTATACTTTCACAGACGCTACCAGCGGCAGGAAAAGTACGTTTTACTGCCGCTTGAAGGTGAGAAAAGTCAAACTTTATCATTTTCGACAGAGAACCAAAAAGTCTTCCAACTGACATTTGAAGAAAAAAGATCTTTTCACTTTGTTAACCTGTAAAATGGAGACATAACTTTTCAACAAAATTTTGCATGTCATGTGATTTTTGTACTTGGGAGAATTCGCAGCAGTACTAATCAGACACATATGAGCAATCAACATATTTTACGTAGATAAACCATGTTTTTCCAGGGTTGTTGGCGTTTGAAAAGCTTCGGACGCGAAAGCTCTTTCCTTTCGCGTGCCTTTTGCATCGGATGAAAGAAATTTGATGACGTGAAAGGCTCTGCGGCCGTAATTATTGTCGTGGACGCGACGCAAAGGGATTTTTTCGCCACGTATCCGTTGAACGAGATCACGCTTAACCAAAATCTATTGTTCTTCCACCCCGCATTACGGACCCCATTCTCTCCTCTGTGAGGGCCGATATCGTTCCACTCGCGCTTCTTGTATAATCACGGCCTTTTCACTTACATTTATCGTCCCGTTTTCGACTCGAAATTTGAACCGTCGCCGTGCCATCTTTCCATGTACACGCGGATATTGCGATGGAAATTGAAATTTTATTTAATTAAAAACCCCAAAGCGAGATTTATTGACGGTTGCTTTTTGTACGCGGATTCGGAAGCATCGAGCCTGGGGAGCAATCGCGAATGCTCGAGCGCGGCCTTTAACCATCAACAACATAGAGAACATGCATAATCAGAATAAATATGAAATGGCGGATGCGCTTGATGCGAGCGAGCTTTAAAGCACCACGGATGCGCTTTATGTTTACACTGCAGATGTCGCAATAGCCGAAATCCGCAGCGATGCAAGTTTTTGCGTCGCGACGAGATCGGCTAATTATTTGGGGCTCAATCGGCCGCCAAACGAAATGAAGAAACTCGAAAAATCCAGAAAAAAAGTCCGCATACGCGGTTAGAGCGAGGGGTCTGAACTGTAATTAAAAGGAAATTGATGTCGGGCGAATCGGGCGCCGAATCGAATTCCTGCGGCAATAAAGACCTTTATCCGTTAAATTCGACTTAATCCGAAACCGAAATGTTTATTGCGAGAGGGCCGCCGGGACCGTCACAATAAACGCCAATTTGGGGGCCGAAAATGTTTGATTCCGTGCGAGGTGCGACGAAAATTGTCGCTTTGAATAAAATGAGGCGTTTTCCGGCTCCGTTTTCGCCGTCGCAGATTTCCGACGGCACTCGAGCTTTATTGCCCTTTCGGCGCACTTTTATTATTGTCGTTTTCATTAAAAATACGTCGCAGACATTAATATTCATTAGCGGGCTGTCAACGTATCGTTAAATAATTATAGACTTTATGGCTAAAAGCGGCCACTCCATCAACATTATTAAGCTCGGCCAACTGCTTTTTGAAATAACCGAGCGCGGCGCGCTTCATTATGATGAAAATTTTTAATAAATTCGCGAATGAAAAAAATCTACATGCAGATCAGTTTGTTTTTTATTATGGCGTATATTGCAAACGTTACGTGATGCGATGGAAATGACGCTTTGTCAGGGCGAACAGGGACCCGTCGCTTTGTGCAACAACAGGGGGATTATATTATTCGCGTAAATTGGATCAAAATCTATACGGTGAAATATGCGAGTAATTAGTATCGCCATAGGCAAACGGAAAACGCGGTGTTCGAAATTGCGATTTAACCTTTCATACAGGGTACCCCAAAAAAATATCACGAGTGTAGGGATGGCTTTTTGATTTGAATAAATTCCACTCGAAAATGGTCTACAACTTGACCATGGAATAATGGCATCCATATACCGTGAAATCGGCTTGAACTGAATTGAAACGATGAAATTGGTGCGAGTTTTTCGACCAATATTGTCATTTAAAGTTTGATAGTTTTTCAAATGGAACTGCTTACTGCTTCTAATTAGAAACTAAGAATTTGGACAGGTTGCAGGTCTATTAAAGACACATGAATGGTGTCAATTTGAGTCACGTCGGTTGAGTGAAAACTGACTAGTTGAAAAATTTATAATTTTGAAAACATGGTTAATATGTTAATATGATTGAAACAAATTGAAATATTGAATAATAAGTACAATATGTTTTCTGCATCATAAAATGGCATATTATGAACCACTAAATAAAGTGGTTTTATTCAATTTTATCCATTCTAATCTGATAATTGTAATTTCACCGCAGTGTGGTCGAAATTACCTGATCAATTCAGGTAATGCAGATAAAAATGATTTCCTTATGTTGTAATTGAACATGAAACAGCGTATGCAACATGTCCAAAGGATGTTATATGTTCGCCCAATTCAGTGCTTGCCAATAAAACCCTTCTTTATGCACGAGTTACATACATGCAACCCAAGATGCAACCATTTTAATAATACATTTCCATAATCAAGTTTCTTGGCAAAAAATTCTAATCAGTGATGTCTTGGAAATTGAAGCACTTATATTCTTTCTGATTCTCGATAAAAGACTAATGGTTCCACTGGAAAATGTGCTACCCTCATTGAGTACAATTTTGAAACGCGTCATTGTATACAGTGCGCGTCTAAAATGCACCCTCCTTAAAAAATCTGAACCGATAGAAATTTTCGAAATTGCTCACACAGGTCGATTTTTATTTTCAATGAAGCATCTTTTCACGCAATTTTTGTTTCTGCAACCTCTCCGGTATAACCGGGGGTATAACCGATAATGACCGCAACTTTGTTTTTTTCTTAAACTGACGTACCTGAGCTTTTTGCATTTTCGGATTCTACGATTTTTTCTGGGTAAGAAAATGTTTACACCGCTCTAAATTTTTGACATTTTTTATCTCGCGTGTGATGAATCATTTTGAGAGCGGCTCAAATTTTCGAAAAACGCTCGGACACGTCGATTTTGTTTTTCAATGCTGCATGTTTTCCATTAAATCTCATCACTTCCGGTTTGACCGCAAATGACACTTTAGACGCAGACTGTAGAAAATGTAGAATACACCCCCAAGTCTCAAAAACTCGAGACTCTTCCCGAACCAAGGATATGCATCTCAATCTGAAGTCATAACGCGGATAGGGGAAATTTCACGCGGAAACCCGATAATATGATACTTAGAAGGCAAATTCGAGTGTATTGGTATTGTCGAAAGCGATAAAGGAAGGAAAAAGAGGCGAGACATTGTCCCTGAAATGGCCGATTTCTGTTTTCAGCTGAGCGAGGAGCTGGGCTACGTGCTGTATTCCGCCCTGGGCTCGTTCTACATCCCGTCGTGCATTATGGTGTTCGTCTACATCCGGATATACTACGCGGCGAAGGCGCGCGCCCGGCGCGGCATCCGGAAGCCGCCGCGGCGGCCGCCCCAGGACGCCGTCACCAGCTTCTCGAGCGCGCCCGGCGCCGCCAAGAACGGGGGCGGCGCGGCGGGCGCGGCGGCGCCGGCGGGCGCGTCCGTCGACCGGAACAGCAACACGTCGCCGCGCGACGGCGAGCGGCAGATCGCCACCATCGAGGCGCTGCCGCGCGGCGGCCCCGTGCCCATCCCGACGGTCACGTGCGACCTCGCCTCCGACATCTCGACGAGCGACGCCGGCGAGATCACGGCCGAGGCCGCCGCCGAGCAGAAGGACACGCTCAAGGTTTGTACCGGGGCGGCGCTGGCGGAGGCGGCGGCGGCGGACGGGGACGGCACGGACGCCGCCCCCCTGCCCTATACCGACATCGACGGTTTCCGAAACGACCAGACTCAAGTAGGTCAACAATTTCGCTGCTTGCCGTCGTGTGTGCTCCTTCTCCTTCCTTCCTTCCTTATGTCCCGTAGACGGTCGTGTGCCAAACTCCTTCTACAGGGTGGCCCGCGACAAAAGCAACTCCGTACCATATTCAGACCGCGCAGGCTTATGATGGCTAGCGACATAAGAAATAACGCAGTTGATTCTCAAAAGAGGGCGTGAAAAACGTTTTGCATTTATCTTACTTACTTTTTAAAATTTTAAAATAAATACAGCGTGTTACACTTAACATGAAGACAGCCCTGTAACTTTTTAGTTTCTGGGAGCAGACCTTTGAATTTTCCTACAGTCCTGCTCTTCATGAGGGGCATCTATTGAGGTTATACACCTCATCAAAAATTGTAAGCTCTGCCTACTGGGATCACGCGAATGGAGCGATTTTTCAATATCTAGCTTCGCGATCAAGATATCGAAAAATTTCATTCGAAGAAGTTGTTCTAAATCAAATTTCGACCCTAAATACCAAGTTTTGTGACAGAATTCGCATTTTAAGTATCTTGCAATTTTCACATTTAGTCCCAAAAAATCTGTCATTTTAGATTCTGATCCGATGAATTTGATTGACATGAAAAATGAATACTTGAAGTACCTGTTCCTAATGTTTGTCATCTGAATTACAGCTTTCATGAAGAACTAGGACTGTAGAAAAATTCAAAGCTCTGCTCCCAGAAACTAAAAAGTTACAGAGCTGTCTTCATGTTAAGTGTGACACGCTGTATATAGGCAAAGGATTTCGGCCAGTGGGAACGCCGTATTTAATTTGGAAACTATTATAATACTTCAAGAACTTGAGGATTTTCCCAACTCGAAAAATCGCTCACAAAGTTATAAATGCTGGTTGACTTCAAAGCATTACGGCAAGCATGCGGTCTGTTTATGGTATGATTTTTGCACCTACAAAGCGTAGTTTTACCAGTTTTCTACCAGTGATAACTAATAAGTACATAATTTTTTCATGAAATCATTTACGTTGGAATAAATTTTTGATTTGTGTATCTCGAGGTGGCAAATACTGATACAACTACCTACCTGAAATATCTTCTCAGGTGCATTGTGGAAACAAATCGCCAGAACTACCTTATGTAATAGTTAGCACAAAGGTTATAAAGGTTATAGCAGTAAATAGCGTTAAACAAGACACTTTTTTTATTTTTTTTTATCGAAGCCCTTCTGGACACATTTTCTCAACGTATTTTTCGTCAAATTGAAAAATATTGACAGAAAACAAGAATACATTCTACTTGAATCTTCAGAAAAATTACACACCTCAAAATTTCTCTTGGTCATTTCTGGTCAAATTGAGAGATTTTAGGCAAGACTCGTTATTCCTTCTCATTATCAAATCAAGAGTTTTTTTGACTAAAATTATGACTGGGAGTAAAAATCTTCAGTTTCTTTGTTGACAAAATATTGGAATAGAATTTCGTCATTTTATCTCCTTAGATGAGATGCTATGACATTCTGGAGTTTTCATCAAACAGCCTGTATGTGTTAATATTATCCCTCATCACCATATGGAAAATTAGGATTTTCTCAAAATCTACTGCACTCAGACATTCCTACATTTTTATAATCAAAATAAATGCTAAATTGAAAATATCGCTCAAAATAACAGTAAAAATAATCGTGATTTTGAACTGGAGAGTATCCCGTTTTCGTACAATTTAATCATTTACGATTTCCTTCGAAATTTACCAAGTTTCAAAGTTCTGAATCATAAAATGAGCAAGTTATGAATGAAAATATTAGCGATGCAATTTTGAATCACGGTGTATGGTATTCGCCAAAATCACCAGAGCAAAGAAAGAAGTATTGATAAACAAATGAGTGTAATAGAGATCTCCTAGCAAGTTGCTAAGATTTGCCTACTACGCTCATTTGTTTCATCAACCCATAGTATCTGTCTCTGGTGATGTTGGCAGATAGTACGGTGCGATCGAAAAAATTTCACATAAAGGGAGGCTATGATTATCATTCTGTCTCATCTGAAAGCTACTAAACGGGTAGAGAGAGAATGATAATCACAGCCTCCCCTTATGTGAAATTTTTTCGATCGCTCTGTATTTCCAACAAATGACACTTTTCTTCCTCAATGCTCGGAGCTTTTTTCGTATGTATTCTTTTTTAAAATAAATTATAAAACATAAAAAATTAATGTAATGATAAAACTGTTCTGTGAAGACATTGTTATGAGAGGTTCGCAATTTTTTTCACAGCACTGCCTAATAGCTTCCTGGTTTAGAAATTTCAAAGTTGCAAAATTTTGTGAAGGTTTAATACACTAATAATTTCGAAAATCCGCAAGTTCTGGCTATTTTTTTTCACATCCCGCTTACGCGGGACATCCTGTAGACATCGTAGCGCAGCTAATACATCTACAGCGTGTGCCGATATTCCAAAAATCCCGACTACATAGGAGACGAATATTAGGGCACGATGTATAGGTAGGACCCCAAACTAAATCCCACCACTCTTATCCGTCCCAAATCGTAGATTTATTTCCATAATTAATAACCGTACCGCAATAATATACCTACTTCCCCCTCAAAGGCTTCCGGAGAGTGTGACTTGTAGTGGGCGGACTCGAGGGGTTCGATTCCAGATTGAATTTCGTCCGGGTCCGGGTACGGCGGGTACAGGAGTGGGTGCACCCGATGATGCCCCCTACATGCCAAGGCGTAAACTCTCGGGTTAAATCTATGTATGAACGATAGAAGTCCGTAATTTGCCGGCGCAGCGGCGAATCGGCACTACTCGAATCGAAACCGATTTCGGTCGGCCCATTGTTCTCCGCACTCGACTCGAGGCGAAATAAGAAAATATTCGATATGGGGCGAATCGAGCGTTCGGTTTCAATTCCTCCGCCGCTCTCTCGGCGCGCAAGAACTCGCATGCTGATTCCGAACATCCTCGCTCGTTTGCGATTCCGGACCACAATCGCAAAGCCAACAATCAGGGATTATATTGTCTCGAATATACGGGCATCCGAACGCGGAACTTCATATCGGCGCTGTACCGGCAGTCGATGTTGTGCGCCCCCTGTAAATATGGGGCTGACGCAATTAGATCGGACTATAATTCGCTCGTTTCGCCATCATGTTTATTAAATTAAGCCGCTTAAACTAACAACGTTTTTACCGGCGATTGCGCTAATAAACCGAAACCGACCGGTTCGCTGTAATTGACCACACTCGAGCGCAAACAGATCAACATCGGGCGCATGTATCTCGGCCCGGGATTAATTCGTATCGGCCGCTAACGTTTATTTAGATGTTCGGCCTGATTGATTCTGAGCTCTGCTTATATCAGAAATTTCGGCTCGCAATTTCGCAATAGTGTGAAGAAAGTCGGGATTTGCATATCCAGAGTGAGGTTGCTTGCCAGTCTTTTTTCAGCGGAAGTAGTATGACTATGAGGGTTCTGGGACAGCACCATCCAGTTCTGTATACTCTTGCCAACTGGCTGGATATAAAAGTTTCCGTCTTCTTCGCCTCCTTTTTTTGGGACACTGCTCTTCAAAAAGCTCATCGTCGCTGTTGTTTTTTTTCCCTATGTACGAGCTCAAACCCATACGAATCTGAGCTTAGCCCGATGCGCGTACACTTACCTACCTACCACTCCTACTCTCCTGATACTTCGCACGTATGTACTATTGAGTTGCGACCATTCGTTTTCCCCAGTCGCTGCCCAGCATACGACGATTGCGACGAAATTTAGAGGGGGAACATGAACAAATTATACCGACTTCTAGCTCGAGAAAACGATTACTCTTGACAGTAAATATGAGCTTCACCATTGCCCATTTTTCGCACACAAGACCTTTTGGTCAGCGACCATCATAAGGGCCTTGAAAAACTTTCTGGTCATTGCCGTTTCTGCACACAAGAAGTGACCTTTGGACCATCATAAGCCCGCCACGTCTACAGAACTGGATGGCACTGTCCCAAATCTTGGGAAAAACTTCCGAACTTGTTTCTACATTCTTTAGAGATTTAAGTACCTTTCTAATTATTTAGCAATAGGTATTTCTTTATTGATATTTTTTATATGAAAATGTTCCCTTAAACTTATATTCAGTACTAAGATCAATTTCCTAAATCGTACCACTGTGATTGCTCATATCACTATATCGTACAAGTGCCAATTTGCCAACATGCATAGTGCTTTTGTATGCATACTTACTTACCCATAGCAGATTTTCACAAGTTTCGGGATAAATCTCCATGATGATTAGATGAAATTGAATGACTTTTGCGCTATGAGTAGGTATAGACAGTTTGATATTTATATATGAAATTCCCATCACACATCCAAATATTCGTTTTTTCGTAATTATTCTTTATTCAATTTTTATTTGAAAATTTTCATCCAAAATTAATAGTACCAGTAAGCGAAACCATGTTGCGAAACTTTGTAACGGTCACTGTCAGCTCGTGCTGTCAGCATTGTTTGAATATGAGATTAAGATTTTATTTCCTTATACAGAGAGAGCAAATAAATTTTACATAAGGGGTGGCTATATGATCATCGTTCTGTCTCTATTCTTCTATTAGTTATCAAGTGAGACAGAACGATAGTCATAGCCACCCCTTATTATGTAAAACTTATTTGCTCTCTCTATATGATTTTATATTTACATGCGAGTAATATCGAACAATAATAAGTAGGGCGTATCGGGTTGCACCGGAGTGCGTGAATTATCTTTGCTATCAATATTTGATTATTTTCTGACTTTGTTAAAGTTCTGACGGGTGTTTATGCCGGTGATGACAGTGACTGTTGCAAAGTTCTGCGCTACGGTTTCGCTTACTGGTACTGCCCAAGATGTTCAAATAAAATTGAATGAAGAATAACTGTTACTGTTAAAATGAAAACGAATTAATTTTCAGAGCTTTGAGAGCAAGTGGACGATTTTATCAAAAAGTCTCTAAAAGTCTATTGCCTGTATTTTCAGGATTAATTTCATAGAGAAAAACGGCACTGGTACGATTTAGGTGCCGGTAGAAAATTGGCAACTTTACCCTCTGCATGAATTGAATCTGAGGAGGACGTTAACTGGCGTAAAAGCGCTTATTTTTGCGCCGAAACAATCGCAAATGGGGGGCATTTCCCGAGCCGAATCACTGATCGATCCCGACAAATGGGATGTTCAGATATGTCGAGAACGATCTGAATTTTGTAATTTCGACGACGTAGACGCCGTGTCCTGACCCAGTTCCCGATAAAAGGTTATGCCCCTTCGATTCGCGAACACTTTCACGATCCACGCATAATATCGCTTCGGCATCAACAATCCCTTGTCTCCTTTCGAAAGCCCCGTTTTATTCAACTCGAGAAAAAATTACTCTTTCGCGTTATTCTATCCGACGAGGGTGGCCGGGACCGCGGGGGTAACGGGCAATTTATCCGGTAGGTTGGGTAATCAAAATGTCTGCGCATTAATGAAATTAGCGATTAAGCAATATGCGGAGGGTTTATTTAGACAGGGAGGGGCGCATTAAAAAGTATAAAATTTAGCGGATTTAATTATGTGCGTAAATATCGAGCATTCAACGGGTTTTACCCGGCGGAAATGTGCTGTTTTTGCGATTGTGGTGTAGTCTCTTATTAAAATTTTCAATTAAGTAGATTCGGTGCGGAAATTCAATATTATACTCATCCGTTCTACCCACCGCATCCCTTATCCTTTATTACATCAGCTGGAATACCTAGAACAAATTCGATTTATTCGGAACGTAGACAGCATTATCTCGATGTCGCATTACTGAACAGAGAGCACGGGAGGCCGACCCCGGGAGAAAATTCGTTAATGAATAGATTAGTGCACGGATCCCCTTAATTCGTGGTTTATTTAAGTAACCCGGGTTATAAATAACCATTAAGGCAAAGATGGTTACGGAACGGAGGGCATGATGGTGGCTGTAAACTCGTGTGGTTATAGGATACATCCCATCAATTATTATTCAGACAACGTATGACTCCAACAGTCAATGCATTACAATGAGCTTCCGATATTATTAGTACGTGCCTTATTAACGAGAAAGGATTATTATCGCCGGCGCAGGTAGTTTCGCCCTTATGCTCGAAAACTAGTAGTATTATGAGACCGCGTAAAGCTCGAATATGACGTCTGGGGGGAGCAAGATAAAACGCCCGAAAATCGTAATGGCTTTACAAACTTTAACAAAAACACATTTCAAATTAGTTCAAAGTTGGACTATTTTTTAATACAACTGTCAAAATGGATCCCTCTTTTAGCCAATCGCTGCAATATGTAAATAATTTATGAGGAAATGTACATATGTGAAATCATGTTTTCCTTTCTAACCAAAATATCCTGATAAAACTGCCATCAAATCGAAGGGATTAACAAAACTAGACACAAATGTCCCTACGTTCAATATGCCAAAATTGTCAAGCCGTCGCCGTCGTTCATAAGCTAAAACATGGCTAAAACGTTGAAAGAATTGTTAGTAAATTTCCCGAAATTTATCGAAAAATCATCATTTACCAGTATCTTTGATACTACTAATTTCTTATAACGCCATAACATTTACCATAACAAATTTGCTACAAATTAAACAATATGCTCATATCTAAACTATTATTAATTAAAACTGTATCAAATTTGGTGCGAATTTGAGCGTTTAATGATGTCTGGACCAAATTGACCAAACATACGAGAAAATTTTCAAGTTTGGCAAAATTTTCCAGTGAGTTTGACCATTACTTTGCTGATGTTTTTACATCGAATGTAACAAGAATTCTTTCAAATGTATAAAACCGTTTGTGAATTTTTGCTTAAGAAATTTGCTACGAATTTCACAATGATAACATTTGACAAATAAATAGTCTACCACAAATTTAATACCCTTTTGTACAAACTTGACAATTCAATCATGTCTACCCAAATTTTATCAAATAAGTATATGAATTGTTCTACAAAATTGGCAGAAATATGCTGAATCAGTTTTACTATCTGCTGGATACTTATTATACAAAAAGTTCAACAAGAATGTTGCCAAACGAACGTGAATTTTCTGTAATTCATGACAAATTTGCTACAAATTTGACAATGCGCCAATGACCAATCCAAATTCATCTAAAATTTGGTTAGAAATCGACATTTAATTATGTCTATTGCACCAAACCATTGTCTTCTTACCGAATATACCAATATTTTTTCAAATTTGACAAAAAATGCTTCTAAAACGACAACATCAGGACTTTCTAAATTTGCCAAAACCACAGGTATGTACCTGAATGAATTCAATAGAAATTGATAACGATCCATTCATCAAGAAGTTTCCGAAAATCTCTGGATATTCGCCACGACACCAAATTCTTCAGAAGTGTCCCAAACTCTCCAAAATTTCCCAAAGTATTTGATACCTTGCCTCTCCATTTATACATACAAAACAAATACTTACCAAGTAATAAACCCCTTACCACAACTACTAGCATTCCCTTTTTCTCCAATCTGACTATGATAACAGCATAACCCGTGAATCCAATAGAGGCTTCAGTAGATAGATAGTACTTTGACTGAAACTGCTCGATGTTGTTGTGATCGGGCTTTCGACTGACTCCGCCATAACAAAACAACCCCCTCGCACCCTCTCGCCACCCGATCTGACCCCTTCTTCGCCGTTCCAGGTGTACGCGAGCGGCCAGGTGTCCCGCAACACCCTCGGCCAGTGCCAGTTCCAGGGCTCCACCCTGTCCGTGAACGGCGAACTCCAGCAGCAGGCGAGCGCCATCTCGCGCAGCCGCCAGCCCTCCATGGGCATCGACACGGACATGGTGAGCGAGTTCGACCCGAGCAGCTCCGACTCGGGCATCATGACCCGGTGCGCCGTCGTCAAGCCGCTCAAGCTGCGCCTGTGCAAGCCGATCTTCGGCCGCAAGACCAAGAACCGGCGCACCGCCAAGGACGCCAAGGCGGCCGCCAGGGAGCACCACCAGCACCACCAGCCCCAAACGGAGGCGCCCCCTCGCGTCCAGAAGCCGCGCGACCCGGAGCGCGAGAAGCGCCGCATCGCCCGCAAGAAGGAGAAGCGCGCCACCCTGATCCTCGGCCTGATCATGGGCTCGTTCATCGCCTGCTGGCTGCCCTTCTTCTTCATGTACATCCTGCGGCTCGCCTACGACATACCGGGCGTCGCCTTCTCCACCGCCTTCTGGCTGGGCTACATGAACTCGGCGCTGAATCCGGTCATCTACACCATCTTCAACAAGGACTTCCGGCGCGCCTTCAGGCGCATCCTGTTCAAGTGATGTTTGGCGTACGTGTGCTGCTACGAATGCGTCAGCCGGCGGATACGCACGGCGCAGTACCGCAGCGCACCCAGCGCCCTCTATCGACATTGAACGCTCGCTCTGTCTCTCCATTTCCCGTCTCGACAATCCTCTGAAACGCGTGTGCACGTACGTTTCTTCGACGCGATTCGAGTACTCTACGCGCGTGTGCATATACTCTATTATAAATATATTGTTATTTCTTATTAGGGACGAATATTGCGACAGCAACTGATACAAGGGGTGCACATTTTTTATTACGCCCAACAATCGTGGTCAACTCCGGTTATTTACGGAACACCCTCTACGATAAGACGGTGTTTTTATATATATTATTATTATTATTATATAGTCGATATATCTATTATAATGAATTTGTTTTGTTTCGTCGTATGGTAGTCAAAATTTTATTGATGATGATATTATAGTCCTCGATGTGAATACGGTCAGCCCTTCGAAAACTCGATCCATGTCGTGTATTCATGTATTCAAGTTCAAAGAGTATATCAGATTTTCGGATTCGTGGGGTCGCTTCTGTTTTTTTTCAGGAAAATGTTGTAATTTTAGTCCTCATTTCATATTCATGCAGGAGTGCTTGTGAGGTAAGTAGGTATCCATTTTCACAATGTAGGATTGAGAAAAACTTCAGATAAAATGCAATTTCTACCTATCAGAACGTGTTGATATTTTATGATTAATTTTTAGGTCTACCTAGTCATATTTTAATTAACCTCATCCTTAAAAAATTTACAAGAACTTTCCAATAACTGGTTAAGAATTTTTACATTCATGAAAAATTTACTATTAATTCGTCAACTTGTCTGAACGTAAAGTTCATCGAGTATTTTGCCAAATGTATCAAAAATATTCCAAATTTACCAGAAATTTTCAGATTCAACGAATTTTCAGATTTTGTTGGCGAAACGTTTACCAGACATTTACCCAATCTGATGTCTGTACTGGTCTGTACATCAAATTCACCAAGAACTTTATTTGCTATTTATTGCATTTTTCTTAGACCTATCGTATGATGAAACGTCTATAATTATTTACCTCAACTGATCAACTTATCAAAATTCCATTTTTTCAACAATTTCGTAAATAAGGACATTGTTGACATTAACCAGAAACAGAATGACCCTTGTCACTCACATGTGCTTCTTTTTTTTCTAGGTGAGAATATTTTAGATACCGGCCTATTTTGAAACATTCCACAAATTTTATTGATCAACATATCGAACTCGTTTCTTGCATGACAATACACTATCATGATTTAGTTTTTCTCGGGGCTGATTCCAAAGTTTAGATGATAACGGGTGTAGTTTATAGTGATGTTGATATTAAGTTTTCGTATTTTATAAAAATTATCTGAATTATTTACTTGAAAAAAGTGGAGTCTGCTGAAACCGAAGCCGAATAGATTTAGCTCTCTAACTACCTAATATACATAAAATAATAATAATAATGATAATATAAAGCCAATATTGTTAGGAATCCCATTTCATACTAAAAAAACTATTTCACAAGTACAAACACAATTTCTCTATAATAATAAATAATAATTGTGAAAAATTCTAAAGAGATTTTCCATTACTATTACAAATATGAAATAAATATAATTATTAAATATCAAAATAATGTTCAACATGCCTTAATGTGATTTTATGATAAGTTTGAAACTCCCCAGGTGTACTATTATACTCCATGTTTTAAAATAATCTAGAAATAAATAATAACGATAGTACACCTAAAAGGTCCGTTTTAAGATTTTAAGATTTCGAGTTTTCTAGGATAAATAGCAATTTATATCAAAATTATTATCGAGATGACTACGATTGTTCGTTTTATTTGAATCTATTGTAATAATAAATATGGAGCAATGACTACCACTGTGATAATATAACGCTTTCATTCTGGAATTTATCGTAAAATAGTCTAAACAATACAAAATACTATTATGTGTTTTTAAGAATCTTCGGTGTTTAGGACATTCATTATTTCTTGTACATATAGGTAATAACTTTTATTGATTATTAACGATCATTGATACGATTACGAGAAAACAGGCGAAATGAACGCACCCCCGATGGCCACTAATTTTAAATTAATTGAAATAAAAAACACGACTTTTCAGCAAGTGGATGAATTTGGTCACACGCCTTCTTCGGAACGCACATTGTAATATTTACGTCGCTTTGTGAATATTTTAATGCGCAATGAGCGAAAATCGAGATTGATACCCGGGACCAAGACAAAAACGATTCTGTTCGCCGAGAAATTAGCGCATTCGCTTTCGCCCGGGGGTGGTTTTCGCCTGTTATTTCGTAACGGGGCCCGTTTCCGCCCGGCGACGTGATTGGCCGGCGCCCGCGTCTCGGCCCTCCGATTGGTCGAGAATCCCCGGCCGGAAAACGGGCCCTTCGTGTCCGATGATCCGATTACTTTGACCGAGTGCGTACGAATGCGTGGGTTTGGCTATAGTTTAGACACCAATGTATCAATCCTCTGGAGGCCCTCGACCGTCACCTCTTTATACGCCCCCGAGATACCCGACTATCGATGCTTATCGACTTTCATTGAACGGACGTCGATGACGATGCCTTTTGGCGAGGTCTCCAGCGGCAGTCTTCCAAGAGTCCGCGGGGCCCGCTCTTCGACTCCTGACAAAAAAAATATATAATTCTTGCAACGAAAACTATGGTGCTATAATTGACATGCTCGCCAGGGCCGCGCCGGGGGGCCTCAATTCGCCCCCGGTCCGGCCCCGCGCGAAAAGGCCCCGCGTGGCGAGGTCGGAAGTCGCCCTGAGCCCGCGACTTTCGATCTCGCAAGCTCCCAAATTTATCTATTGTTACATCTTTAGCGTAATCGTTATGATAAAGAACACAACAAAAAAAAAACAATTATAATTAATAATACTGTCCTATATTTGTGTGTGTACGTTCTCCGTGATTACTTATTACTCTAATAAAATAATTATAAGGATGATATAAATAAATCGATATGGTAATAATAATAATGCACTCTGGACTGTCATTATTTCGCTCTGGGAATTGTTTCCCGAACTCTAATAACACGGAAAATGGAAATATTCAACCAATACCCCACTTCATCAATCATTCTCTCCCGACTACAAGTTTCATTAATTTCGCAACAAGTCGCAAACTAAAGCCGCGCTTGCGGTGTTATGCCCAACGGAAACATCATTTCGTTTATCACAAACGTTTTAATTTGATTGTAATATCGTTTCAATTTTGTAGTGGGGAACTAAATCGAATTTTCGTTTTTTGTTACGTTTTGCCCTAGTCTTGTTACTCAACCCATCGAAATCAAATAAACGGGGCTGTTTTCACACATGGTTTGGCCATTCTTCAAATCATCCTCCTATAAACATTGGTTTCGACATCAATGTTGATTTAATTTTTCCCAAATGAACATATTTCCCGTAATATCAAATATCTACAATAAAAAATAAAGCTACAGCCATAAAATAAAAGTAATGTTCTGCGTTATATTACTTAATAGACAAAATAATGCGAATTGTCACTGAAAGAGGCGCTTTTTTCTGAGAGATTTTGAGAAAAAGCTTCTAAGCTAATTTTAAACCAAACTTGAGTAACAGTAAGTATGTGTTTAGAATTCCATTGAACAATGAACTGGGTACTTCCAAATAAATGAAAATTCAACATGATTTGTTCATTTATGCCTTTGACAATGGCCGAAATATTTGGGAGTTATCTTCACAACCGATCAGAGATGATAACGCTAAATGATAATAGAAATCGTAGAATTTGGCCAAAAAATGAATATCTCAATCATAGAAAACAACCCTATTGACACAAGTACGACTCACAATACGAAAATTTTTACCAGAAATGTTGTTACAAAGCAAAAATCTCCAAAACGTTAAAATCTGAGTCCTCACTTCAAAATTGAAAACACAATACTTAATGTAAACATTTTAATAAATATCAAACAACATATTCTGAAGTAATGGAGTAAGGGATAAGTTTTGCCTTAAAAGTGAAGATTGCGAGACTTTATCCGCATAAAAACTGGTGGGTACTTCCGGTACGATTAGATTATTTGTTATGGAAGCAAAACAAAAACAACCACAAACCTCTGCTGATATATTCAGAAAGAATCGGAAGAGAAGAGTCGACAAAGGTCTGCCAATCGAGCACCAAGTTAATGAAGTGTGGTGCGTTATAGATGAATATGGAAGTTTGGCGCTTCTGTTTGTCAATGTGTCGCACCCCGTTTATGGAAATTGAAGAGAGCCAGCTGCACGACAAACTCCAATATTCTATTCGCATTTGCATCCGTATCACATCCATATCATTATAATTTTGATGTTGAATGATACGCCTCTCGCATGTGCATAAACTATGCAGCGTTGTGAAGGGTGAGAGCGATCGCAACCCGGCTCTCTCTCGAGCCGAATCAATCATATCGAACCCGGAAACTACCCCCGAGATGGGAATTGAGGTAAGTGATCGAAAACACTTGCATTTTTCATTGGACCCGTTCGAAAATATTCATTCCGTTATAGTTTGCACACTAAACGAGCGTGAGCACCGTTAGTTGCATACGTTGAAAGCGGTTTTTCGAGAAGTTCGCTGTTTTATTTTTCGATTGTTGTCTGAAATAGTTAGCCTTTATTTCTGTTCCGTAAGTGTGTTATAAAGGGAAATCAAGTGAGAAAATCAACACGAATTGTTCAACCCCGAGGCAGGACTGAGGGTTTATGTTTGTCTTCCCGTTTTATTGCAGAACTTATGAGGTATCCGAAATGCCCGCCGATAATTCCAGGAGGGAATTTCGGTTTTATAGCGACTGAATCAACATTGTCGTGCGATTCTGGAGAAGGGTTAATGTTTGCTCCACGACTTATTACCGCCATCCGTTATTTCGTATTGCTTAATCTTCGGTACATTATGGAAGGAAAACAGAGAAAAATGTGGTGAAAATCGCCGGGAAGATCAACTTTTAATAGGTTCGTCGAGCGAAAAAAGAGCGTAATACGTTGACGAAACTTTCAAATGGTCTTCTTGGCGAAGAGTTCGCGGCGCTATTCGTTCCGCAACGTTATGCGAGAAAACGTAATGATACCATTAGGTTCCCGAGATTTTAAAAAGAACTAAAAGACCGAGTATGAACACAATCGTGCACTTAAAAGCATATTGTTGTAACAACGAACGTTCATACCCTATTGCTCGCTTCGCATTTTCCTCGTCTCTCGTCTCGCCATTTTTTCCTCATTTTTATATCGATATTATTGCCCCATCCACGAGAGATAGACGCGCACTTGGGAAATGATTCAGCAAATGAAAATTAATTTCAATAGGCAATAAAGATAATTTAATTTAAACGTGATGCGCAACGTTTTCACTATTATTGCATAACTATTTAATGTAAGACATTAAGGTAAAAAAATGTAATTCTGGGAAAGTTGAGTGTTCCACATTATGCGAAAATGGGATAATTACGGTCCTGTCATATTTTAAAATGAAGCACAACAGGATATTCATGTGTACGCTAGCTGGGCTAGGACTCGTGATAAAATTGGCGAATTTTTTACGGGCGAAACTCGAATAATTACTGTCACAAGTTTCGTTATGCCCAACAACAACCGAATTATTTCCGACTGTGATTAAATCATAATTGGTCTTTTAATTTAATGAGTAGTCATCTTTTTAAACGAGGAATCCTGTGATATTTTGATCGATCCGGTAAAGGTATGATTGGACATCTCTTGAAAAATGCAAATTTCCGAAGGTTGCATTTCCGAGGCTTCCTAATTACTACCGCTATTACTGCTGAATATGGAAGTATAAATAGACGTTTTGAAAACTCCTATTATGAATTCTAAATAAGAATAATAATATTAATCATACCCATAATGTTGATGGTAGAAAACATTCAACAAAGTGTAACTAATAACGAATAAAGTTTTATTTTCCACAATACAGGAAACATTATTATTTACTTCCTGTTAGCAACCTTAACCACCACCATAAAGTAGGTACCCAGTAACAGCAAGAATAACGTTATCCAGCTTTATACTTATACCTTATACATATTTGTCATAAATTTTAACGTCCAAGTGCCAATACGTGTAGTCGTTTCTTCACAGTAGAGTGCGTCATGTTATAGCAAATAATTTTTATAAGTTTGCATTTTAGATATGGAATGTTATTATTTAGTTACACCTGACATAACAAGAATTAGTACGGTGGTGGGTTTCGAATAGAAATCACCTGAATGATATGAGTCCAGTCAGTTGTCGGATCCCATCAGTGTTTTACGCGAATCTCTTGACGAAAAAATAATATGTTTGTATGACGTCTCTGTTCTTGAAGTGAACTCTCTTGACCATCGTTCACAAGAAACACTCATCAATCAAAATTACAAATATGGAAAACATGTAAGTCATCATTTTTCCCGTAATCACTTTTGTATATTTGTTGACTGTAAGTGCGCTCAAAAAATAATAACTCATATGCGGGGAAAAGACACAAGAAATCTGTTGCATTATTGAAAAGGTTGAAGTAAAGGTTGTTGACAAAAAGTTTATGCATATCCAATGAAAAACTAATTAACTTACTCATCGGAATCACATGATTTGCCTAAGGCATAAACTACACAATAACACCATTAGTGAATAAGATTATACCTTACCTATAAATTTATCTTTAATTACATATTTATGCATAATATAATAAAACTACTAATAACGGATGAAGAACAGACGTAATCGTATTCTGATGAGATAAAAGCCAACTTATAAAGCCAGGCGACTTCGTCGAAAATTCGCTGATGAAAACTTGATCTTATTGTCGGAAATATCCAACTTCGTATTATTGATAAAGATTATTCAATGCTTGCGCGGATTTCAATGAGCATACTTGTAAATAATGAACCGATTACCTCTACCTCTGAGATTTACTCGGAATTTCCTTTAGAATAATGTGCAAGTTGTGCCTCCGAGATGAAGCAAACAAACTCGAAAGTAATAATTCCGAATGACCAATCAAAAATGTCGATAATTTAGCTATTATAATGAGGATCAAATACGGCCTATAAAGATCGCCCCCGTCAATTTTTCCATCGCAGATTAGTTAGAAAGTAAATACGAAAACGGCAAAAATGCTAATTAGCAATTTTCAAATTAGTAACACACAGAGCGCTGATTCGACTCGACATCATCAAAGAAGCTCGCGATGATTAATCATTAGAATAATTTAAGTTTGAAAGAGATTTCGGACCGTGCCATCAAATCACTCCCAGAATTTTAATTATTCAGCAAGGTACACATTCAGACTGGCAATCTGATAGATGGACTTTGGAATTCTTCGGCATCTAAGAAATTAAGAAATGACCCGGGACGGCAAATCCGTTTTGGTTCACTAAAGTGTCAAGTTCGTTCGGCACGTTTTCATTGCAAATTAATTTCTCACCTTATCAATGCAAAAGTTCATGACTTCGAACTGCTTACGAGATGTTGCGGTGTGTAGCCTTGTGTGCATTCTTCTCAAGGTTATAACCGGTTGAAAAGACAGCGTCCCCCTATAATAAAGCGAGATGCTATTACCGGTAGTTTTATGGTCGTGCATAAATAAACCTTGCTATTTCTGCAGGTAAGTTCAGTGCAAAACGAAATAAGAGAAATACGGCACACTGCAGGATTCTTTTTTCGATTTGAGGTCTGGTTTTGTGCAAGACCAAAGGCGTCATCGTCATCCGAGAAACAAGTATCGATATGAATTCCGAAAAGAACGAGCCAGAAAAATTTCGGCAATTCCATACTTCGCACGGCAATAAAAGACAGCAAGGATAATCATCAAGTAAATAATTGGTGATCTAAGAGAAAATTTTATGACTACAACATCAAAAATCACAGAGTTGATTTCAATTATCAAGTTTGCAAATTTTTAGCACATGATTTTCAGTTTACCTGGCGATTAGTTAGCACTCTTAAGGATGTTGGTGTATGAATGCAAGTCATTAGAATATTTTATTCTTACGCTATTGCGAACCAATTACCATATGTAATAATATAATAGTAAACGTTATACGTAATGTGCTTTAAAACGACATGAATGCACCACTCTCATTGCACACACCTACAATTTATATTATCATTCCTGGTCATGCAAGAAATTTTTGCATATAATTTAATATATGCTGACTATGTAAGTGTCTACACACCTACATTTAGATTAATTCGATATCTAAATGTATTTCCGAAAACGAGTCAAGTCTAGAAGTGGGAAAAATTCAACTGGTGCTTTCGGTCGTTCAAATCAGGACGGTCCTTGCCCTGAAGAAAATAATCTGAAAAAAACCTTTCACTCAAAACGATTCATGCAAATACTTCTCAAGAGATGCCAATCAATCAGTCTGGCTGGCTAACATTTGACAAATCGATTACTCACGAAAATTAATGTTACATCATCACCTGAAAGCACAATCAACTCATGTCTTCTCGTTCCGAACGTTATTCGCGAAGTGGTTCATACGGAATCGTTCTCGAAATCAATTATTTCAATGTAGAAAGCAGATACGTGGGTACGCTTTGTGCCATTAATCAAAATTGTATTTGCTTTTTCAAAGCTGAAAACTTCCTGAACACTGAACATGTGTTTTGGTGCATTCTGAGGAAAAACAATCAGTTTGTTTTGTTACCATCAAAACTATCGAAGCAGGATAATATTGTAATTCTGATTAATCTTTTATCACATGAGCTTCGCAGAAATCCCCAGGCAGAAAAAAATGCTCACGGATACATGGCGAGTTTGGGCCATTCTTATATTTATAGATGAATAATATGTGCTTATGGACTTGGGACTTTGTACCTGGTAATTCGCCAAACATCACCAGAAACGCGAATTTTAAAGGGTCTATAATAATAGCGCGCCAATCTGATGGCGCTAGGCCAAATTTATGGAACGACCAGAGATAATGCACATACATAATTATTATTAGTTTAGGAGGATGAAAAATTATCGTGCAGTTTACGGCGAAAATACCTGTGCACATGGTCCAGCGTCGGTAATCGACCTGACCGAAATAGACCAAAATGGTGCGCAATATCTGATTATCATCGTTATTTATTAATGAGAGAACAGTGCGGTAGGTTTGGTTTTCTACTCGGTCACGTTTATCACATGCACGAGATATGAGTAAACCGTTACGTAATTTCGAGTCTTCCTGGTCGAATTCTCGTAAATCCACCAATTTGCGCCAATTTCCAGACCCGCGACCGTCGTTCCCAATCTGTTTTTATTCGCGACCGTTCGCTAATTCCATCCGATCACGTTTCGGACTTTGAGCTTTCGGCCACTCTCTTGGAACCCATCCAGGCGGCCGCGCACTCGTTATTTACAAATAGGTCCCGAAAATTTCCACGAAACCTCGAAACACCCAACGGCGACTCCTGGAACAAAATTTACATTATACAGTGGAGACCCTTTATCCGAACGGCGAAATGGAAAATTCAAGGAGCTGTTCGTGTTCGTATGACCGATTTTTTCGGATTATAGGAGTCAGATGTAAATAGAGTCAACTGGATATAGTTTTCGACATTTATTCAAGGAATATACTGGAAGAGAATAAAGATAAATCTAGAAGAACGAAAAAATATTGTCTGGAAAAAAGTCATAGTGTTTGTTGGTTTTTGATGGCTAGTTGGCTCAAAGTTCATGCAGAACACCCTCGGAATGGAATAGATTAAAAAATATCCGCGTCCTTCCAGAGAGATACTTTTTTATCATTATTTTTAAATCACCCAAAGTTTTTGGAAAATTGTACACTGCTTAGTGAGTTCAAGAGTTTTTGTTCTGAATCTGGAATTTTTACCGATGTTTGGATTACTGGAGGTTGTTCTCCTCGTTGTTCTCATTAAGGTTCGTCGTCTACTTTTGTTGTTTATTGATTTTCAGTTTTTTCTATGAAAAATAGTCAAAAAGCTTAAAAAAGGGCTCACTTACTCGTTTTGGTTTCATAAGAAAATTGCACACGATCCAATCAAAATTGAGGATATAGAGACTTGTAAAAATTTTCAGCATCTTACCTTTACCACTGGTTCTTACGATATTTTGTCTATCACCGGATAAATTCGTAATTTTCACTGAAACTGCTTTATATCGGCTTTTCAAAAATCACTCATAGTTTTTGGAAAATTGTACATTGTTGAGTGGATTAGGAGTTTTTGTTGTGATTATAGAACTATTATTGATGTTCGGATTATTGATGGAGGTTATTCCTAATTCTTAGTATTAATAATAAGGCTTGTTGTCCGTGTTTTTTTTCTATGGAAAATAAGCACAAAGGTTAAAAAGCAGGCTCAATTAAGTACTCAGGATAGTTTGGTCTGAAAAGCTTCATTAAAAATTGGACACGATCGAATGAAAATTGTGAATAGAACCTTTGTGTGCACCTTTTAACAGGTTTTTACGATATTTTTTCTTCAAGTATGTATCATCGGATAGAATCGTAATTTCCACTAAAACTGACTTGTGTCTATCGGCTCTTCAAAAATCTCCCGTAGTTTTTGGGAAATTGTGCACTGTTGTTTTTGTCCAGATTATGATGGAACTTCTAGTCAACGTTCGGATCAATGATCAACGCGGGTTCGAATAAAAGGCTCTCTACTGTATTAATCGAGGTCTTGGTTCACGAAATCAGAAGTTTCGTAACAGGTAAAGCAGTCTGTGCAGATAGGCGCGTTTCAATCTTTCGAATTTTACTACCAAATGACCGAAAAATGCAAATGCGACTCGAAAACCAGATAAGAAGTCGAAGCCAATATCAAAATTAGTTTTTTTCCTCGCCCGGTGTGCGCGCGTGAACCGAAAGAAGTTCACACGTGTATACGCTTTCAGGTTCACGGCACTTTTAATGCTCGATCCTCAATAACGTTCCCATTGAAAATCCTCTATACATGAAATCGCACATGTCTTTGACATATAGCACCTGATGCCGTATGCGCGGACGTCTTTCGCGAGAGGGCAAGTCGCGGGTCTTTTATGATACGGCGGGTACGGTAAACAAGTCGGACGGAAATAAAACTCGTTTGCAGATTTACGCCTCGGCCGTGCGACAAACGACTCCGACTCGGCCGGGCGGTGATGGTCACCCGGAAAACCCCATTTATCGCACTTTGACACACATAGTGGGCATTGTGCCACGGCGGACTTTTCGGCCAACAATAGGCGAAGTGTGCCGCTAATTATAGCGCCCATCCGACCGGTGGCTAAATGCGCCGAAGAGCTCTAGACTGTCTTCCGCCATCACGCCCGCGGCTCATGCACGACTTTTTTGCTCCTCTCTTGCGCCAAACGAGTTCCGTCCCATCTCCCGTCCGTTCAGAACTCTCTTCGGCGTTCCCCTACCTGGGCCGCGCGTATTTTCCGAAATCTCGCTTTATTTTTCGTCCGGCGGCCGGCTGGTTAAAAGCTCCGCGGCCGGATGGTGGGAGGATAGTTAAGCCGCTGCCTGCTTAAGCGATAGTTGTCGATCGGTGGTGATTCCGCGACCAAGAACTCGACTCGAGTCCTCCGAGTGCATTTCCCATAGTGTACGAGATCTCCACTATCCAGTATCGCACCTTGGAAATCCATGTTTCGGCTTTTCGAGTCGATGCACCTCTTCCCCACTTTGCATCGGTGACACTCGCTGATCTGAAACCCTCGAGGACCCCACTGAAAGGTGCGAATTACGAATAAATAACAACTTTCCGCGTTATTGCCTGATGCGTGGGCCGGGCGGTTTCTTTTCGAATCGGATTTGATTTGTTGTCGTAACTAAACAATAAACGTTTTACTACGCCATTACTACGAGAGCTCGACCCATTCACTCGGGCCTCCATCGGGATAGCGATAGTATGAGTTTGCCTACTTTTACACGGGCACCGGTCTCGGATCTCTCAAGACACCGTAGGAAACGTGACATTACCAACGTACGTAATTATTCGAAACAAACATTTCGATAAACAAATTACACAATATCGCCATTTATAAATAGATACGCATATCATTAGGCGCTCGGTTCTATCTCGGGAGCGGTTTTCGAAAAATTCGGCCCGTAAGCCGGCGATTGGGTATCGATCCAGGGGGCCGAAAATTCCATTTATAATGCGCGCCCTGCGGGAAAGCTCTATTTAATTAATGAATCGGCCCCGTTACAGATGGTTACAGAGAGAAACCCCGATAAACAATGAGCGCGGTTCGGTTCTCGTTTGTTGTAAATGGACACCTCTCGCAAAGGTTCGTCTTCCACGGGGTAATTTGTCGCATTAATTGACCGACATGTCGGCAAGTTCACGTCGGGAACTGTCGTCATCGCGCTGATCAAATTTTATTCCGATATGAAATCGACAGGATTTAGAATGTTTTTTGAATAATTCATAGATGTCGAGATTAAACACGTTGTTCGTTACGATACGAAATTTAAATTTTCCTCATGTATAACTACTTAGAGGTGGCCTTCTGAAGGTCTTCGCCGGCTGAAACCGTTTCCAGGTGCAGGTGTGCTCAATTCACTCGGAAACACCGGTATTAGGTCCGAGTAAACGAAAAGATTCTCGAGCCAAAATACGTTTATAATATCATGATTAGAAGCAAACTGAGAGAAGAGAAAGTCCCTGCAACACTACCATGATCCGATGGGCATAATTTTACATTAATCACACCCTCTCCATTGTAACTGGACCTAACAAGCTGTCTGTTGAAATGATAATTTTACAGGCTAATTGAATAGATACGAAGGACTGAGTTGCACTTATCAGCAAAATAATAGTGATTCGAGGGTTTTCCGTCCGCGAAGCATTGACCTCAGCTTCAGTGCTATAATTAGTTTTCTAATAGCAGTATAAACAGATTAATTATCAGCGTTTAAACTTATTGGTGCTTAATTTAGTGTTTGTTGGGCTAACTATCTGAAATTAAAGATCTTCATTACTAGGTTAATGCCAGTCCATGGAGAGAGAAAGAGAGAGATTTTTGTGGAGTTATAAATTGTTTGTTGTTGATGTTTTTAATTAAAATCGTTTGTATTAATGAAGTTGACTTAATCTGTTGCCTGCCGACGATTAAATGAGGGTTTTGGTTTCAGTCGAGGGTCACTTTATTTGTTGTGCGTGATTGAGATACCCTCGAACGAACAAAACATTTATAATTCGAATGTACATTATATTGGCCCTCTATACAGTCCTTTGGATTCAAGCTTAGTGACCCACGAATTTCAACTTTATCTGGAAAGCGCAGAGTGCTGGAGGAATAGACAAGAGTAGACGGGGATTCGAAACGAAATTCATACTACGAGCGAACGAACGAACGAGTCAATATCAGCTGAGATTATTTGGCGTTCATTCAAGAACGTAAAAGCAACCTAAAGCTAAAGCACAACACGGCATTGGAGCTGGTTTGACCTCATCCAGCCTCGAACAAAGCCTTTGTGTTATTTACATTACTGCCGGGAGTTCCAATGGAATACGGGACCCAATCAACAGACGTTTCTTCAATTTCAATTTTCCCTCGGATATCTAGTTTGTTTAAATGATCACAGGAATACCCCTGCAGGAATTTCACCTGTTCAGTTTCACGATTCAGTTCCCTTTATCGTGGATGCAAAATGCACCAAATTGTTTCGCTGGAAAACTTTCTGGAAATTGGATACTCGGACACGGGTAAATAACAGTATGGAACATAACACCGGAGTATATTCCACATATCGTCGTTTTTTCCAATTTTCAACTTCTTTCTTGAAAACCAAAGACGTCACTGTCTACTTGATAGCTGATAAAAGTAATTAACTCCGGCATTAGGTGGAATGTACGTTCAAACATTAAATTCGTTTTATGAGGATTCTTTGTGGCAGGATCATCAAAAATCATCAACGAACTTTACTCACGAGACAAAAATGTGACGAGGGGTAATTTCGTTACTTAAGTCAAATATGTTTTGGGATGCATTCTCGGCTGCATTTCATTCGAGTTTCCACAATAACGTCAAATGAACATATTCCACGTTCGAAATGCTGACTATTTGTAATCTGCTTGATAGTTTTTGAAATATCGTTGCTGTATGCGTAGGTATATTTTTAGAGATAAGCAATAACATCACATTGAAACTGGTTTCGGACGTTCTGAAGACTTCCGTTTCAATCAGGTTTCACTCCAAATCGTTCCTTGTAAATAATGCAACGGATTAAGAAATTGAAAACAAATCCGAACTGACCGTTTTTAAATAGAAACGTTTCAAAATTGCCAAAGTCTGCGTACACATGTTTATTATTTTTCACACCTCAGTAACATAGAATGTGTTTCAAGACGATTGCCACAACAGTCGTTGCCCAATAAATTCTGAAAAGATTGATAAAGTGAGAAATTATTACCGACAACTACAGTTCAATTGTTATCACTCTCATTGTCTTCGTGAATTTGCTTAGTGTGTCTTGCGGATTTATGCAGACAGCAAATTGCTCATGATTAACTCTTCAAATATTAGGAGATTTGTTGACGCAATCTTTTCGAGGTATCAATGGTCTAGGATTATGCCTTTCAGGTGATTTCTGACTTGTTTCGGATGTGGAAAAGCTTTCCGTGACGAAATTTAGACAATTTTGAGAGATTTAGAGCATTAATATGTTTAACAACAGGATAAACGTGATGTTCTTCAAGCTCTCGCCTGCGAACATACATTTCCTGATAACAAGTAATATTTTTTTATTCATAAAGCACGAGTTAAATCGTACTAGAAACGTGACCGTCCTTTGGTCTTATCATTTATGTATGCGCAATAAAATATTTGGGATGCAGGCAATTATTTAAATACGAGACGCAAAAATGGATTCGCTTCAGTGTTTACTTATCTTCAGTTTTGTGCCTGTCCTACTCAACTCTCACCGGTCCTATAAACCGGCAGACCAAGGTAAATTTAACCGCATTTTATAATTTAGAATTAAAAAACATTATTTGAAAATATTCTTATAAGACTCTTTAGTAGCTATAGATTATAAAACCCGTTTTCAATTAGTTTATGAATATCATCAATCGATCAAGAATTGCCCGTTTTCATTTTAATATTCGTTCTTGATAACAGAAAATTATTTTACAACAATTTTTTTAAGTTATTGAAAGTATCGATTATGCTATCTATTAATTCAAATTCATTTTTGCAACATTTCAGCGCTTATGAATCATTTACCCTTATCAGTCTACATAGTATACCATACCTAGAAAAATACATTTCTGCGATAGGATAAATTAATTGTCTGATAAAGCTGTGAAATTCTTAGCATCCTCCGAGTAAATGTTTGTAACTGAATTAGTTGAATTTCTATTATTTAATTCCACTGTCAGTATCATAAATTTGCCTTCTTTCCTCCACTAAAATACAAATATTATGATGCGATCTGGTTTTATCTAGTCCGGTGTACTGCATTCATGACCAGATAATTCACGTGATTTTATTTTATTTGTACTTCGATAGAACAAAACCCGTGATATAGTCAATTATAAAATCCATCAACAAATCAAAATATAAATATCCTCATTCAATATTATCATATTACAACAGATGTTATAGGCACATTGTTTGTTTGAAGTTATCATTGTTTTCATTTGTGCTTACCAATTATGGGCTATACTTATCCCGTGAAAAATTCTAATCCGGTTCCAAAGAACATGCAAATGTGGAGTTCAACTTAATTATTCCACATTTTGAAAAGAATTACAACGGAATTAAAAACGTGTTAATTAAAATATACTGCAAGAAGTGGTCATTCTCCCAAAATTCTTATGTCGAACTATGAACGGCTCGAGGGGTCGCTCACTGGCCAAATTTTGTACAAGTATTGTGAGTATTGTATATGGTATTGTAAGGTATTGTAAGGTATCGTAAGGTACCGTTATGTATCGTGAGCTATTCCTGGATCGTGAATTTCTGCAATATTTTCAAGTATTGTCATGTATCGTCACGTATTGTCAGGTATTGTACAGACATTTGTACAAGTATTGTAACCAGTGAGCGACCCCTCGGAACGGCTATTAACTGTGGAAGAGGTTTTTCCTCAGGTTTGTTCAAGAATTAAAATTTTAAATTTCCATATGAAATAATGCTCATAACTATACATGAATAATAAAACGAGACAAACACCTAGGTATAGCATTAGGGTATTACGACAACACATGGTGGAGTCTCAAATGCAATTTGCTTATTTTAATTGTTAATGTCGGAGGGCGGATTAGTCAGCCACAGTGCAATTTGCCGCATTATCTGCTGCATGAATATTTCAAATTTAAAATTGAACTTGCCTCTGGGGAGTCTAATAGATAGAGAGCCCGATATTACAGTGGCGAATCTGCCATGTACAAAATGCAGAGAGAGCCTGACCGATTAGATTTCTATTAAAAATCAACAAATGTATCGGATATGTATTATCTACACAAACACGCCACAGAATTGAAAGCACGATGGTGTTTTCAAACAATTTATGTAACACGTTCAATTACAATTTCAAATTACATATGATACGTAGATGAATCATTATTAATAATTATGGATTGGTAGTAAATGCAGCGAACAGATTTTTTTTAAATAACACTCACACATCATGATTTGAACGATACTCAAATTTAATTTCGTTCAATTAAAGTCGGAATAAAACTATCTGTCGATAAGTATTTTACTCTAAGACCGATGGTTAGTCCGTACACAAGCCTAGATGCGTTTCTATTTTTAGTACATTTAATATAGCAACTTGTTTTTACAGAATGCCTACCTTCTATACTTGGACATTCTATTTATAAAGACTCTTTGAAATGCAGTATGTGTATACAGATATTGGTTTTATACTTATATACCGAAAAAAAAGAACGTTTAATGGCCTGAAGACATCAGATCAGATCGTTGAATTTTACTTTGGTTTGATTTGAACGGGTTCAACGAAACCAAGACCGAGAGATTTCTTGCAAACTCCACGAAACGATTTTTTCTTTGGGAATTTTCAAGAGGAATCTTCACTAGAGATAGAAAAATGCGGAGTACTTACCGGCGTATACATTAAACTGTTATTCCCAGTCGAAATTGCTACTATCCCTATCGATGCGATCGTAAATTGCAAGGTTCCTGGCACCAGCGACATGAACGTACCAATTATATTGATTGGCTAAGTATCATTATAACATGCGCTATCAGTTTGCCACTTAATGTAAATGAAAATGTGAAAATAGTCCTATATTAATCCTGCGAGCGAAAAGAAGGGTCCGAAATAATCAAATTATCAAAAAGGTTCGTGTCGTTTTCCAGATCGTCCACATCATTTCTTCCCAACTCTAGTTGGAACCAACGTCCTACCATGTCGAAGGACGCGAAAAGTATGGTCTGGGACTACCTAGTCTTCGTGATTTTCGTGATAGCCACCACTTTCGTGGCCGTGTATTCCCGCTTCTTCGGGCCCAAAGAGAAAACCAAAGCGGACTTCGTCTTCGCAGCGGGAAAAGTCTCGATGGCGGCCATGATGTTGAGCATAGCGAGAGGAACGCTGGGAGTTCGGTCATTTTTGGGTGAGTTTCCCTATCGCCGACACGAAACGGCGCTAAATCATATGATCCCTCTATCTCGCGTTGAGCGATTATATTTACGACTTTTATGTGTGTATATGGAAAAACCCCCGAAATGGATTTATGGCGAAAAGTAATTTCACGTGTTTTAGGGCCTATACGGGCGTACACACGTGTAGATTTAATTTAAAAGAAAAGTAATTTATTACGTTTTAGGGGGTGTTTTATTTCGCGGCGCTCCGTAGCATAAATGGGGATGTGTGGTGGCGTATTTTAATCCGGGAGGGTATAAAACGATTTGTCGCCTCATAGATAAACTTGAAAAATCGCATTTGGCAAATTACGAGATTCGAATGCGGCGCAAAGCAAATTTCCAGCAAGCAACTTGCGCGCATAGTTTCCCTAACAAAGTTCATTAAGGAACGCCCCGGTCGTTTTTATTTGGTCTCACTGTCGGTTCGCAACAGATTTCATTCTGATGCAATTAATCTGCATAAGCAAGTTTGTCTGCCGGTTCGGGCTTCCGAAAACTTTTCGATAAAAACATTTAAACCGCGAATTTTTCGACGAGATCGCAGAGGAGACCGTAATGTTGCGCGCTCGGGGTGCACTGGAAGTTCGAATCCTTAATGGATATTAATCGCGGAGCCGATGTGAGCCATTTCGGAACTAATTATCAATTATACAGGGTGCAACACCCATACGGTAAATTATTCAGGAATTTTCGCCGCCCGTTCCGTCCGGAATTTCGAATTAAGTAAATTTCGTGCCCGTCGATGTTGACTAAACGTGCACATGCAATTTCTGCGGCTCCTCTCTTTATCTGCATAATTACGGCGAAAATTCGGGGAATTTGGCCCGGGAAACTATGCAAACCTGACCGGCATTTACCTACGCCTAGGCAGAGTACGACCCCATCACATAAGCTTCCCTCGAAATACTTATTATATTAGAACATACTGGCAGTTTCGAATTTACAAAACTATAATAATAGTTGGTAACTTTCCTCGTAAAGGACCACCTACAATCTTCGTATAGGATATAGAAGTGGTTTCGATGAATTTGTCTGAAATTGGAATTTTGCTATTTTGTTGCTCATCCAATCCTAATCGATAACGTTTTTGGCAAAATTTCGAATAATGACCAATTTTATAGTTAAAGGGTTCGTCAAATGTCATTTATCCTTATTAGTTTTTTTTAATTCAAGTTTTAATGCGAATCGGGTATAAACTGAAAAGAAATGGTCATTTGCTCATATTATAAAGAAAATTCATGTTATAATTATGGACCGAACCGTCAATTATTATCGATGCGGTCTCAGTTTTTGATTTTAATTCAATTGCTGTTTCGGTATCGATTTCTTACTCGGTTTCGTTTACAATTTCGGTTTTGTACCATTTCAATTTATTAACTTCAAATTTTTAAACCACACAATTGATTCATGTAAATTGACTGAAATAGTTTACATGTTATGAAAAACCGTTAAAAAGTGGAATTCGAATTTCGGTTTACGGTTACGTTACGGTTATTATGGGTATTTTATTTCGTTTTCGAAATCGGTTTCCGTGCGGTTTTCGGTTTCAGTTCGGTTCAGTTATAATCAGGAAATTCTGGTGCTAAATACGAAAACAGTGACATCTTCTGGCAGGATGACATCCAGGATCCAGGATTGTATGTTATTCATGTGTATTAATCGCAATTCTGCAGCCTTTATCGGGTTCTGCATTTGAAGCAAAAACTTTTGGATTACAATGAAATTTGCATTTCAAATAAATCAATCATTTTTGAAAACCATCAACATTATCGACATTATCGGAAATTGAATGATGAGCTACACTATATCAAAATTTCAGCCAAATCCACCTCAAGCCACTTTAACATATGAATCGATGACTTAATGTGAACGTTTTCCGCAGGATATCCATCCGAATTGTTCTACCGGGGAGCGACCATGTGGGAGACCCTCTACGGGATGGTGCTGGCCTACCCGATAGTGTGCTTCATATTCGTTCCGGTTTACTTCAGCCTGGGGATCACGTCGGTCTACCAATATCTGGATCTGCGATTCAAATCCCGTCTGGTCAGGTGTCTGGCGTCGGGAACGTACATCGTGCGGCAGCTCCTCAACCAGGGCGTCACCGTTTTCACCCCCTGCGTCGCCCTCAACACCGTTATTGGAATTCCTTACTGGGCGTCCATCTTCGGCATCACCATCGTCAGCGTGATATTCACGATCCTGGTGAGTCTCGTCGAGGGCTTTTTCAGTTAGAAAACCGTACGAGCTTTCGGTATACAGTGGAGACTCTTTAACCCGAAATTTCTCACGAAATTCTACTGAAAAATAAGTGTATACAGGCTGATACCAAAGTGTATCACTCACCTCAGAGTGGATTCCTGATGTCAAAATAATAAGAAAAAAGAGATATCGTGCCTTGAAATTGCAGAATTTTTCCAAGTAAAATGGCATTATGTCCAAAAGTAGACTAAAAAGAGTAAAAACTTAGCTTATTTCTGATCTGTTTCAGGTGTTCATGTATTTCACTAAAGAATAGGACAAAACCTGGAAAATTGACTGAGAATTCAACTATTGATTTCATTAACCAAAATTTAACAAAGTTCAATCCATTTAAGTTAATGCAGAAATATTTCAAAAACTTTGTATTCTCTTATGGCATTTTGTCTAGTTCTTGAAGTTCATACAGTAAAGCACCAGAAAACTCAAATGAAACTCCGCGCCCTTCCGAAGGAGACAATTTATTATTGGTTTCGTTCAGATTTAAAGAGTTTTCTTTCGATTTTACTGGGGTTCGGATTATAGGGTCTCCACTGTACAGCTGTGAAGACGCACATCCCGCACTTTTGTATACATAAAAAGTGGGTGCGGGGAAGTATTTGCTTTCGCCCCCACATTGCGGGATTTCGTTCGGTCTCCCTGTCCTCTCGCGAGTGTGTTCGTCTTCAAAGTTCAACTCGATGCTTTATTTGTTCTGCGAGTGTCTGCGCGAGTACCGAATTTATGTAATGCCGCATTAAATACCTTCCGCTTTCGAGTTTCATCCGAGAGACGTAATTTCCAACTTTAAAAAGGCGAGGAGTTCACCGCTGACCTATTTTTCTCGACCGGGGAATGTTAACGCAACGAGAAGTTCTCAAAATTTTCGCGGTTATTGCCAGCGACCGAGTCTTCCGGAGAATACGGTGCCTTTCTGGCATTCATATTATATTGGATACTCGGCTGCTCGTATGAAAGTGTGGGTGCATACTTATGAAAAATGATACTTGAAGTAAATTTTAAATAGAATTATCGAAACAAAAAGGCTGCTCGCCTTATCAGTTGCCGGCCTTGTGCCCTTTCGTGATTCTAGGTTTTCGCAATTAAGTCTTTCGCGATAATTAGTGTTATTGGGACCGGCTTATTGACTCGACCTAACGACTTCTTTGTCGCAGAATTTTCAATCAAAAACAAGATCGAAAATCGAAAATCTGCAGTAATTACTGCAGTTGTTAACAACTTTGTTCAAAAATTATGAGACATCGGATAAATTAGCCCAAAATGTTTCATTCTTTATCGCAAAGGAAGTTATCTGTAACTTTTTTCAAAAAGTATATTTATATTAACGTCAAAAAGATGTTAGCTTTGAAAATGATATTAACTTTTGTAAATTTACTCCTCTTGAAGCTAACCTTACCTGACTTCGCATTCAGGCTCATTGGCTGATTGATAAGGCAATGACACTGAAATAAGATTAACTCAGATTTCTGCCAAAAGGAAAGCGACTAACGTATAAAAAAAGGAAAATTTTCACTTTTCAAATAATTCACTACTTACTTAATATGAACTAAATAAGAGCGAAAAGGAGCTCAAATAACTACTAGAGTTTTATACGAAATGTAGGTGAAATCACTGGTAACCGAATTACTTCAAATGCAATGCTTAATTGTTCGTCTTTAAGCATACGGAGTTTAATTTACTTTTTCGCGATGCTATCCGATGAAATCTAATTTATTTTTAGTAATTACTTCTACCCCCGATGGGATTGAGCCACGTTCAGCCAATTTCGCTTACCGAAATGCAGACAGCGAAAAATAAAAAAAATAAAATGTCGAGAGAAAAAAGTTGGGACAACGTCTCTGACAAGCCCCGGTCCGCCCCCATCTCGCCGTCCCACGGTTTTTCGATTTAAAAACCACTAATGGCAATTTAAAATTAGTTTCAACCTCTCGTTTCGTTTTATTTCTTTTTCGAAACCGTCGCCGCGAATAAAAAATCCGGGCCTAGATAACCCAGTGATTGATTATCGGGAAAACGTCGAAAAAATTCCATTGTGAGTGTGTTCCCACGTACACTGTACATAATCGGGAGCTTTAAGTACTTACAGTGGGTCAAAAAAGTATTTGCACATCTGATATTTTATCGAAAACTCTGATTGCGAGAACGATCATTCTAGCGGCATATTTTTTTTATCAAAGTATACCAAGAAAATGTGATTTCGAAATGGTTATTATCGAATTATTTCAATTTTATTAGCGCTTGTATCCAAAAATCGAGAAATCGACCTCAAAAAAGTATTTGCACACAAAAAAGTTTTTATAGAAATACGTTTTTATTGGTTCGTATCTAGTAAAAACTTCGAAGGGTTTTGCTAAATATTAGTTTACATACAAATTTAGTGTGATTTTCACATCTGTTCTGACAGCAATTACCACAATGGCACCAAAGAAACACGAATTATCTGTTGGCGAGAAAGTAAAAATAATCGAGCTCCGAGCAAAAGGGCAAAGTTTAAGAACAATAGCCAAAAATGTGAAAAGACCCTTCAGTACTGTTAGATATATTATATACAAGTACGAAAAAACCAAGTGTATATCTAACCTGCCGCGATCGGGACGCCCAAAAATTTTAAACGCAAGAGACGAGCGCGATATTGTACGGAAAATTATAGAAAATCCCAAGACAAGCGCCCAAACTTTAGCCATCGAAGTGTCTCAATCGTTGGATAAGAATGTTTGTGCAGAAACAATTCGAAATGTCCTGAGAAAAGCTGGCTATCATGGCAGAGTTGCACGAAAGAAACCGTTCATCAGCGAGAAAAATCGTATCAAAAGGTTAGAATTTGCCTCTGAATATCTGTGCAAACCTATAGACTTCTGGAAAAACGTTATTTTTACGGATGAGTCTAAATTTAATCTCTTTGCTTCGGATGGGAAAACCTCCGTTTGGAGAAAACCGAACACGGAACTCAAACTTAAAAATTTGATTCCGACTGTGAAGCATGGTGGAGGTAACGTCCTAGTTTGGGGTTGTATGTCTTACAATGGCGTAGGTAATTTGCAATTTATTGACGGAATATTGAATGGTCGTGGCTATGTGAAGATATTGGAAGATAATTTGATCCAAAGCGCCAAGAAAATGGGTATAGAAAACAATTTCGTATTTCAACAAGACAATGACCCAAAACATACATCTCGCGTAGCTAAGGAATGGATGTTGTACAAAGTACGTAAAACGCTTCCTCATCCACCTCAAAGTCCTGACATCAATCCAATAGAAAATTTATGGCATATTTTGGATTTAAACATTCGAAAGCACCAAATTAGAAACAGAAATGACTTGAAAAAAGTTTTGGTCCAGGAGTGGCAGAAAATAGGACCGGATATCACGGGCAAGCTTATAATGTCCATGCCCACAAGACTTCTAGCCGTTAAAGATGCAAAAGGGTTACATACGAAGTATTGAACCTCAGAAAATTGAGTTTCAACCATACTTACCCACATCAAGTTTGAGTGATCCAATACTTTTTTGAGGAAGATTTCTTAAGTTTTTTATATAAGAATTAATATAATCTATATAATTGGATAATAACCTTTTATAATTCATATTTCCTGGGTACGATTTAATAAAAAAATATACCACTAGCATTATTACCATCGCAAGCTCACTTTTTGAAAAAAAACTGGGTGTGCAAATACTTTTTTGACCCACTGTAAGTGAGTACGTCTCAATCCGTGTATCAACAATCAATATCCATTCACGTCGGCCCGACGCCCCGCGCTTTTTGTTTGGATAAATTGTTAAACAAAACATGATTGATATCTGAATTTTTCCGAGCTTCCGGAACCCCATTATTAATTATCATCATCGTCATCATTACCATGCCGGGTTTATTATTATTAGACGCGAGGGAAGAGTTCCGATACTAATAAAATTATAATAGAGGGAAACTTTTATAAAAATTCGAGACACATTATTAAGTGGAAACTTTGTTTCCCCGGGGGAATTTGCATAGAATTCGGAAAAGCCCTCTCGATGGTGACGTGACGGACATCCAAATCCGACAATTTAACTGAAAATTATCGAACCGTACCGGGCTCAGGAAAGAGGGGCGCTTTCGCAGTTCAATCAGACGCGTATAATGACGCCAAAGAGACGATCGGCATTATTTGTTTGATTTGGCAGTTAATTCGCCTTTGAGGGCCCAAAACTGCGGATTCCTTGAGGGTGTCGCCCTTTGTTTCGGGTAAATTATTATCGGTACACGGGCGTATCCCATCGGCGATAACCGGGGGCGAATCCCGCGCTCGGATCCTCGGGATGAATTAAGCAGGATATTATGATGACTCCGTCACATAACTTCACCTAGATATAAGCTCGGGGAAACATCCATTATTAACGGATAATCACGGGGCTCCGAACCGGCAGATATTCGCATCGGCGATGATGATCACGGGCCCGTTCAGTTCGGGTGTTCATCTGCGAAATTAACGAGATCGACGCACTCACTTCCCCTCTAGATCCCTCATAGCGGCCGGCCCGATCGAAAACTACCCGTATTATTCTTCCATCGGTTTTTTACCTGTTGGAATAAATGCGCCTCTTGATACCACCTTCATGTAAATTTCCGGAACTCCGGTCTAGAGACTCTCTCTCGGGTAACGAGGAAACTTGCATAATATAAGTTCCAACTTTAAAGCGGTTGTGCATCACGATGGGGTGGGTTAACTGACCACTTTGCTGCTTGTTCTGAGGGGTTGTCGGCCATGAAACGGAGAAACTTGCCTGCATAATTCATCCCTCACGACCGATTTTCGCATATTTTAATGCGGTACATTTTTCGATATCACGTTATCACGAGAGCGTTATAATAAAACGCTGCGAGGGTGAACGTCAAGGGCGGGTCTCTGAAGGAGTCATCACTTGAATAATTGCCGCCAAGTTTTGTTGTTGTTCGGGCTTCACGACGGGAGTTTTAAAAGCTTTTCCGCATTTTTGAAGCTCGCGTCTAAAACGAACATAATGACGAAAATGAAACACGGCTAAATATCATCAAGCGCCACTGCGGTAACCCACTCGAGTGTTTACGCAGACTCGTTTAATAATAAAGCTCCGAGCTTCCGATATACCTACATAGGAATTATTTCGAGTTGAATTGGAATTATTCCGAGGCTGGAATTGTGTACACCGTAAATCCCTCTTTTTCCAATAAATCACCAACATCTCTAATTAATCCTATACGAGTAGATAGATCCACCTATCTTCAGAAATCCCAGTAATCCTTGGAAATTCCAATAAATCCACGGGAATCCTCATTAATTTCCGGAAACCCTCATAAATCCTCGCAAATTCCTAATAAATCCTCATAAATCCTCATAAATCTCTGAGGGGTAAATAATTGGCGAAATTTTGTCAAATAGATCCTCCGAAATCCTCAAAAAATCCTCGGGAAATCCTCATCGATCTCCGGAAACCCTCATACATCCTCATAAATCCTCACAAATCCCTAATAAATCCTCATTAATCTTTATGAATCATCATAAATCCTCATAAATCTCTGAGGGGTAAACAGGTGGCCGAAATTTTGTACATCGACATCCTTTTTTGTCAAATAAATCCTTCGAAATCCTGGAATAATCCTCGGGAAATCCTCATCAATCTCCGGAAACCTCCATACATCCTCATAAATCCTCACAAATCCCTAATAAATGCTCATTAATCTTTATGAATCCTCATAAATCCTCATAAATCTCTGAGGGGTAAACAGGTGGCCGAAATTTTGTACATCGACATCCTTTTTTGTCAAATAAATTCTTCGAAATCCTGGAATAATCCTCGGGAAATCCTCATCAATCTCCAGAAACCTTCATACATCCTCATAAATCCTCACAAATCCCTAATAAATGCTCATTAATCTTTATGAATCCTCATAAATCCTCATAAATCTCTGAGGGGTAAACAGGTGGCCGAAATTTTGTACATCGACATCCTTTTTGGCAAATAAATCCTCCGAAATCCTCGAAAAATCCTCGGTAAATTCTCGAGAAATCATGGGAAATCCTCTGGAGAAAAGTGTGGTTATTTCAATTATTATTCATCATGGAAATTCGATAGTACTTTTAGAAAATGATATTGGATATGGTGTTACTAAACAGCATTTGGCATTTGCAGATGAGCTTAGTGATAATAAATGTTCAAAATACATACAGTTTTTGGAGGAAACAATCCATGACCCCCGATCTTTCAAGAAATCCTCAAGAAATTCTCAGACATCCTCGGAAATCCTGGGAAATCCTCGGAAATCCTCAGACATCCTTCAGCCAGTGCACCGAAATCCTCGACCTGCTTACCCCTCGTAAATCCTAATAAATCCTATACATCCTCGGAAATCCTCAAGGTGTGCACCATAAGTCCCCAGGTGTTTGCCCCTCGAATTATTCTAATTTCGGGCGATATTAAAGTGTTATCTCGTTCCGTCTCCGAATCCGGACGCGGAGAGGTTTTCCGAATAATAATTGCCGACTTTCTTATTTACACGGGAAGTTCCCGCGACGACTTCTCGTCGAAAAGTTTGCGGAAATTTTTAATGCACCTCACTCCGGGTCATAACTGGTCGCCGGAAAAAGGAAAATGCAAATTACCTCCGAGAGAGAGAGAGCGAACTTTCACGAAAACGTTTCTGTTTCAGGGGGGCCTGAAAGCCGCCATCCTGGCCGACGTGATGCAGGGCCTGACGATGATCGCCGTGAGCCTCGCCATCATCGTGCAGGGGTGCATCGAGGTCGGCGGATTCAGCGAGGTCTTCTGGACCAACAAGGAGGACGGCCGGCTCGGATTCTTCAAGTGAGTCGCCGGAAAAGCGCACATCGAGGAGCTTTCCAGCGAAATTATAATTGCGTAATTAAAACGCGTTTTTCCGAAAGGCTTTTCACACTCGAATTTATTTATCGCGACGGCGTACGCTTTAATTATTCCTTCATCCGGCCCTTCGTTTTCGCGTCGTTACGAAAACACGCGCCCGATGTTTGAAACTTCGATAGGGAAGTTTATTAATGAAGACGTAACAGATTAGAACAATATTGTGTATTATTATAATAGTAATAAGGAACGGGAAGCGGAGCGTAGTCGCCGGTTATGTCGGGGGCGATAAATTCGGGGGAATTATCATTGTGTTCCCTCGTTTTCGTCGAAACTTTCCATAATTTTCTGTTTCGAATGTGATGCAGTAACAGTAAGTAACGTCGGCCCGGTGTCGTAAAAGTTCTCCCGAAATTCCGTCCGTAAAACTCGGGGGGAGGAAAATATGCGATCGCGTTCTCTTCCCAGCCCTGAATTAATTAGTTCCGCGGTAATCAATACGCGAAAGAGGGTTCGTTCCGATTTGTTTAATTTATTCCGATGCAGACGCGACGGATTATAATAATAATCGTCCGGCGAACTCCAAACGGCAACTGAAAACGGATAAGGAGGTCGACGAGGCTGCAATTTGAATTGATTTCCCGATTTTAATTAAAGCCGGTTCTTTGTTCGGCGGGGGCGGGTTATTTATCTCGGGCGCGGATAAGCCTCGGGCAAATATTGGCCGAATTCGCCGAATCAATCAATATGACTTGACCCCGTGCACCCGTGATCCGACCCCCCGGTCCGATCCTGCACAAAACGCCCTGCCCCTCCGGAGGGTGTGACTTTGGCATAAATTAATAACGACCCGTCTCAACTCGCTCTCGCGCTTTTTCCGGCCGCGTTCCGCAAAAAGCCCGGCGCTAAAGTCGTCTCTGACATAGGTCGACCGTGAAACTTTTCCCATATTCGGATGTGTTTTGTGTTTGTTTCGCAAGCCGAAAATGATGGTCGGAAACTCGTTTAATTCGGGTCGTTTATCAAATTCCAGCTTCGATATGGACCCGACGATCAGGGTGACGACGACGTCCGCCCTGTTCGGGCAACTTTTCATGTCGCTGTCGATTTTCGGCTGCCAGCAGAACTTCGTGCAGCGCTACTGCAGCATGGACTCGCAGAAGAAAGTCACAAAGTGAGCGCGTTGTCCGGGAAGCCACGAAAACGACTCACGATTATGATTTCAGGACGATGATGTGGAACATTCCGGTGATAACGGTCCTCTTCAGCTTATCGTGGGTGGTCGGGATGGTGGTGTACGCCACTTATGCAAAGTGCGACCCCTTTTCCGCCGGATACACGGAAAAGTTTGACGAAGTCCTGCCGTTCTTCGTCGAGGATCGGTTCAATTATCTGCCCGGCATATTGGGACTCTTCATGGCATCGCTTTTCAACGGCGCTTTGAGGTGAGTCACCAAGATCAGGCAACTTTTAAGGGGTCCTGTTTTTTTTACTGTTTCTTGATTTCCACTACAAAAGATATTACAGTTAGATTGGGATAATAAAATAACTGTTTCATCTCTCAATTTTGCATTACAATAATTTTCTTTTTCTTTACAATTCCACTTTTTTTTTAATATTCGGATCATTCATTCAATGGAAATCACTTTATTTCTCTATTTTATGAATGAACGCGATTAATTATGCAATGGGAATACAAAATCACTGTCAAACTCCAAATATTTTGTACCAAATATCGGTTTAGCACGAAATTGAATTCTAGCTTTGTTAGGTTTTGCCATGTTTTCATTAATAAATCAATTGATATAAAATATCCAAAAGTTTTAAATATTGAATATGAAGAAAATTGGAACATCAATTTTGATTAAAATTTTGCCATGATGAACTTATTTCAGAGGGGTATTTCGCTGAATTATTGTATTTGTGAAATCTCTGAGTAATTCCCCTATTAATTTAAGTTTAATTCAATTCAGGTGGGTAAACCACTCTGTGAAAATTTGTACTCGTATTGCCGTTATTCCCGAAAAATGCCGATTTTATTGCCAGTACTGCCTAAGTATAAAACAGGAATCTAGTTTACCGGTTATTGCCCAACTTATTGTCGAAAATGGCTGTTATTGCCTCGTATTGTCTAAAACTGACTAATATTTCCTATTATTGCCCAGTATTTCTAGTAGCAGTATTGCCCAAGTATTGACCTTTATTGCCCAACTCTTGTACTCGTATTGCCGGGAGTTTCCCATAGTGTGTATTCTCTGATTGCATTTTGTAAAAACGTTTTTAAACAATTTTAAACTGTGTACTTATTTACACAATGCCAAAACTCGATAAAAACGTGTTACAGAGCAAAAGTCATGAAAATGTGAAAATCTAATTCCGCGCACTACAAATTTGCAACGGTTTCCAATATTGATTACTTTAGTAGAGGTAACAAAACCAAAACTCCTAGTTATCCTTATACAAAGATGTAGCGAGATTTCCTCGTTGAACCCCCTAAACGTTTCCTATGCCGACCACCTGTGTGTATATCAATTCCCTGTACGTAATTAACTGTGCCAATGTTGATGATGGCCCAGAATCAACACACTACATCCAGTGCTAATAGCGATTTCCTATTCCCCGAAAATTACACCCTGCACATACTTACCTACTACTAGATCTCGGCAACTTCTCAAAAACTCTCCCGTTTCAGTTTGAACGTGTCGAACCTGAACTCCCTGGCCACCGTCACGTTCGAGGACTTCATGCGGCCGATCCCGTGGCTGAAGGGCCTGAAGGACCACCAGCAGCTGTACGCCATCAAGGCGATCGGCGTCTTCTACGGGTTCGTCATCATGGGCGTCAGCTTCGCCGTCGGCCTGCTGGACGGCGTCATCGAGTCGTCCATGCTGGTCACCTCGGCCACCTCGGGGCCGCTGCTGGGCGTCTTCATAATGGCCCTGTTGATCCCGTGCGCCAACTGGAAGGTGAGTCGGACGGGCCTTTCGGGCGTCCCTCGTCGCCCGGAACGCGATAAGGGGCGGGCGGTCCCTCGGGCGGAAGGGCGCTCGGAATTCCGGGGCCGCTCCGGACGGGACACGTCCGGATTTCGCATGCGAATGGAGCGCGGGAAACGCACGGCGAGGCGGACGAAAATCTCCGTCATTTATCTCTAAGTGTATCGCCTCCGGGGAAATACACTCGGTAGCATTGATAGAAATGCACGTGCGACGTCATTGTTGGTTTATAGTGAGAGTACCGTAACTGAACTTGACTGGACGTTTGGAAAATTACAAGAATTTTAATAAAACAGTCTTGGTGAATATTACCATTATTGTTTGAGTACGGAACTATGTCATTTTTACCCTGAAAATGACATGATTTTAGATGCTCGTTTGTGAAATTACATGTAAAAATGTAAAAGTATTCAGGAAGCGCACATTTTCACCATGAAATTTACACCTTTATTGCTTATGAAACTAATAATGTTTGTACACACTTGAATTACCCAACATGAGCATCTAAGGTAAATTGAAGTACTTAATTGAAAATGCGCTTTATACTTTGCGTATATCTAGTTTACACGTAAAATGTATGGGTTATTTTGTATTAACCCTAACTGAATGTTACTGAATTTCAACTGCAGTTTTGTAATTCTTTCATATTGAGTAATTTTTTTTGAAAATTCACAATGAATTTAATTACCAAATAATGCTATACCTACTTACTAAATTTTATCCAAAACCGTGTAAATATTAGTATCAATGATGATTTTAGGCAACCAAAGTCTTATTATAATTATTAGTCCACTATCATTTTATAATCTCAACACAAAAAACTCTTAAAATCCAAGTATATTATTACCTTAATATGGACCAATTCAAGACATCAATGTCAATCATAAAATTATACCTACCGATCATTTTTGTAACGTTATTCGTGTGCATACTGAAAGAGGCGGAATAAAAAAGAGGTTTATTCACTGACATCCCATGTGAATTCGGTTGTTCATTTCAAGCATTTTCATGTGATTAGAATTTGGAGCATGGAAAATTTCTGGCTCGTTATGTAAGATACTATCCCTATTATTAAAAATAACTATAACCGCAAGTATAACCGTATTTAACTGGCAGGTAATCTTAAATAGGTATGTAATACAAATGTGCATATTAAGCTGTTTGGATTAAATGTGAAAATGCATACATTCTACGCTAGAATTGAAATTTTGCTAAATTTCGTAAATCCGGAATTTAATTATAACACCTGAAAAATCACCTATGAAATTTTGATAAATGAAAACATCACCATTATTTCGTGTGGCTGTTAATGAAAGATCCTTTCATCAGTGTGATATTAAATCGACACAAAATCACTATAAATCGCGATAGTTCCTGTAACTCTATCAAATAACGATAAATAAATCTGAATAAGAGGTAAAAGCGTATCTCTTTAAAAGGGATGGAAAGTTCGGGGCGGCGTTCGGTCGACCCTTTCTGGGTTTTCGGCCCCGTCTGGGGTTCGGAAATTCCGCGGCGATTACGTGTTGCACCCCATTTTTCAGTGGGGGATTCCGGAAAGCCGTACACGGCTTTGGTCGCTGCCAGTTCCGGTGCGGTTGATCCCGGAATTACGTCCCGCTGTTTTGGAGCAATTGTCGGCGAATTATTAATTGCGACTGTCCCGGACCGCATTCACCAGAGCAATCGGACTGAGATTTAATTGACGAGCGCGTGTTCAGATACACGCCAGATCGATCGCCCATCCGTATACTGAACTGTTATCGTCTCAATTTCACAGTACATCAGAACTAATAAAGTGGATGAAATTTTAGTTTCGTTAGGTTTTTGTAATGGGTTTGTCACTCAATCAATCGAAAGAACAGAAACACTTTGGCTGTTTGCACTAAATATTCGGATTTTGATAACTGTAATTTAAATTTTGCTAAAATGAACTTATTTCCTGTAATTTGGAATATCTACAATAAAAAAAAAATCACTTTGACAAAGAAGCGAAAAATATTTGTACACTAAAATTTCCGTATTTGTGAAATTTCATGGTAGTTTCTACTAATTTCTCAATAATTCCCACTAATTCGACACTAATTTCTACTAATTTCATCTATTCCTCTAATTTCCAATGCCCAACTCATTCAAAAAATTCCCTTGCGGAATACCTCTCGCTTATTTCCCGTAATTTGAAATATCTACAAAGGAAAAACACAGGATGAACGAAATTGACTAATAACTTTCACTAAGTCCGCATTCATTTCCCACTAATTCCCACTAATTTCTCACTAATTCCTTCTAATTTCCACTAATTGCTACTAATTTTTCACTAATTTCTACTATTTCCCTAATTTCTAATTCACCAACTAATTCCGGAAGCTTGCACACTAAAATTCCTCCGCGCGATACTTACCCCTTGCATAGAATTACCACTGAAGTTTTTCCAGCAAATCTTAAACGACCTGATTTTTAACCAAATTGTCAAATGAAAATTTGTGTAAAAGTGTTTAATTTTGCCTAAAATAAAATGGGCATGGAGTTCATTTCACTGCTTTCCCTCCTTCCTTATAAATGAAAATTCAATGTTATTATTTAAAATTGACAGAAAAACGCGAGGAAAAACGGCAAACCTCATTTAAAGCCCACATGCAGCTGTTTACACGACACCAAAATTTGCTGATGGAAGATGATTCACAAAGTAAAAGTTACCAATAAGTCAAGATCTAGTTCCTTCCTGCAAAATTGAAACTACAACACTCTAATTGCTATTAAATTAATTGAAAAATTAATGTTCGTATTTCTGCGTTTCAGGGAGCCGCCAGTGGCGTGGTTGCGGGTCATTTAGTGACAATTTGGGTGGCGGTCGGTAAATTGACGACCGACAAACGGCCGATTCCGCATCTGCCTTTGACGACAGACGGATGCACCAACGCATCTTTCAGCGCCCACATTTTGAAACCGGAACATCAGTCCGCCTTTTGGCCGGAAATGACCACAACGACCACCACAGCTTTACCCATGATTTTGAACAACACCGCTGCATTTTCCAACCACATCAACACCGAAAGAGCCGCTCCCTCGTAAGTCATTTTTACCAAAAAATTTCGTGCCTAGTATGGTGAATTTATGAGTGTTTTCGGTTTTGTAGAGATCCACTCGGCCAGTTGTACTCGGTCACCTACATGTACTACTCGCTGCTGGGCTGCTTCATCTGCATCCTGATCGGCTGGACGGTTTCCTACTTTACCGGCAGCGAGAGCGATTTGTACGACGAAACGCTGATTCATCCGATCGCCCGCAAGATGGCCAACTTCTTCCCGGGCAAGAAGCGCCGCTACGCGGACAAGGCGAGCAGGAACGGCTCCATGCGCAGAAACCACTCGGCCATCTCGATGGACTCGAAGAAGACGAACGGCACGACGAATTTGGCTTTCACGCAGGAAGTCGCCCAGTGTGACAGCAAGAGGAACGGCAACACCAACGCGGCGTTCATGCAGGACGTCGAATTGGACGAGCCGGAAGTGTTGTACAAGACCAAGTTATGATTTTTCACTCTGAAAACGACGCGACGTGGAAAGACAATCAACGCGATCCGTTTCAGTGCCTTATTTGAGGCGACAACTGTGATCTCTAGGATTTAGGAAGATTCGTTGCCGGAATTTTAACTATTATGAAATCATATAACCCACTACCTAACTAGAAATGTATTGCTCAAGCGAGACTCAACACTACTTAATAGAGAATCAATCCTGTAAATTAGTTTCATAGAAATATCTATTTATTAAATATTTTTTCATTGTAATGATTATTAGTACTTATAATTCGTAGGCTGTAATTAAGTAATGTCGTAGTAGTTATGAGCATTTTATTTGAATAGATGACGGTCATTAGAACTCGTTTTAATCCCAAATTCGAAAATACTACTTGTGTACTTGAGTACGACGATTAGGATTATAATAACCGCTCTCATGATTTCGTCAATAGTATTATTATTAAGTAATTACATTATTTATCCATTTATATTAAATGCACATAATGGAGAGGCGATTATGTGCGTCGCCAACATAAATGATTTTCTATGAGCGATTCGTTTCATTTCAAATTACTTTTTCCCCTGGATTTTTCAGCACTTTCAACTTTCAAATCGAATATTTATTGAGAGATGCCATTCATGCCGGCAACCTTGGCATCTCCTACCGCTTGGGCGTGCCTTTTAGAGGTATGCTATTGTTTACCGTAATTAATTCGAATCGACTTATGGTAAGATCTTCATTGACGCCAAGCCGATCAACCCTATTTTTCCGGCATGGTCACTTGGAGTATCATTGAATCGAATGGGCTGGCAGCCGGTAGGTAGGCACCTAATTATCCTAAGTGAACTCGCCGGTCGAGTCTGCTCAACACATAACAGTAATATGACATAGGGCACCCACTGCTGTGCCACCATGGACACTGAACAGGAACGAAATTGAAAGTTTATGAGGCAAACCAGACGCAGAAGCAAAAGCTCGCTCGGCATATCCAATTTATATAATGTCGGGAAGGATCTCGTTATCGTTCTCGTATAAGATTCAATAATATAAAGATGCGGAAACGAGACGACTAATGAAGGTGAATCAATTCACTGATGTTATGCAGATCGATACGTCGATTCGTCACGAAATTATGATTGACTATATCTTATACAAATGACTAATTGAGTAGGTAGGTCGATACCTAAATTATTATTAATTAGTAGATACATTCAAATTCAATTGAATATTTGAAATTATAATTAAGTAATTACCACACCGTTATTACCGTTTATTTTAATCACAAAGAAAAATTCCAATCATCTCTTTTATGACTGATTATTATTTGCATATTGTTTGTCTACACGCGGTCGGGTAATAAATTTACTCCACTTAACCACATGCGGAGTTAGATATATACTTACAAATGGACAGTAAAAACTAAAACAAGGTGTGATAATAATCGTACGTCATATGGAAGGTCCTTAAGTAAATATTTACTGACCACACGTCTTCAAAAATCTGGAGAAAAAAGAGACGGCCACACCTTTTTATTCACCTGTCGGCAATTATTATCTGTGCTGTATAAATTATTCTGCATTCGGGTAACGAAAGCTCGTTAAAAGCATGAATTCGTGCTGCTGCATGTACGGTGTTCAATGAGACTTGTCGAGTAAAAATTACCGAGAAGATTTTTAAGCCTCGATCGGCGGGTCTGCTTTTTTAATTAAATCATCAGAGATGAAATTGGTAGGTATTCTGACAAAACAAGGCAAGGACGTACGTTGTTATCGTGACCTTACTGAGGTATACAATTCATTAAGTGATTATTTTTCGTTATTTTCAGTTCAATATTGTAAAATAATAAGTCTTACGTATATGTGGGTAAGAATTCAATGCAGAATAGCGAAACATTCAGGAGAAACCAATTTCTACAAATAATCCCAAAGTTCTTGTTGCAATTCCATCACGTTTTACAACAGATCGCGAAACTGAAACAACATTAAACTTGTCGCAATCTCATCAAAATAATGTCGAGCGTGGTGCAGATAGAAAATGTATCCAGCCACGAAAAAAATTACAAACTTTTATTTTTTCAACCGCTTTTTCTAAATTTGGAAACCGCCAAAACCCAATTGCATAAAAATGCGGTCTGTTCTAGATGTCGTGAATTACAGCCAAAAGAAAATAAAATTCACTTGTTGGAGGCGATGTCGTATTCCCAAGGATGCGATTCCGCACTTTTTTAGTATTGCAAAGAATGCGTACTTCTTTGCTTCATTAGTTAAACCTCATCGTTCCCATTAATGAATATTCCAATTAAAACCGATCCAGGAATAAATAAATAGGCACATAAAATGTATCCTAGACACATTGGAAATTCCATTCAATTACATATAAAATGTATCGTGTTTATGCCACCCTCAAATCTAAAATTAGGTGAATACCTATTTCGTGTTCAATGATGAAATTATTTATTGCAAACAGTACTAGGTATCATCGAGACTAATTTGGAAATGTACCTAATGTAGGTCCAACCTCTGGTGCATTTCTGCGGTCTCTAGTCTAATATAGCATTACAACATCTAGTAAAAGAGGAAGAAGAAATCACAGGTGTTGTAGAGAAGGACGAAGTGTGGGTCTTGACAAATAACGACGATTTCCCGGCAACAAATTTTTTCGTGTTTAGCAACATTTTTAGGCGGTAGCCCAACCTATTAACTGTAAAGATGTAAATGATGAATAAAAGGCACAATCATGTCGTCGCTCTTATTATTTCAATGTGATCCAGATTTACTGACGATACATAAATTAGCTTACAAATTATTCATTTGAATCAAATTTTGTCTCAATGAAAAAAAGATCGCACTTGACCTTTTGGACGAAAATACATTTTTTCAGCGATTCCGTCTAAAAAGCGACAGGCGTGGTTCATCTGAATCTACCACACTTCACCTTGGACGCGGATTGATGATTGATGATTGGAATGCATAATAAGAAAATCTTGACATTTTTTTAGGTAATAAATACCTAAACTGCTGTTATTAGTTGGAATTAATGAGCATGTAGATGCCCTATCAGGCACGATCAATGAAATATATTTTAATGGAAACCCTCTAGGGCCTTTTCAAAAGTAAAGAAGTGCTCGGATCCGGCAATGCTGACCTTTATAAATAGTCTCGTTATAAAATCTTCGTCTTGATAAAAGTTCTCCGATAGGATACAGAAAGACCCCTAGAAAATAAAAATTGTCGAGCCTATTTATTTGCATTGCGTTCCGGGTACAGTCGATTAACATACTGTAACACTTGATTATCATATTATTAATATGGAACTTGAACTTAAATTGACAAATTATCTCACACTGAGCTTTGAATCGATCGGTGGTAATAAAATATCTACAAATGGTAATGGCAAGTATTAGTTGGATTGATCTATATTATGAGAGGTTGGATGTAAATATTACGAATTCTAAAACATTCAGTGCAGTTTTAATCAATGTAGGTAATATTATAATGTAATCCAATGCGATGTTATCAATTTTTCAACTTCACGTGAAAATTATACATATTCTAGAAGACGGTTAGGTGTATATTGAAATTATCGTAAATTCCCAGTAATTTGAACAAATCTAAGTATCTTATGATAATAATAGAATACTGTTATATGTAGACCCGATATTTATTAATTTCAATGAATGGTTCATCAGCTATTCTGTGAGAACGTTGGATCGATTAATATTTTTGCAATTGAAATCGATAATGATTTAATCGATAAATCCTTTAAGGGTAAATTTATTAATGTTCACGCAGGAAATGTTTCATAAGAACATTGATTTTTAATCAGACATAAAAATTTCTTACCCATATTACATTTACTTTTATTAAAAAAGTCGATACATATATGCAAGTATTATAGTCAGTTCCGTATTATCTCTCAACCTGCAATAATTTAATTTTGATATTTATTCGTCCAAGAAATAGAGCATGAAAATAAAATAACAATCTGAGACAATGGTGTTCGGTCGATTACAAAAATGTAGGTATGTGCGGCATGTTGTGGGTATTATACAATAATAACAGTGGGCAAAATATTTCAAGGAACAGTTAGTTTATTAGAAAATCCAAATCTCGAAATATTCTATTTGCAGCGAAAATCGCGACTGCATGTGCAAATAATCACGTATATGCTAATAATAAAATAATAAGGCGCGATAAAAATCGAAACTTGGATTATCACTCACATTAAATTGCAATAAATGGGTTGGTCCCTTTTACCATTGATTGACTGGAAATAAAAACGTTACTCTCCTGTAGTAAACCCAGATTCCGTGACTATTGTCAATAAACTACTCAACACCGTAATAATAATAACGATATACAATGAATAAATCATGCATCGATAAATTTTAAATTCAAAACCGGCCGTCATGTCGGCTTTTTTTTCAAGAACCACATCTTAAAAAGCTCTATAGTTCAGAAAAAAGCACCGAGTCATTACTGTTATTGTATCAATAATAGAGCACTTCCCAGGTATTCATTCGCCCAGAAATGGTTCATTTTTGGTAAAGTAACCTTCAAAGTCTCGGTTTTCCATCACCGACGTCTCCGTTTTTCCCCGATTTCGACTCCATCGAGATTTCAGCAGCTTTGGGGAGATCCTTGAGTGAAAGGAACCTTGCTCTTCAGCGCTCGGGGTACGTGCAGGCCGGCCATCAGGGGGGTCTATAAATTCGCAGCGGGGCTGCCCAAGCCGCACAGTCGTCCGACAGTCCTACAGTGCTTAGGAGGTTGCGATATTTCCACCATGAAGGTCCTAGTAAGTACAGAACCATCTCCAAATTTCCAAAATTCAAAAATCCCTTCTTAAGGTTTTCCTGTCTTGCGCCCTCGCGGCGGCCTCGGCCCAACTGGGCTACGGCCTCTACCACCCCCATCACGTCCCAGTGATCGGCCCCAACGGCGTCCCTCTGGACACCCCCGAAGTCCAGGCCGCAAAGGCCCACCATTTAGCGGCCCACGCGCAGGCCCACCATTCCGGCCTCTACTCCCCTTTGTCGCACATTTACGGACTACCCGCTATAGCCCATAACGGCCTACCCCTGGACACCCCCGAGGTGGCGGCGGCCAAAAACCAGCACTACCACGATTTCGCAGTGGCGGCGCAGAGGAACGGCGTCCACGTCGCCCCCATAAGCCACCAGTCCGGCCCTGCGGACACCCCGGAAGTGCAGTTGGCCAAGGCGGCCCATTTTGCAGCCCACGCCGCCGCCAGGTCCGGACTCCACTACCGGAAACGCCGCGGCTTGTACAGCGCCTACCCTCAGCACATTCCGGTGATCGGCCCCAATGGCGTCCCCGTGGACACCCCTGAAGTGCAGGCGGCCCGCGCGGACCATTTCGCCCGCTTCAACGCGGCCGCCTCCGGGGGCAGTCCGGTCCTGGCCTACGGCGCTTACGGGCACCACGTGCCCGTGATTTCTCATGGGGTTCCTCTGGAGACGCCGGAAGTGCAGGCGGCTAAAGCGCACCACTTTGCGGCTCACGCGCAGGCGCTGTCCAGGTCGGGGCATCACGGTTTGGGCTATGCCGGCCCTTGGGCGTATGGTGGAGGTGCAGTTATTGGGCATGATGGGCAGCCTGTGGAAACGGCGGAAGTCCAGCTGGCCAAAGCCGCCCACTTTGCCGCTCATGCCGCCGCCCGCGGATGGTAATCGACGACCTTCTCCTAGTGATTTTTCTTCCTCCTTATTGTTCTTCATTATGCCCACCCGATTTTTTTCTTGGTCGAATTGATGATTCGTCTACGTAAAATAACTTGTCGAATTGTGCGTCCAAGACGTGCGAACCCTAATTCTTGTAAGAGTGCATTTTTGTTAGAAAATATGTAAATAATAAACGACTTTGTACCATCAATAACTTGAGTGTTGTCTATTCAATTTTTCACGTAGGTTTTTCCCGTCTGAACGATTACTCATTTTGAAGAGAGCGATGGCAATAAGCCTTTTCATATTCTCTTTGTGAAATATATGAGTACATTTTTCCACGAATGTACCCTTTTACCCACCGCATTTCAAAACTAAAAGTGCTCTTTGATTTCGTCGTCTCCAAGCCGCCAGCTTCTAATATATGGGTACATAAAGGGCCACGTTACTTCCCTTTAATATATGATGTAACGAAAATGTGATTTAATAATACTAAAATTGGCTCTTAAAAAATTGAAGACCGCAAGCATATCTAATCTACTTAATGGTTATGATACATTTCTTTGCATGAGATTACCTCATAATCGGTTTTTATTCGTGTACTCTAAAGAATGTCGTCTGATTTATAACAAAAGTCCTTGAAAGGAAAATCGAAATAGTTTCTAATTTCATAGTGCGTTACCTCTGTGTTACATGATACCGAAAGAGGTAATCGTGCGTAAATCGACAATAAAAGAAAATGGAAATGCATTAATAGGCAGTCATAATGGTATAATAACCGTACCAAAAGTGATTACTATTATAATATAATCATATGAAGTGAAAAAAGTAGCGTGTTTTGAACGTTCCACATTGTTTGCATTTCTGTGATTCCCAGAGCATCGAGATCCAGGTGGTAAAAATTACAGATTTCTATTTGTTAGTTTCTTTGTGGAATGAAAGATGTCGGTGAAGAACGGAAGTTGTGGAGGGGGCGTTGGATGACGGCCGGCCACGGCCGGAAACGTCAAAATACCCGTCGCCATTATTGCGACGAGATCGCGGTAGTGTTTTGCGTTGAAAAATCGTCGTTTTCGACGACAGGGAGTCTCCTGCTCCCGAAAGCGAATTTCGCGGCACGTTTCCCCAAATTCCCGAGCGTTGATTGACGTGATTTGATCGCAAGAAAGTCGCGTATTTTTCCTGTTTAGTGTTTTATAAGCATGGCTTGTTAAAATGTCTCTGAATTTGCGTATCGTCGCCACTCCGTGTGGAGGAGATCTACACTCCGAGAAGTCGGCAGTCTTCAAGACTGGAGGACGTGGGTATGGAGAAAAAGGGGACTCGTTCTTTGGTGCAGCCCTCCAAGGGGCCCCCCAGTGACTCCAAAAAAGCTCAAGGTAAATGTCCCCCTCAAACCGAGTCAAAATGGCGGCCAGCCCACTGGTGTTTATCATGTTTACGTAATATTTATCGTTATTTGCATTTTGCACACCGCACTATCTCCATCGCCAGGTCAAAGGTCTTATCGAGTATTAATTTCTGTGCAGATGGTGCGAGTGGTAAACCGTGGCCCCGTGGGGGGCGTCGCAGGGAACCGGCCGGGGGCAATCCGCCCCCGAAGGTCGAGCCCTGCCGAAAACCACCCTCTCAACGCAACAAAGCGTTCGTGGACAAACGGCCCAAGACCAGGGGCGCTGTTGTGGCTCGAGGTGAGACGGCCCGGCTAGAGGACCAATACGAGGCGGAATTGGGTTCAGTTTTCGTACCGGGCAGCAAAAAGCAAAGCCTAAATCATTTATTGAACTTCGTGTACGCGCCGTACGCGGGCGAGGGCCGGCATCAAGCGGATCGGGGCGCCACCAACAAGAGCCACCGCCTCATCAACACCCGCAAACACAAGTACAACAAGGAGCACTTTCTGCAAGCCAAGTAAGTCCGCCCGGTTACGGTGTACAGTAAAGTGCGAACTCTCGGAAATTCTCAATGAGAAGGAGGCTCTAAACGATGGATCTCTGGTGAAATACATGAATTTGATGCCAGAGTCGAATATTTTTCAGTTTAAAAGTTTTTCAAAATAAAAGCATATCAGACATCTGACAAAAGGTGATGACCCCGCCACTGTCTTACGTCAACATTAACAAAGTCACACTCGAATAACATTTAGGCGGTCAAATGCATCATTGCAAACTTTCAGCAATCCAATGATTCAATGATTTTGAGTCAATAATTGAAGAAAAGGCGAGCAAAATTAGTTTACTCATTTTTCAACTGACTGAAGTCTTATCTCATATCTGTCATTTATGACGTTCAACAGTAGCGTGCGTATCAGTTTTTTTTTTAATCTCAAGTGTTTACTACAGTGTTTACAAGTTACTGTTAAGAATATTGAGTGATGTTTCTCTCTCGTTCGTTTTCGCCAAAAATCAATGGAAAATACTGCTTGGGCATGTATTTCAGAGAGAAATCATTCGAAAAGTGCGCTCTTCACTGAAAACTGTTCCGAGTAGTTGGTCCGTAGAGTCTGATCGTAGATTTTTGTAGTTGTCAATTCATTGTAAACGCGCTGGGCGATTACAAGCAGTACATGAACAATCCGGACGCCTTGGTCGACTGGAATTTGGTCGAGCAGGTGGTACGTAAACTTGCCCCCCAAACCAATAATCGTCCCAATTCTCCATTCAGAATCTAACAAATTTTCAAACATTTTAGAACGTCCAAGTAGCCGAGTTTCCTTCGTGTCCGATTTGTCTGTACCCGCCAGTCGCAGCGAAGATGACCAGATGCGGCCACATCTATTGCTGGTCGTGCGTTCTTCATTATTTGGCACTCGCCGACAAAACCTGGCGTAAATGCCCTATCTGTTACGAGTCGGTCCACGAACAAGACTTAAAAAGGTACGTCGATTATAATCTCAATTATTCATGTAGTAAATTGATTTTGTGGGATTTCAGTGTGGTTAGCATTCCACATAACACGTTCAACACCAACGACGTGATCACTTTTAAGCTGATGAAGAGGCCTAAAGGATCGCTGGTGGCATATCCAGCGAATTGCTCCGTAAAAGAAGATGCTATCTTTGGGATGTCGGAGAGGGAAGCGGGCGCTACGCATTCTAAGCTTTTAGTGGCGAATCAGACCGAAATCATGTCAATTATCGATCGTGAAAGTGCGGAATTGAGGGCGCAACTTGTGGAGGATGAAGAATGTCCGGATAATTGCTTCGTCGATCAAGCCATCACTTTGTTGGAGGAACGGAGAAAGAAATTGCTTGAGAATTTTGTCACTCTACCATTGGTAGCAACAGTGGCTGCTAATGAGAGCGAATTGTTGGTTGAAGATGATTCTTTGGATTTGGAAAATCTTCAACTGGATGAAGCTGGTTCTTCCAATAATCATTCAAGTCAGAAAATGCATTATTTCTACCAGGGTTAGTATTTTATTTTCTCTAGTTTCTTAGAGTCTTCCAAAGCGTTGAGTACACATTGTTCGTTTTTCATGATTTTTGTGAAATTATCTCTTTGGGAAAGCAACGATTTGATTCCACTGTGACTCGAAAGTAAATTTCAAGCCACAACTAAATACGAATCTACAAAGTTTTTGCAACTTTTGCATGACCCTGTATGATTGATTGATCATGAAGTAAAATGTTGGTATTTCCCTGCAGCATGTGACGGGCAGCACATCTACATCCATGCGATCAACGCCAGAATGCTGGAGCACACTTATGGAGCACTGGAAATGGCTCCGGAAACTTTGACTGGAAAGATCTTGGAAAAAGAAGGCGGCTCGATGACGGAAGAATTGCGCAAACGATTTCGTTACCTTCAGCATTTACCCCTGACCTGTCAATTTGAGGTGGCTGAAATCCAGTTGAGGCAACCGATTGTCAGTAAAGAGGCCATCCAGGAATTTAATGGTAATTATTTGAGTATTTGATCGTATTTATCGTTAATGGCAGATTTGAATTTATCGAAATGGAGTATTTTGCTATTTTGAATTTCATCATTTCTGCCAGATTGATGTGTGGATAATTAACCTTGGCTAGTTTCCATACTTGACTAGGTCAGTCCCCTCACTACATTACTCATCAAGTCATTATTATCATCAGTCAGTATCATGAAAATTTCCAAAAATAAAGTTATGATTACAAAAATTGTCATTGAAATCTTTTCTTCAATTTTAGAACAACTGGAAATTCGTCGCAAGAGGCGTCAGCGTCGCGCCAAGGAGGAAAAGCGCCGCGAAAAGCGAATTCTGGACGAGGAGAACCGCATGCTGGGCAAATTTCCAGTGCCCAATCTGCACATCGATTCCCAGCAGCAATTTCCAGGATTCGAGCCTCGTTTTCGATCCGAATCCGAATGCACCCCACCAAGCGATTCTTCAGATTTTTTCCCTTTAACCCCATCAGAAAGCGTAGAAAGCGACCACGCGGGTCCCTCATTTGCGAAGGTAACACAGGTTTCTTCTTTTTCCTGAACATGTTATTAATTTAAATGAGTTTTGTTTTATTGAAGATGTTGGCGAGTGCCAGTAAGAAGCAAGAGGATGCAAAATGGCCGACTCTGAAGACCGGCGGTCCGGAACCATTGAAGTTGATAAATGTGACGGGCTCTAAGTTGAGAGCTGACACTTTCAAAGTGTTGAGGGCTCGTAGCGATAACAGCGATGAGGGCGAGTTCGACCCTGTGCCTCCTTGTAACAGAAGTCTGAGTGACGCCATAGCGCAAGCTCTGCAAAAGGCGGAAGAAACTGAGGCGGCTACTGGTGAAGGTTTGTTTTTCTTTTCCAGTAGTTTTGTTGGTTCTCATTAGAGTTGTGCCGTAGGTTTAAACCCTCTGAGGGTTTAAACCCTTTTGTGGGTTTAAACCGGGTTCGGTTTTTTCGTTAAAACCCGGTTTTTTCAAATCCGTTATCGGTGTCGTCGTGTTGATTGGATAATTTGAATTTGACGATTTGACATAGGGAAACGGGGGGAAACGGCGTCATACATACAGCGTCCGCCAATAGTGCGGTAAATGAGAATTACGCCTTTACCTTTAGAGTTATGAAAAAAATTTCTCCATGAAAAATGTTTATACGAGGATAGTCTACAACCCTAAAATATGGGCCACTCTACAGAGTGTCCTCATAAGCCTGTACGGCACTCAACTTTTGAATTTCAAATGGAACCTACTATTTTTTGTTCGATTTTCGTATTCAACGACTTAAAATAAGGTCACTTTATCGAAGGTCTTTATCGGTTAAAATGGAGAGATTTCGAGATATTTACTGTTTTTCCTAAAAAATCGCAAAAAACACCCTACGATTTTAGTGGGAATATTTTCAAAACGAAAAGAGCTGGCGCTGAACTTTGTTATCATGTATTGTAGAGGGTGAATGTAGCTTCATTTCGATATACGCGAAAGTTGAATAATCCAACAAATTCTATTCGGAATGTTTAAATCGAACTCACGTTTAGAAAACCTGCGATATTTTGATTATTTCAAATGGCACCAATATGATTTTTCTACATCAAAAGACGCCAAATTAATTGTTCTTTCAAATTTGTCTGATGTTTATTTTGGAGAAAATGATCCGTTAAAGAGGTATTGCGGAAAAACCTAATTCTGGGAGGAATACATTGTTGAGGAGACTGGTATGTCATGATTTGACGGCGATAACAATACTCCTATTAAGTAGTTTTGCATTATTATTTTGAGTAGTCTGGTACCGATTATTACTAAAAGTATTGTTATCGCCGTCAAATCGTGACGTACCAGTCTCCTCAACAATGTATTCCTCCAAGAATTAGGTTTTTCCGCAATAACTCTTTAACGGATCATTTTCTCCAAAATAAACATCAGACAAATTTGACATTTGGCGTCTTTTGATGTAGAAAAATCATATTGGTGCCATTTGAAATAATCAAAATATCGCAGGTTTTCTAAACGCGAATTTGATTCAAACATTTCGAATAGAATTTGGTAGATTATTCAACTTTCGCGTATATCAAAATGAAGCTACATTCACCCTCTTCAATAAATGATGAAAAAGTTCCGCGCCAGCTCTTTTCGTTTTGGAAATATTTCAACTAAAATCGGAGGATGTTTTTTGGGAAAAACAGTGATTATCTCGAAATCTCTTCATTTTAACCGATGAAGACCTTCAATAAAGTGACCTTATTTTAAGCCGTTGAATGCGAAAATCGAACAAAAAATAGTAGGTTCCATTTGAAATTCAAAAGTTGAGTGTCGTCCAGGCTTAAGAGGACACTCTGTAGAGTGGCCAATATTTTAGGGTTGTAGACTATCCTCGTATAAACATTTTTCATTGAGAAGTCTTTTTCATAACTTTAAAGGTAAAGGCGCAATTCTCATTTACCGCACTATTGGCGGACGCTGTATAACTTTAAATTTTAAACCTGAAACTGAAAAGTTTTGTTCGAACTTGTTTAATTTATCTGTTGATTAGTCGCGACTGCTGTATACTACTAAATTTCAAATAAAAAAAGATGCCACGCCAAAAAGACAAGATTTGGGAGTGTTTTCAGACGATTTCTACTACAAATAATAAAACTGCACGCTGCATTTTCTGCAAGAAACCATATTTGACATATTTCGGTAATGTAGCGAATCTACGAGTCCACTTAAAAAACGGTAGAATGTGCCCAAACCAAACTAAAATCGGTTTAAACCTCGGTTTAAACCAGTTTTTTTTTTTAAATGGGTTTAAACCGGGTTTTTAAAAGGGTTTAAACATCGGGTTTTAACCGGGTTTAAACCGGTTTAAACCGGGATGTTTGATGGGTTTAACCCTCAAGGTTTTTTCAAATTGGGTTAAACCTGGGTTAAAACCATCGAAATGAAAAAACCGGGTTTTTTCCCAACTCTAGTTCTCATTGTTGTGAATTTACAGTTTCCGCTATTACCGGCAAAAAGAAGAAGAAGAACAAGCAGAAGTTACTCTTCACGACAGCTGTGGCTTTTTCGGGAAAGTGAATAAATCATCTTTCAACGCATTCTTTGTTATTAGTTTCAGTAGTTTTTCGTTGCATTCGTTCTATTAATTTGGGGTTTCGTTGTTTTCGCTCTAATAGTTACGAAATATCGACTAGTTGATTAATGTATTATCATTTTTGTTGTTCAAGCGACTCAGCTTTTTAAACCTTTTACCTTTTATTTAAATACAGTATAAAAATGATACTTCATTTTTTTTATTTTGAAAATCTTGAGTTTAGTCGATTGACAACTTCTGGAAGCAACCTTGAGCGCCAAAAGTTCCAGACACGTCTAATTGGCAATCATTTGCGAAATTGGCAGCCTCCATTTTGGCTATCTTGGCGAAAACTGGGTGGAAATCTTTCAGGAAGTCATCCCAAACAACTGAAAATGGCCGATTAATTAAATGAGTACTGAATCAAAAAATTACTGAACCAAGCCAAGATCCTAAATCGGAAAGTTCGCCATCGTAATCACTTGGAAGACACGTTTTTGGGATGATATCAGCCAATGATTCCATATCTTGGTGAACGAAAATCTAAGGAATATTTTAGAGACTCAAATATCAGCTAGTTTTATTTTCTTTACCTACCCTTTCACATAATTTGGGAGAGCCTAGCAAATTTTTCATAAGGCTCACGACTTTCTTCAGAAACGGTGGACTGTTGATTATGTGGATTCCATGAATTCTTATGGACATGCATTTCTAGAACAAGGTTCCAATTTTCATTGTATGAGTTTTTTGGTGAATTATTTTCAAACCCACCAGAAAAATGTCCCTTAATTTGAAAAACATCGACAACTTGAAGCTGGTGAAATGCTGAAAAGTGGCGTGTCTGAAATCGTAAATGACCTGGATGCCGTCGTTGCAATCGAAACCGACCAAAATGACGGACATCGTGACTGCAATTAAAGCGAAAACGTCGTAATCGATGTTGGGATCGTTCAGTTTTTCCGGGTTCAACCGGAAAATTAGAACTCGCTCCATTTTAGAGGGAGTGCGTATTGGGGAAATCAAAAATGTCCTAAGAAAATAAGAAATCGAACTCAATAAAAACTTGAGAACATAGTAAGTTTTTGGTAGTTTTACCCAAGTTGGTCAGACATTTTGAAATCGCCCAAATGTTTGAAAACTTCTGGATAGATGGTAATCGCTTGGAAAAATCCTTCAACCTTGCGTTTACTTCTCGCTATGTCGAATTTACTGGCTCTCGACATTCTTCCCAAGAATTCACAATCTATTTGACCATTACAAAATTAATAAATCATCGATATAGTACCTAACTATTAAAAATTGTACCTCGAGCTTCATTGGGCAGCCAAGGGTGGTTTTTCGTCCACTCAGATAAATACACGATTTTCTCATTCACATCCTTCTCGGTTACATTGTAACGCTCCTTGTATGCTTCCAAATCGCGCTCCTCGTTGATATGGAAAAACTCATTGAAGAAGTCGAGTTTCAAAGTTAAATTCCACATTTTATCCTGCGCGGAAACATTTTATTAATAATTGACACAAATCTTCTCTGCTAATAATAGTAATTTTATTATAGTCATGATAAAACTTACTGCACTTGGATAAACAATCTGATCTTTCTACTCTAGACACTAGACACCGGGAGACTTAATTTCTGCAATTGTTACCTTGAAATAGTTACGGTACAATCGTTTTAGCTTGATTCGATTACTTACACGCTGGCAATGCAGTTTTAACACTATCTACTTCAGAAATCGTATTGCATTGTCTTCTGCAGACGTTTTTATAATTCAGGAAAATATTTCCCGTTTAGTTCCACCCCTCTGATCTATCAAGGAATTGACTCAATTTTTTTTTACAAAACTAGTGATTTTATGCATGAATATCCAATTTTATTACCGCACACATAATACCTACCAACAATGCATTATTCTTCCTATCTATGAACTTTCACTAGGAACTGTATTATAGGAACCGAATCATCGTAAAGTGGACATAAAGTACGATATCTTAGGAATTGATACTAACTTCCCTAGAGTAATTTTTGCCTTTGCAATAATTTGTGCCGTTCCAAATAATTCAGCCGGATTATGTGTATGAAAAATAGGCAATTATGATAGAACTATGTCAAGGATTTTGCCTTAATGAACGTATCCATTTTGGTATCAATTGCACAAAATGAATGGGAGTAATGGCCTTAGACATATCTGAAGTACTGGCATTCATCCTGAAACGAGTCCTGAAATTAATTTTTTGATTTGTTGAAAAACTATCGATATGGGATTCCCAAAGAATGTGTAAAATGGTGCGATTGAAGCGCCACTAACGGTCGAAACATTACAGCTTTCTATGTTGAGGTTCAGAATAATTCTAAAGAGATGGCGCTACCAGTAACTTTCTAAAAGGAAATAAATTGGTTCAAGATTGGACAGACGATTTTATCTTGCAAATCTTGCGAAATTGAGATAATTCCAGAAGAATTACGCTATCTTACCCAATTCCTGTAGACTTTTACGCCATTTTTCCAAAGATACCAAATCTGATTGCGATTACTTATGAAGTAATAATTTAAATCATTAGTATACCTAATTACTTGCTTGAGATTTTAACAAATTTATCTGCGGTATAATCTAAATGACATAATTACCGAGCTCTCTGCATCCCCGCTATTTCCACTACCGCCAGTGGGTGGTCTGAATCCATACTCACATAATTAGCCTCCACATATTATTATTATAAACGCGCCTTTCTGTATGTTTAATAAAGGGGCGATTTTAGAGAGGAAAAGGTGCGGGAATGATCCCGAGGCTACATTTTTTCTCTAAATATTCCACGAGCAGTAAGCGCGCGGTATACTTATTCATTATGAAAGCTCCCCCCTCACAAACGATTAAATATGTCTCTGATTATTATTAGGATACTTCGGTGAACGAGAGCGGATAGCGGCGGCGTCTTTGATAGATGCGCTCGGTTAAGACCAAATGTTTCGTGGTTAATTAGACTTGCATAATTACGATGATGGGGATGTCGTATGCGGTCGAGGCGAAAAAAATCGGCGCCTCTTCTATGACTCCGTAAGTCTAGGAACCGCGCGTATCATGCATATAACGGGCTAATAAAAAATCGTCTGATCCGAAAATGAGGGGATAACTTTGAATAATGCATGAATTATGCAATCTGTATAAGCGTATGCTAATACAATATCTGAAGCGAGGTCCTTGATTAATTGCATTTTGATTTGCAGATTATCGGGCGTTTGCTATTCATAATGCGGATTATTACGACGTGCAACCGAATCCGGACCAATACCCTAAATAAATTTACACAACTGTACACCTTTAGGTCATTTCAGAATATCCCCGTGTGGCGTATATCAACATACCTACCTAATGATAATATTTATAATATTTTAGGGGTGGAGATTTTGAGAAAAGGAGTTTTAAATATAAATATCTTGGAAAATGGAGAGGGAAATTTGAAGAAACTTACTCTCTGAAAATTATCAAGAATACTGTGAAAGTCTTGAAAAAGTTGTTAGAATTACTGAAAAACCCATATTTGAACGAAAATAGCAAAACTGGTATCAGAAAGGACCATAATTACTGCAAAAACTGGGAAACTACCAAGAAATCACGAGCGCTTACCCCAACTACTTAATTAAGCACCTAGAAGCGTTTTATTAACAAAAATGTAAATTTTCTTGATATCAGTACAACCCCTACTATTTCGTAGACATAATTTCGTTTCACCCTAATGTTGCATACATAAATTACTTATAGGTGCATTCTAGGATATTTTCATTGGTTTTTGCTACTTAATAGAGGTATAGGTAACTTCTTTCCCATCAGTGTACCAAAAAGTAAAAAAAAGAAGTAATTTCCCGCATTTCATTTTATAATGATAAGTATAATAATAATCCGAGCAGCTAACGGCGTACATGCACTCGTGTTAAAACCCGCGATGTTATCTAAATGACGTATTAGATTTGAAAAAAAACGCAGCCACGAGCCGTAGATTACCGCTTTAATTTATTTTCATTTTTGTTGTGCGGCGGTGTTCGGGCTGTAAAATACAGGGTAGGTCGGTGCGGTGGTCGGTCGGTGAGTTATGCCCTTCGGGGGGTGGGTGGAGTTTTTAGTCCTTATAACTCTCGTCCCCGCCGTCCTGTGGGCATAACGCGGATTTCAGTCGAGAACGACGCGGTTAACGTTTCATTTATCTCGACACGTTTTATTTCCTCCAATATTATCCTAGAAGGTATTTTCGTTCTATTATTTATTGCGGCACTTAATTCGCGACGTCCGACTCGGCCGCTCTTATTATATTTCCCCCTCGACGAAAACGTCAATGCGAGATCAAAATCGAAAACTTTCTTGCGCTTATTTATTTATGGCGCGAGAGACCGTCCATAACTATCTCGAGTAATTTATAAAAATAAAAACCGCCCCGTTTATTGCGACTTATACTTAAAGCCAAAGTATATAAGTAAATCATCCGATGATGGTGTTAAGTGTATAATTATTTCCTTTAAATATGTTAATAACATGCCGATAGATTAAAATCTGGAGAATACACCTTCAGGTGGTTAAATCCACTCGACTCGACTTACGATACAAAGGAGCCTCGTACTAACTATGGTTACCGTGTGGCGAATAACGTTTTAAACTAGCTCGAGTTTGGAGAAACTCATTTTTCGATGGGGTTTTCTTATCACGCGACCTTTTTCTGTTTAACAAGATTTCGTTCTGTGTATGAAATAATAATAATCAGATCTCGTGAGCGAGAATCATTTAGAGAAACAAAACCCGAAATTGATTACCCACCCTTACTCAAAGTGGAGTGGGCGAAACGCTCCGCGTATAACGAATGGGAAAAACTGACGTCTTCATTTGCATTTTTCAGTGGGAATTGCACGAATTTTGCCACACCACAATACCGAACGGTTGTAATTTATCAACCCCGATAAAAAAAGACTCGTAAGGGTTATGCGGCACTTACTCGTACTTACTGAGAAAAGCGAATAGTTTAAATAAATCGTGAGTGTGCAGATGTGCACGATCCATCCTCCGATAAAACAGGAAAAAGAGACGCTCTTATTCCGAGAAGAATCCAACGGATACACGCCGACCACCATCACGACTCGAAACTCCCCAATTAACCAGAAAGGGCCCACATATCGAGCCCAGAAACTGGTCAAATTTCTTGTCCTCTACTAATGCGCATGAAGAAAAACATGTTGGGAGCCGCCGAATTTTCATATTTGGATAGTTTATTAATTTCGATGAATAAGTAATACAGAGACATCAAAAAAATCCTTCATAAAGGGAGGCTATGATAATCGTTCTGTCTCATCTGCAAAATACTAAAAAGATAGAGAGAGAATGAGAGTCATAGCGTCCCTTTATGGAGGATTTTTTTGATGTCTCCGTATATTTATTTATTTTAAAATTAACCTCCCCTACGTGACAAAGGACAGCGATTCAAAAATGTTCCTCCATTATTTCTCTTTTCATTTAAGTACTGAAATATTTATCAATTCATTGTATCATTAACCATTATGAACAGCTTCACTAAATTAGATCGAGTTTTTGAAAACCGCATAATTTTCATTCTTTAGAACCGAATTTCTGAAAATATGAAAGAATATAATGCGAAACGACGCATGCTCTGTCGTTATAACCAATCAGGTCGAGGTTGTCGTTGCTAACAATTATCGTTAATATAAACCATTTCTATTGTAAACCAAAAGGCCTTAATTTGGATTTGTAGAAGTTTGTTTTTTAGCATTTTGGTGAACTTCTACAATGAGTTATACTTGAGGTGTCCCTTACATTATTTCGCTCAGTATACCCATCAGGCACATATTCAACAAAGATTGGCATATGTTATTTTCTAACATTTTGAAGAATCTTCAGCAGTACCATTGAATTGCAGTACTAAGCAGCTGCGCTGCCGATAACCATCACCTTCTGAATAATTCGTTCTAATCCATTTATCGTCCAAAAACCGAATAAAAGCGACCTCAAAAAGTAATGACTTCCCCCGAATACACGTAACTACGTCTAACTTTATCGAATCACTTCGAATTCAGCAAACTAAACCGAGTCTAGTCGTATTATAGTTGGGGGCAAAGACGCGGATCTCGTCGGATCTCGGCCCTCCTCCCTGTGCCGAAGAAGATGATGATGGGGGTCGATTTCGGTTCGCGGCGGCTCTGGCCGGGGGTGGGAAGGGTGGTAACGTCGTCGCCGTCGCCGTCTTTGGAGATCGCCGGGACGCTTTGTCTGTTTTCGTGATCAATACTGGGAGGAGGCTGTGACGTCATATCTCGGCCATCTTGTCATATCGGCCTCCATTCCGGGAGATGCGATGAGATCTCCCAGTGAAATATCGGCTCCCCACCACCGTTTCGCCACCCCCGAATCGCACCGCCGCCCCCACCCCGAAATATAATAACACCGTGAGGGGGGAAACCGCGACTTTCCCCATTCCAGATCTTCGCAATATCCACCACGAAAAACGCCCTTAGATAAGATTGTCTATTTATTATTCGTAATTGAAATATCGACTTATTAACCGAGGCGGGGGAGAATTTCCCCCATAATACCGACATCCGTGTGTAGATCTACTCCGGCTGATAATTAAAAAAGCGCACGCATTTGTGCATGTCCTGAATAAAAAGGTCTCTTTATATGTTTTCCACCCTTTCGAATGTTATAACAGAGTGGGTATGCCAGTATATCAACAAACTAAAGGTTCGGTTAATTCACGTGACGATATTTTTTCTTATCCGGTCGGATTTATTGTTATGAAGGCCACTTAAGATAACATCGAAATTCATAAAAGGAGTCCAGGGAAATTACTTTCTTTACTTTTGGGTCGCTCGCTAGAACGGACTAAAAACCTAACCTTGGAGAATAATAGCAGATTATGTTACTAGGATCAAAAGTGAAGCCTAATGTGCTCGGGCTCAGCCAGCCCAGCAAACACTTGAAACCGTTCGGGATAACAGTCACCAATTTAATTTTCGAATATTTCAATAAAATGTGACCAAATGATCATTTGCAATATCGATAAAAAATTATGGAAAATTTCAAAAAAATTCAGTGCATGTCAGCGATCAACTTATTTTGAAAAATTCCGCGTGCGCATGGTGGATTTTAGTACAAGTGGCTGTTCCCCAAATGCAACTTTCAATAATAGTACGTATCTTTAGAAATATGAAATGAAATAATAAGATAGAGGCACAAATATTTGATTTTTCTACTTTAGGTGCTTAGGCAGATGAAGTACTTTGTCTGCTTAAGTAAAACTTCTACCCTCCCAATCACTTTTTCAAATTGCCATTGATGTGACGTTTGAAAATAAATACCGTGTGTACAGACGGATTTTCTGTCGAGTTAGCCATGACCATATCTCTGTCTCATATAATAGCCATTAGATAAACAGCGACAGAGATACAAATCATCAGAAAAATCGACTTGTATACAGTGTACAATTATTGAAAGGGTTTAAAAGATCTACTTAATGAGGTGTTTTCCGTCCGGTGGGATTATCGCTCTCGACCTTAATCCTCGTATTGATGTAGCGATTTAGCGACACCCCGTGCGCGCGACACGAAATCAACCCACACATCCCTTATAAGCGAGTCTCCCTCTTTATGATACGGCCGGCCACGTGACCGGCATAAGTCGGTCACTTAATCTGCTATTTATGTGACTTGACTCGGGGGAGGAACGGGGGGAGGGCACGTGCCCCGTTGGCGTTTTGACTTTGCGAAAAGGCTAATTTCGGATTATTTTTAACCGCCCTTAATGACATTTCGGTCGGGACGCGGGAATAATCCGGAGGGGGGCGATTCGCACGGGTATCAGAGCGCCCCTCCCCCGGCGGGGGCTATCGATTATGTTAAATAATAAGGGCGAGAGAGGGACGATACGGTATTGGAGCGAAATCGCGTGACGTTCGGAAGAATTAAAGCGTTATTAACAATAGCGGCGCGCCCGGTGAATGCACATAAACCGCGCGTCTCTGGCGGCACGGCGAAGACGCGCCGGCTGGAGGCGTCTGCAGGAAATGACGCCGCAGTTTCATCTCCGGCCTATTTCCGGTTTCGGCGCTCTAATGTGCGCTCAGCCGCACGGCGCGGCCTCCCCCGCGCGAGGCGAGTGCAGCCGGGAAGCGCCCTCTCTCTGCCTTTTCCGACGGAGATTTCCATCCGCCGCCTCCCCACGGCAACCGGCCTTCGTCATCATCAGCGACGCCGCCATCCTCCCGGTATACGATGAAAATAATGCACGGTTTTCGTAATTATACAGGGTGACAAGAAAATGGGATTTCGAAATTTTAAGGGTTGTGAATTTCGGGAAATTATGATTACACTGACAAAATTTGTTTGTTTGTAGATATAATAACCCTAAAATAATGCTGAATAATGAGAAAAATAATTCCTGAAATATTATTAAAATTACTAACATTCGAAGGTATACTGAATACTTGAAGAAGTAAGACTATTTTATGGCTCCATAGGGAATCAATGTTAGAATATGTCGAGGAATATGTATACAGGGTGATCCATCACTTATGGCACAATATTTCCGGACTAAACGGTTAAAGTTATGGTTTTCGAAAATGTGGAATCTGTCTAGTATAACAAGGGCTATATCCGAAAGAATCAGCGACTTTTTCACGTCAAAAATGAAGCGCGAAGATGATAGGCGGACTGTTTTTTCATAATGAAGGTATCGTTTTGTTGATCATTGCATTCAGGAAAAATTTCTAAATAATCAAGAATTGTTAGAATGACGATCTCCTCCATAAAAATTATATTCACCAGGAATTAATTGGGAATCATAAATTAGTGGGAATAGTAGAAATTAGTGGGGAATTAGTAGGAATTAGTGGAAAATTAGTAGGAACTGAAAGGGATTCGTAGGAATTAGCGAAAAATTAATAGAATTAGTAGAAATTATCAAGGGGGGTTATATTAGGGGGATTTGTGAAAATAGTTGGGGAATTTGTAGAAATTAGTATGAAATTTCTCAAACACGGGATAATTTTCAGCGAAATTCCTCTACTAAACAAAATTGGGTATATTATTTTACTTATCGAATTCTTTTTCCAAAGATGTGCAGGTTTTTAGAAGAGGTAGGTACAATTATGTTCAAGTCAGTAGATATAAAAATTTTTAGGTAGAACTAGAACTAGAAGGTTTGCCAACACAGAAAGTTCCAATTTATCAAAGCAATGACAGATTTATTAAGCATGAAACAATGAAATTAAACATGTTTATCAATGGCACAAATCACTACCTTCAAGATACAACAAATGCTCAATGAAATAATCTCCATCGACTTTTATGTAATAATCGAGGTACTTTTAATAGTGCAATTAATTACTTGTGAAATTCTGGCAAATATTATAAGTATGGGTTGCGCATGCCTTATTTAGTGATTTTGCTCTGAAAATTCTAAACTAATCCAAAAAAATACCTAAATTGTCAAGCAATTACCAAAAAAATGCAGAAATTTGCAAAAACTTTACTAAATATTGTTAAAATAATAAAAACTTAAGTATTATAATTATTAGATATCTCCGGTAATTCATGATGAAAAACATTTTAGAAACTTTAATTGTAAAAATTTCAAAAAATTCTGTTGATCTTTCAACTGCTATGCAAAAATGAGATTTTACGAAGTAATAACTAATAACCGCATGAAGAGCACCAAAATGACCAACTAAGGGCCAGTCTCTTCACCTCTGGTTATCATCCTGTTAGCTAACTGGAACCTTAGACTGTGACAATTCTAGTTAGAATGAATGACAAAGGGTCACATTCAGCGAAGTTCCCGTTAGCTAACCGGAGGTTTAACCAGAGGTGAAAAGACCGGGGCTAAATTGAGTGCCTGTGGGCATAGCAAGTTTACTATGAAAAATGTTCGGACGGACTGGGTTTTTGGAAATATTAAAAATCGCACCCTTGAATAAATCGAACGCATTATTCGGCTTCGGGGAGGTGTCCGAACATACGTCGCATGTCGGGGTGATTGATCGACGCGTGCCGCTCGCATGTGTATACACGTGAAACTTCACCCCGAATTCGCAACCCTCGCACAGAACAGATTAACTCTTCCGCCCCCTCGAAATACAAGTCCAAAAATCCACCCGCCGCGCCGCCGACGGCCAACCGAATAACTCGAAACGTTTTTCACTTTTCGGATTTACGGCCGGAAGCCCAACGCGCAAAAATGTTTTAATTCGCGATCGCCGCTTTTCGATTGCGGCAAAAATCCGCCGCAACGGTTAATACCGACAGGGGACGTTATATGGGCGCCCTCTAATCTGATGATGCGTATTTGTATCTGGATGTGTACGGTCCTGCTAAAAAGTCATGCATGCGGAGCGATAAGCGGGCCCGTTTTATATGAATGGCGTTTGTTTAGTGGGCCGCTGATAAGAATTAAACGGCCGTGACGTCACGCGCGCCCGCCCCCGGCCCGCCGTATCGCGTAATTGATTCACCACGGGGGACGAAAAATTTGTTGAAAATTCCGGAATCGTCGTCAAAAACGGATCCAGAGGAGCGAAGTTCACACGAGTCTATCTAAGTCGGGGGCTGGGCGATCCGGGGGTGGACGTAAAAGGGCGGCACGCGCATGATGGTTCCTATGCAAAGCTCGGTGGAGCGAAAGGGAATGGGGATTAGGGCGATATTAGTAGCCACGTCCGCGTATTGTGGTGGTTACTGGTGTGAAAGTGAAACTACCGATCCGGGCTCACCCCAACCCCGGCCTGAAAACTACACCCGACCGTGTATGTGACGTAACGGCGGCCCGGGGCAAAAACTTTCTATAAACGGATTAAATAAATGATCCGAAACATATGCACCCTCGCTCCTAGTTAGTGCAGTTCGGCGTCAACAGACTTCAATTAATAGACCGACGAGACCAGTTTATAAACTCGCTATTATCCGGGAGGAAATCGATTATTTTAGATTCGGCTTATTAAGCAATTACCTACCTGGGCCTATACCTAACCTTATACATCTACCTCTACTCAAAGAAACTTTCGAATTTTATCTTGAAAAGAGTAAATTCTGTTTTTTTTTTTCTGGAATTAATACATCGTAATGATATGAAAAACCCAGACATTTACATAGTTTACTAAGATAAAAACTGTGGTTATAATTGAGTGATATATTAATGTCGACTGGGTTTGTAGGGGGGAGATGGAGAGGGGTACGTGCAGCACAGGTAGGCCCCAGTTTACATTTTCAGGTAATACACGATTCGATTAAAGATAGATTAAAACTGGATTAAGTATAAATTGAGATGGGGCTCGATTAAGAACACGACAGTTAGCTAGGGTTAATCTACATAGATGTTTGATTCGGTTGCATTTCAAGTGAAACACTATTTAACCTTACTTTTAAAAGTTTCTGAGTAATATTAATGTGAACTCGTTTTTTTTTAAGTTGACTGCTCCTTTCAAGTCAGAAGATTCGCCAACAAAATTATGCGGTATGGACACAGATTGAGCGATTGTGCGCAAATTTAGCTGTAAAAAAGTAAACTTCCGGATCACGTTAGATTTTTAAGTCAAGTCGGAAATGATGCCATGAATCCACATTTTTGATATTTTAATTTTCAGCTGAAATTTTGCATTTTTTTTTTCAAAATGGATTTAGATAATTGTTTTAAGTGTGGGAACTCACCATCATATAGGCAATTGTGGATTGATCGACTAAAGAAGTCTTGATCTTTTTGTAATTGGAAGACCCACTCTTTTAGCTCTCTTCTTCAATTTTGACAAACAAAATTCATATCCAAAACACCCACTTAGCATAATATCCAGACACATACCAAATTTCATGGTGATTTATGAAAGCGTTTTGGAGATATTTAAAATAATCTTTTACAAGAACTTAGACGCTATTTGCTATTTAGTTTCCTAAGGAAGCAATTTTGTATAAAGGTAAGTTTGGTCCAATCTCAATATTTTGGCCTCGGGAATATGTGGTAGAGCATTGTACACGTACTCCAACTACACCCTGTATAGAAATTTGACTGATATGTACGGAGACATAAAAAAATCCTTCATAAAAGGAGGCTATGACTCTCATTCTCTCTCTATCTTTTCAGTAGTTTTCAGATGAGACAAAACGATTATGAAGGATTTTTTTGATGTCTCTGTATAAGGAAATAGAAAACCGGTGATCTCTTTCAAAATTCTTGATACGGACTTCCAGAGAGTTTTCCAAAGCAAAAATCTTTTGAAATTTGACCAAAATCTCACTTAACATCAGTGATGGTAGATCTTTGTTTCAGTTTCAAGTTGGCTCACAGTTTTTACACAATTGAGTAATTAAATACAGAACTAAAAACGCGAAAATTTCCAAAAAATCGTCAAAACTGACATCAGAAATTCTTATAGTAAAATTATAATAATTATAATAATTATAATTATATAAGTCGATTTCTCAATGAAAAATTTACACAGTGATGGTAAGCATGGCTATTGGTTGCTCAAAATGAGAAATGAAATAAAGTAGCGCTAAACGTTCCACTCTTCATCACATGAAAGTGGCTATGACGTAATGTTTACGTAAAGGACTCTTTTTCCCAAAAAGAGAAGCGTCAAAACGTGGCACCAAGTTGGAAAAAGTGCCAAAAACGCAATAAATCCGCAAATAAGTAACATTTTTATTGTTTTTACAAGATAGAAGAATGTCACTTTTATTCGATCTATTCTTCGGCCCTTGGTGTAACCCTAGTATTTTGTGTAAAGTAGATGCATATCCGACCGAACATTTTTACTGCCCACTTTTGACATGTCCCGCGCATCAGTCTCCGTTAATGAGCGCATTTCGGAGACGTAGATCGTCCGTAAAGCCGTCGTATTATTTTCGAGTGCCGCTCGGGGGGTGGCGTAATGTGCGCGACGTCGGCCGTCATATTAGGGGTGCCATAGAGCGCACACACGCGCGCCGCCCGCCGACCGAGCATCGACTATATCGTTAAGATAACGCTAATCCGATAACCGATTGCGCCCGAGCCCCTCTCTCCCGGATAAACAACACCCCCGACGGCCGATATGACGCCGCTGCCGGGACCCGTGACAATCGCTGCCTCGAGCTGATAACGCCAAAGACCCGTCTTCCCTCCTCAAGACGCGACAAACCGTCACACACGCCAGCGGGGGCGGGGGACGATCGCCCTTGCGCGCTTAAAACGCATTCAAAATTGTCAATTTCCCATGTTTATCGGGGAGCACCATCACGGATTTGAGACGATTTCGGGTACTGAAAGTGAAAAAAATCCTAGGGAAAGGTCGTCTTTATATTTTATTGCATAACCTAGTGCTGTTCAACGGCGATCTCCTACAAATCTTTGAAAAAACTTCAGAATCATTTTGATTATGGATAAATATGTCATTTTGATGAATTTTTATATGAAAATTTCCATCATTCACAAGAACTCATATTCGGTACAATTTTGGAGACCGATTCCTTAAATTCTACCACTGTGTTTTCTAATATCCCCATAGTATTGTACTGGTAGGTATATGTATGTACAAATCAAGTACCATAACAGGGTTGATTCTGTATCAAATCCGTTGGAAATTAACGGACGTTAATATGCTAAAAAGGTACGATCACATCAACTTTCATACCAAAAATTTGTCATAAAAATTGAAGTAATTGTACCTTTAGTTTTTAACGAATTTGATACAGAATCGACTCTAATGTTTGTGACAGTTTTAACAAAATCTCAGTTTTTGGGGTAAAATTCAGGATAATTCATCAAATTGAATAGACTTTCACATGCTTCTACGTTTAGTAAAGACAGAATTTGTTTAACTGTTTTTCCAATTAAAGGAGTTTGATTGAATATGCATAAAATTCACATTACACATTCAAATTCTCGTTTTTCGTAATTTATCAAAATATTCACCAACAATTTTTAGTTGAACTGGGTAACAATAGTAAAAATTCATGAAATGTCATTTTATCTTTGAAACTGTAGATCTTCGATCGGCTAAGGTTTTTGGTTGTACAGAGCGATCGAGAAAATTTTACATAAGGCGAGGCTGTGATTATCATTCTCTCTCTCTCTCTCTCTCTCTATGTGTCTCATATGTGTCTGTTTGGTACTGCTGCCAATTCTCCCAAGTAGAAAAATGACATGACGACATGCAAAATTTTGTTGAATGGTAAGTTATGTCTCCATTTTACAGCTTAACAAAGTGAAAGAAAATCTTTTGTCCACAAATGTCAGTTAGAAGACTTTTCGGTTCTCTGTCGAAAATGATAAAGTTTGACTTTTCTCACCTTCAAGCGGCAGTAAAACGTACTTTTCCTGCCGCTGGTAGCGTCTGTGAAAGTATACTTTATCAGCCGCTGATTTTTAATAAAATTTATGATTCTATAAAGCGATCAAGTAAATTTCACATAAGGGGAGGCTGTGACTATCATTCTCTCTCTACCTTTTCAGTAGCTTTCAGATGAGACAGAATGATAGTCATATCCTCCCTTTATGTGAAATTTTCTCGATCGCACCGTATTTGTTCAATTTTGGTTTTTATTTCCCGACTAGCTGTACTTCTTAAAGTTGCAATAAGTATCTCTGGAACTTAACAATAAGAGACAAAAATCACATGAACTTTCTGGAAGGCACATAAGATAGGCTCCCTTTTTGTATCCAACTTTTTTCCGATTTCGATTGCCACATGCTTCTGAAATCGTAGTGGAAATGTTGAATGTGACACCCTGTATCTATTAAGTCTTTGCGGACCTACCTTTATAGGAAATTTTCTTATTATTTTGACATAAGGATCCTACACCAAAGCGGTAGTGTTATACTTTTGAATCAGCCTGTGTAATGTTTTACTGCGATTTTGGAATTCTTTGAGAGAAAAAATGAACTGCGAATAGATTTTTATTTAATTTTTGCTAAAAGTGTTTGAAATGCCTGGTGTTTCCCTTAAACAATGCGAATACAGTAGATGTTTTTACATTCGAGCCCAATTCAAAGTGGACCTGCAATAATCCGATCAAGAATTCTTCAATCCGAATATCATTGTACAATTCTCCAGCAACTAAGTAAGTAGGGGTGATTTTTTGGGAATTCGATAAAGAAAAAGTCTTCTCCGGAAGAGCCCGTGTTTTTACATTCTCATACGAGTTTTTTGGTGTTTTACTGCATGAACTAGCCCAGAAATGGCCAAAAATTCATGAATTTTTCCTGATTTAATTTTGGTTTTAGATTTTTTCAAATTCATCTTCATTTCTTTCTAGTGTTTCTCAATAAATCTCGCAAATCATATCAGTTAACGTTATTTACACCGAACTCCATTACCTAATCCAAACAAATCGTTCATTCAAACACCTCTTCGCATTTATCCATTCGGATTAAAGAGCCTCCACTGTACTCCGTTAAAAACCCATCAAAGAAGAAGGAAAAAAAGTGTCTATAAACACCTCAAAGGCCATTATCCCCACAAAAGGGGCACCAAAATTGATACGTTTTGTAGCGACATAAAGCATAATGTAGTTAAAATAAATATAAATAGTGGGCGAGAGAATGTGACAAGTGACAGGGTTGGTGCGACCCCCTGGGCCCTTTGTCCGAACGGGCCCTTTCTCACTACGGGTTCTAAGGGACTCTCCGGTAGCAGACCAGTTTCACAGATAAATCAACCTTTTATTATTATCACCGGCGCGACCCAGGTATCTCCCGACCCATCCACCCATGGCACCCATAAGCGTAGGGCACAAAAAATCCGTAATGAGCGATGAAGAGATTCCGCGTAAAAAGTGCCAAAAGCGGATCGGATATTTCGAATACGGGGGGCTCGAAACGAGAGGGTTTTGTCATCAGGGGAGGCGATATTATTGTGTGCCGGATCGCGCGGGGTGGTCGTGTCGAAGAGGCCTCGAAAGTGGTAATGTATATCGGCATTCGCGTGTCGTATCTGTTTAATAATAATTCGAGGGGGCAGCTGCGGCACCGGTGGTCTTTCAGGCGCTCTCCTGAAAAATCCGAAACAATGCGCCCCATCCCTTCGCCGGGAGAGAGAGTGGCGCACCTTATACCGCACACGAGTGGCCCTTTTGTCTCTCGGCCGCAGTGCATCAAAGTGAAAAACGACCTCCCATCATCGCGCACACATCGGCCGAGTGTGCGAAAAATTAACTCGTTTGTTCGCCGTTTCCCGTGCGGACGCGTGCCGCGAAAATATCCGAAACTCGATACGATTCCGCCGATTGATGGGATCGCAGACGACATCTTCCTTGTCAGGGGAGGGTAGTTTTATAGGGTGACCCAAAAAAACCATACTCACCAATTCGGGGGTTGATTACCATCACCAAAAATTAATGGTACAGATAGAAAATGTATAGTATTAGTAACCGAGATACCGAGAGCTTCAATGTGGAATTTTCATATTTAAATGATTCCTGAAGAATAATGGGCATCAACAAGTTGATATAAATTTTTCAGACATTTGGAAATTCAGAATTTCCTAGATATTTCAAAGTTATGCAATGCGTCACAAATTCTCCGATAACTCCTAAACGACTCATTTTAACGATTTTCAACAAAAGACCCGAAATTTGAGACAATGACTTTGGGAACTAGGTAGTCAGACTATAATGAGTAGTTAGTTGAGCAATAATTTAGGAAATAGTATACAGGGTGTTCTAAAAATGGTGGCCTTGAGGTATAAGGGCCGATTCCTCTCGTCAATATAAGAAAATGTTCCTATAAACTATGATCCCCAAACGCTTAATAGATACAGAGTGTCCCATTCAAAATTTCCAGTACATTTTTGAGAGGCATGACAACGAACTTCGGGGAAAAGACTAATTTAAGAAAGGAAGCCTATCTTACAAGCTTTCAGACAAACTTCTGCTGATTTCTGTATCTTCATTAATTCAAGAGATATTGAGAATTTAGTGCAGCTGATTCGAAAACAAAAAACTAAAATTTGAAAATTACTTACAGCAAAATTTCATTGACAAAAAAGATAGCATAGAGCAAGGGAAGTTTATTGTTTCAATACATATTTACTCGTTCTACTCTACTTTCGGAAGTATCACTTCTTTTGTTTGAAAAACGGTACAATTTCAAGTCTCTGGAATAGTAAAAATTAGACTGAAAACCTATTGAAACATCTGAAAGCTCCGAGAAAAGCTCAGTTATCTTTTAGTTGAAAGCTAATTTTATTGATTTTGATTATTGTAACAAGGGTTACCAGGGAATTTGACTTCTGGTTAAACGTAAACTGAGCAGTATTTTCACCTTATCCTCCTATTGGAACCTTCAGACTGTGACAATTCTGGTTAAAATGAATAATCTAGGGTCACATTCAAAGTTAACGAGAGATGAAAATACCGGGCCGTAATGAAAGATTAGTTCAAGAATTCAGTAAGTGTGGGAATATTTCTTAGGTATATTAGGAAAAGTCGAACCTTTCCTAACTCAAAGACTCAACTTTTCCAAACGCGTGTAGAAAAAAATTTAAATATGAAAAATGACAACAGGCCTTTTTGAAACTAAACCTCATAAGCCGATTGCTGGGAACTTATTCAATATACCTAGTATACCAAAATATCACCTCCTATAACCTATAATGGCTATAGCGTTCGAAATATTCACAGATTTTCGAAAAACATTTCTGCATTTTTAGAAAATGTACAGTAACAAAGATAGGGCTGTATATTTTATGTCAACTTTAACGGAATGTGATATTTTTCTAATTCACGCTGTACTTCCGATACTCGTGTCGAAGATGAGAGAGGGTAGAAAAGGCGATTAAAGAGGGGGCTGAGGGTGAACTTAATCTGTGCTTCTGGTCGCTTAGATAAGGCAATCGCCACGGGATCGTTTGTGCACCCTCTATCGCATCGGAGGTGGCGGTGGTGGCAACGTCGGCCCCCCTCTGTGAATCACGCTCGTATTATTTAGGGGTTGACACCATCAATTAAACCGTTATCTGAAAATAGTTAGAAAATAACGGCGCGCTCTTTATTTTCCTATACGTGTAAGGGTTGATGATGATCGCGGAGGCGTCGGGGGTGGATCGGATCACCCCGAAACCCGTAACAATATTACGAGCGAATACGAGGTCGGATAAAAATTTATGCGCCGTGCGGTCCTCGTGGTTTTTTGAATGGCTAATGGATTTTTGCAATTCCGGGGCCTCCCGCACGTAATTAGCCCTAATGGAGCCGCATTCACGTCGCAGAAAGGCTGAAAGCTTTCGGTCCGGCCCGCCGTGCTGAAAGCTGCCGTGATTTGGGAAAAATAATAAGCGAACTGAGCAGGGAATTCTTCGGTGACAGTTAATTTGTGCCCGGTGGTTTATTCGGTTACCTAGAAGAGCCCAACTATGCGAGGATGATTGAAAGTTTTCCGATTTGGACCGATCCGGGCCCTCGTCGTCTTTATTGACATTTTAAAAACTCGTTATTGAAACGTCAATTAATCTTCGGGAGATGCGATGTGACAATTCGGGTTTTAAACAGATTACGCCATCCACGGTTGCCCGGGAGGAGAAGGTATCGGCCGATCGATCGCTCCGAGGTTATTTTAATCTCGACTACCGAAGATTAATATTCATAAGAGGAATGAGACTCTTACTTTCCTCTCTCCATCATAACATAATATGTATAACCAGATAACCATCCGAAATTCCATCACTCTAGAAAAATTACCACAGATACCTACAACATATGCTTTAGATAGAAGACGTGCAAGTAGAGAAACATGTTGAGAGCCGCTGGGTTTTCTCTGTCAAGCATGCGCATGAGCGCCAAAAAGAAATTCACCAATAAAATATTGTGCAACATTTTAAGTTTTAAGTTTCGATTTTGACGAAATTCGGGTGGATTTTTCCCTTTATTTTCTTAATGAAGAAACCCGAAAAGCCAAAAGAGTGCAGTTCAAGTTATTATAGCCTCACTTTCAACTGTTATTAAGGGGGTATGTCAAAAGGATCTGGAAGAGAAAGAAAACTTTTGTTCTTTCTATAAATATTCATGGAATATTAAATTACATCGAAACCCACAGATGAATCGAATTATAGTTTCTCATTATACCTAATGTTTTTTTTATTTGTGTTTATTTGTTCATTAATAGTTCCAATATTGGTTTACTGCTTCCATTCTATTTAATATAATTCACCTAATTACTCTAGGTAGTAATCAAAATACTATATTAAAACGCTATAATAACGCCTCAATAAAAAATCTCACGTCTAATAGGGAAAAATACCACTTATTCCAATCATATTAAATAATTTGACAATTTCTCAATAGTTTTCGATTTAGAAAATTGAACTTTTTCCAACGCGGTTTCGGCTTGTGTCGCAATATTTCATCCTTCAAGAAAATGGACAACTTTCTCACTCGTTGAACAATATACTATTTCCTATCATAATAGTTGTCCCAAGATACCTATTTCTTATGACACATGACCTACGTTCCTAACCAAAATGTAATTCAAAAATATTTTTAAAAGTGGATAAATTACAAAAATCATTAGGTACTTTGAAGATCAAGTGTTATAAAAAAATTTTTAGGAAGAGTATCACTTATTGCACAAACTTCTATTACAGTGAAAATTCCGTTCTTTTTGATGTTACGTGTGCAGGTTTTTTGAAAAGTGAAGATTATTCCTGTACCTTATGAAAAAAATTCTCATGTCGATTTACTGCATTTTGTTCACATTTTCCCACTTTGAATGGAATAAAATTTTAACGAATGACGTATGACATAATTTTTTCGTTTTGGAAAAAAGTTTACCGCTATATCTGCAGTTTCAAGTGATGACGAAAACTTTTATGCAAGTTTTTTTTAATAGGTTCTTAAAATTTTGTGAGCAGTCGAAATTCTCCCTTAGAAAAAACGGCATAAGTAATTTTTTCCACTACTAGCTTGAGAAGACGTCATTTTTGACTGACTTTCAGGTAGTGAAGTTGATTTTCACAACCTCTGTTGAAACGGGTAAATAATGGAATATTATTTACCGGAGGACAATAATATGACCAAAAGCCCACTATGTTTGCGGTAATTTTTCTTTATTAACATAATATGTCAAAATTAAAAATCACTAAATTAGTCGTTTTTCTTTGCTAGTAGTGGAAAAAATAGTATATACACCACGGTAGAGAATTACCATTGTTGCCTCGCGGCTCATATCCCTCGCCTGTGGCTCAGAATATGATCTTGCCGCGAGGCAATAATGGTAAATTTTTCTACCTGGGTGTATAATGTACTATTGTTATAATTTCACGCTGGTTTCCGTTAAAAAAATGGAATAATTTTTAGCGGCAGAAATTTCTAGAGATTTCTGCTTATAATGGTCACATTTCCGGCGGATTTTGTGTTTTCTGCGGCGGCCTGCGGGCCATTAGCTCACCTCTCATCACATTAGTCTAATTATACGGTCGAGAATGGATTTATATAACCAGATGGTTCGTGACCGGCGCGTATGATGCGGGCTACCGTCGGCCCAGGTCAAGAAGTGACACTCAAGCGCGTGTTGGGCCGTCCCGAATCCGCCCCTGCATTAGCCAACCCCCGGGCCTATAATTACCAGAGACGCCGTCACCCATAATAAGCGACGTCTCGCGCGCACGACGATATTTTCCTCCTTATTCGTTTTCGAAACAGCGCGTAATCCGAACGGAATTTCTGTCCGCATCGAAGGGGGGCCGTTTCGGGGGGCGGGGGTGCATGTGTAACATCACGGGGGCGGCTATATACAGTCGCGTTTATGTGAACGAATAAATCAGTGGCGCTTCTGGCAAATTTATGGCCGAGATAAAGTCACCCGGAATCGGAGCTTTTTATAGTTCGGCCGGGGTGCACCCCGTGAAATGTAGATGCCACCCCTGCTCGCTCTCTGCGCGGCGGCGGAGGCGGCGCCCCCTTTCGCCGCTCCCGCGGCCCGCGCTCATCTCTCTTTTCGCCCGGTAAATATGATTTTAAACTGGGGCGGCGATATCGGAGTCCCTTTTGTGGAGGTGAGAGCGGGCTTATTCCGAATCGATCTTATCCGGCGGCGGCGGTGGCGGCGGCGGGGCGCTCTCTTCTGCCTCTTCCGCCGCCACGTATATGCGGATCACACACATATACACCGTGAATTATGGGAGGTCCCTTTGGGACGGCTGTATTTTGATTTTATTCCCCCGATGCTTCATTTCGTATTATGTACGGGGGGTCGCGAAATTGTGGTTGAGCAACTCGAGGGGTCGCAGAACTTATGCTCCCAATAAATGTTTAGTTAGTTACCCTCGTTTCCACAATCGAACTTGAAGTCACTTTGGTGAAAGTGATCTTTACAATGTGACAATTGCTAGAGTTTATTTGTCTTCTGATTATTTCACTGTAAATTGAGTGAACTTTGAATTCGATTGTGAAAACGAGGGTTATTGAGTGATACTTTTATAATGATAAGATTTTTAGTTTTTGCAAGTTTGATCCAAGAAATTAACGCATTACTAGATTTTTTTATTTTCGATTTTTTCCTATTATTTTCTGTACATATGTAATAATCCATTAGACTTATTTTCTAAAACCCATTCGAAATAATGAAGTTTACCCTTCAAACAATGCGATAAAATTTAGTCTCTGCAAAGCGTATTTCTCTTATCAGTATACAAGGTGTCCCGTAATAACGTGTACAATGCTCTACCACATATTCCTGAGGTCAAAATAGGACGATTTAACCGAAATGACCTCAGTCCAAAGTTGATAATAAAAAAGTTACAAGGTATGTTATTTAAATGAAAATATTTATTTTAATTTCTTTTAATAATTTGTGAAGTAATGAAAGTATTGATTCAAAAATTGGTGTACGAGCAGGATACTAATCCATTCTAAAACTCTTTCAAAATAATGAAGTTTGTACCTTTCAAAAAATTCGATCAAATTTGGTCGATGTAAAGGGTATTTCTCTTATTAGTACGGAGATATCAAAAAAATCCTTCATAAAGGGAATCTATGGCTCTCATTCTCTCTCTACCCTTTCAGTAGTTTTCAGATGAGACAGAACGATTATCATAGCCTCCCTTTATGAAGGATTTTTTTGATGTCTCTGTATACAAAGAAATTTTTATCCAAATATTACCATACCTATCTAAATGTTTTCGAAATTGCTGAATATCCCTTTTCACTGATTTTCAAGCGAAAATGAGGACTTAAGTACCTTCTAAATACGTTCATTAATTTGCATGAAATTTTGAGGATGTGTATAGTCAGAACAATTTGATATAATCCTTTCACTAAAATAAGAGAAAATGAGTGTAAATTCAGTTCTAGTATCTCCGGGAAACTTGACCAAGTTTGATAGAATTTTTTGAAAGACAAAGAATGAAATTTTTTTACAGTACCTAAATATTTAAAAAATGACATCATAAAATGAGAAGAATTTATGAAAATTGATGGTTCTTTAGTTCCTAGAACTGTTAAATTTTAGACATTTTTTTTATGAAATTTTCCATAATTTTTCTAGTATTATTACAAATTTTAAGTATTTCTAGTAATTTGAAGGCTCCATTTTATAGGTTTTCTCATTACTTATTTAATCTCATTTCTAGTGATTTTTCACTTATTTGAATGCTCGTCATAAATTTCAGTAATTTTTAATAAATCTTTATTTCCAGTTACCAAATCGCCCAAAACCTCTAACCCACATAGCAGGGAAAGAGAGCACCTTCGTCACTTTTAGTTTATCAACAGAAGATACCCCTCTTTTATCGAGATCTACCACCGATAATATAACCATAATTTCGAGACACCAGGTATCAGTTCCACATAACGTCCCTGTGGGGCCGAAATTTAAACCATCCCGAGGTTATTCTCATTTCGGAAGACAAAGTTTTAGATATCGATGTTTACGTAACTAATAACACCATCAGGATAGAGGACGGAGATTTATGTGTGGTAGCCCCAATCCAAAACTTTTAGTAAAGTCGACTAAAATCAGGATCGCAGTCAATTCAATCTCCTGAAATTTCAGACCCATATTTTAATATCCCACCTCAGTTTCGATCGTATCGTAGAGACCGAAAATCTCGATTTTCCCATAAAATCGGCCGATTACCACAACCCGGTAAATATTATGGCGCGGGGCGCCATAAATAAACCCCCGATTATTCCGCTCTCAATTAAATTCGTCACGTGCACATCGGCATCTCGAAAACGACCCATAAAAATCGGACACGGCCTACGCCTCGCCCATTAGCGGATCCCGTGGTAAAATCCGTGTAATTGGACGGGACGGATTTCGCCCCGCGTCCGAAAGCCCATCCAGTATCCAGCGGAAGAGGAAGGGGCGACGCACTGCCATAACGCGCGATAAATTGAAGACGGACCATTCGTATTCCGACGGCGCACCGTTGATAATTTTATTGCCTTCGGTGTCGTCCGATTAGAATAAGACACGCGCCTCGTCCCGTCCCATTCCGGTTATTTATCGCCGCCGACTCCGGAGCGCCGCGTTTTTCCTACCTTTATGACGGCCCGTTCCCATGCCGCCTTCTGCGGCCGCTTTTTAATTGCGCCAGTACGAAACCGATCCGGGCTGCATAATTCATGATCCCGCTTACTTAAATACGGCGCGCATATAGCGGAGGGAGTAATAAAATTACGCAAGTAATTCGGGCCAGAAGAGGTCTCGGAGGACCGGCAATAGCCGCATCTGTTGACATGTTGTGGTTCGGAGTTTAGACGTTTATGACGTCGCGAGGGGGAGGATTTGAGGTCGTTTTATTTGCCCGGATTTATCCCCGTTAATTGCCCCGAACGCGCACATTCGTTACCGCGAGAGGGTTGCCCGACCGCTTTTTCCGTTATTATATGCGAGATATTCCGTGCGAGCTATGCTAATGACATCCTGTGTGTGTGGTTCGGTTTTGTGAGACGCCAACTCTGGAGATGAACCACTGGGAGCACCAGATTTAATTAAGGCGATGTCTCTTTTTCGAAAGGGGCACGTGTTCATTTAGGAGCGCATTCGATAATAAGCAGGTCGAATATAAAATGCCTATTTAGGATTTCTCGGTGCGATAACGTATTATCACCGATCATAATTCCAAATGTAAAAGTGGCCGTTCAATCCTATTTTAATGTATTTTTAACCTGGATAAGAGGCACATTTCGACAGTGGAATTAAGTATTTTGAAATTGGAGAAATGAGATTTTCAGATTCCAGTTAGTGCCGTTTAACTATTATTATATATGTTCAATTGAATCATAATGACCCTCTTTTTGTACTAGGTTACTGCTTAATAAACAGGCTCATTATACACTGTAGTGTATAAAGTAAATTTCCAGGACAACCCATTGTTAACACAATGGAACAAGTCATGCTGACATTATCCTGACATCTGTGTATTGAAGTAAGCAAATATCACATTTAGGGCCTACTGGTTATCCTACTGTTAGCTAACTGAAACCTTAGACTGTGAAAATTATGACTAAGATGAATGATAAATGGTCACATTCAAAGTTCCAATTAATTAACCGGAGGTTTAACCAGATCTGAAAAAACCGGGCCTTAGGGCAATTATCTCATTATCTACTTGATACCTAAAGTACTATTTTAACTTTTTATGCTTACTTTTGACAATGTCTGAAAATTAAAACTAGGCTGTTTCAGTGCCTCAGTCCAAACTCAATATACTCAATCGCTGAAAGCGTCTAAGGTCAGGTGTTTTCACCTCTGGTTATACTCCTGTTAGCTAACTGGAACCTTAGACTGTGACAATTCTGGCTAAAATGAATAATGAAAGTTCACATTCTAGTGAAAATAAGTTCATACTCTGTTTTTCAGTTAAAACGTCAATACGAATCTAGGGACTTTAGGTTTTGCAAACGGTCGTTTTATTATAGAGAAGTGGAAATGACTGAATGATGAAGAATGCGCCTTCATTATTCAGTAATTTTTCAGCTCCGCAATAAATTCTGAGGAGAATTCCTGAAGACTGGTAAAATAACGATAATAACATAATCATAATTTCACATAACATTTCACGGCTCTAATCTCGTGAGCCATTTAGCGTTAGTAAACCAGACATGAGCAACTCAAAACATCATAAATTACCAATTGAAATTATCATAATTACACATGACTAGCAACTTGAAACAAAAAAAGATAACCGTAATTATAAATAATTAGGTGCAAATGTTTCAAGACGAAAATATTACGACGACTGGACTTACATAAATCCCGAAAAAAATTGTTTATACAAGATCAATTATCAGGCGAAACAGAGTGATCGAAGATATCGATACATTTAATTTTAATTTGTTTGTCGAAATTTAATTTGAATTAATTTAATTTAACCAAATCCCTAATGATGGTAGTTGTTGGTGATGTGATGGAATTCCGATAGAGACGATAAAATCTCCCAAATAAATACCGGAGTGGAATATAAAAGCGTACAAAACACACATTGCACGCGCGTATACCTCCGCAGTCACCCGTCATCATCATCATCATCATCATCATCATCCAGAAGGAGAGCAAAAGCCATTAACTGTTATATCTATATAGAGCGAAAAAAGGGGACTCTTGTGCGGGTTATACGCCATCATCAGTAGGTTATAATTAAGCCAACAATGGATCGAAGGAGAGCGCGATGCATCATGCGGACTGGATCGAAGCCACCAGAGGGCCATCGACTCGACCATCACAACATTTTAAGGATCAAATTATATGTTATTAAAATTAAAAATCGACCGGTGCATTTAGCCCCCATGGTGCGGCCCACAAATTCGACGCACCGTTCGCATTTTATCGCGCCATCTGCGGGGGCTTCCAGGCGAAGACGCTCCGGCGAGATGGGGGCCCCGGGTCGATCGATGGGTACGACCTTGTGGGGTTCGAAGGACCATTGAAACATCACCACATTTGATACTATGCAGTTTATTTCAAACTTGATGACTCGTCAATTATAACATGTGTATAATTATTGTACATTTCATGACGAATTCGTGCAGGCAACTGGTCCTTTATTTCGCGTCGAGGCGATAAGAATTAACAAAAACGTCTTATCTACAAATACCTATAAAATCTACTTGTGCGTTGTAAATATACGCAAATAAATCGGACAATAAATACAAATACTCATCAATACATAACAATGATCAAACGCGTTAAAAAATAGAATAATATTCAAAACTGTTGAAGACTCAACATGATCCCCCCCTTGAAGCGACCTAGACTTCAATAGTCAAACACAAATTATAACATAAAATCTTACACAAAAGATATACATTTAAAATGATTAAATAACATTTTGCGTCATGTATCAGGAAATCAAAGCAATCATTAAAGAACCTGAAATCAAACAAAGTGAACAGATTATATGTCCATCACTTCTATTATATTCCTATTCTAACGGAAGCACCGAGACCTTTCGAACCGAGCGCTTTAGTTCACCGTTTTTAGTTTTCAATGAAACGACACGGACCACACCATCACTTCCAGGATGGAGATGTATAACTCGACCAAGAGCCCAACGCAAAGGTGGAAGATTTTCATCATGGATGAGAACCAAATCTCCAATATTGATTGGAGCTGTCTGTACCTTCCACTTCGGTCGTTGCTGAAGTTGATGTAGATACTCAAGGCTCCAGCGTTTCCAAAAATGCTGTCGCATTTGCTCAATTCTTTGCCAACGCGAGAGTCTGTTCAGGTTTAGGGATGTCAAGTCAGGTTCGTTCTGTGCAGTCATTGGGGAACCAATCAGAAAATGACCCGGGGTGAGAGGTTCCATATCATTTGGGTCCGCGCTCAAAGAAGTTAATGGTCTTGAGTTCAAAATTGATTCAACCACTGTTAATAACGTGTACAATTCTTCATAATTAAGAATTGTATCGCCGACAACTCGTTTAATGTGTGTTTTAGTTGATTTTATTCCAGCTTCCCAGATACCGCCAAAGTTCGGGGATCTGGGTGGGATAAATTTCCAATTTATACCGTCTGTTGCTAATTCGTTGACAACCCTATTTTGGAATTGCTCTGTTTTGAATAGAATGTGGAGATCTTCAAGCTCGCGCTTTGCTCCTATAAATGTTGAAGCGTTATCTGAAAACATGTTTAAAACTTTGCCGCGGCGAGCCGTAAATCGCCTCAGAACACTCAAAAAAGCTTCCGAGGTGCAGTCGGATACGAGATCCAAATGGATAGCCTTAGTGGCAAAACAGATGAACAACACGATGTAAACCTTTGTCGTCCTTTTCCCCCTTCCGCGACCCTCCTTTATCAGAAGAGGCCCCGCGTAGTCCAACCCGCAATTTATGAAAGGGCGGGCTGGTTCGATTCTTTCAGGTGGTAGGTTACCCATCAATTGATCGTAAGAAGTAGGTTTCGTTTTAAAACACTGAATGCATTTTGAGAGAATTTGACGAATTTTTCGTCTTCCACCTAGTGGCCAATATCTTTGTCTAAGTGAAGATAGGGTCGCTTGAGGTCCCGCATGACATAGCCTTTGATGTTCGCTTCTAATTAGAAGGTCTGTTAATTTGTGAGATTTTGACAAAATTATCGGATATTTCGTTTCATAACTAACTGAAATGGCGTTACCCAATCGGCCGCCTACTCTCAAGACTCCTCCCTTATCCACAAATGGGTTTAGCTCCACTAACTTATTTTCTTTCGGCAAAGTCTTGCCCTCAGATAGGATTTTAATTTCAGATCGAAATTCCACCCCCTGCATGAGCTTTATGAGCCACACCGACGCTTGATGATACTCAGCTGCCGAAACCGATCCAGTGATCCGATTAGTTTTATTTTTTAAATTATGAAAATATCGCAGACAATATGCCGCAATTCGAGTAAGAGTCTTCAATGATGAAGGCTTATCAAAAATATGGGAAAAGTTCCATTTTGACTTTGTGCAAATGTTGACCTGAATTCTTGTCTTACGCATTTCCGGAATTTCTGCATCTAAATTTTGTTTTTTACATACCGGCCACTCAGAAACCGACTTTGCCAGCCACTCGGGACCCAACCACCATATTTCTGCGTTTCTGAGTTCAGTGGGGGTGCACCCTCGTGATAAAATGTCCGCTGGATTTTGTTTTGTTGAAACGTGATTCCACGTTGCGTTTTTTGTTAGACTCTGAATCTCCGAAGTTCTGTTCGCAACAAATGTATTCCAATTGCTAGAATCAGCAGCCAACCATGCCAACACGATTGTGGAATCGGTCCACAAGTACTGTCTATCTAAAGGCAACTCCAATGAGTCTGACACGCACTTTGACAGTCTTGCTCCTAACAATGCGGCGCTTAATTCGAGGCGAGGAAGTGAAATCACTTTTAAAGGTGCGACTCGCGTTTTTGCGCCAATCAACCGGACTGATACCCTTCCGCTGTTATTTTGACTTCGCAAATAAACACACGCACCATATGCGTGAGTGGATGCATCTGAAAATGTGTGCAACTCGAAGCTTGATGATGATTCAATCGCAATGATCTGTCTTGGAATTTTAATCAGTTTTAAATCTGGAATGTTTATTATAAATTTGTGCCACAACCCGCTCAACTCAAGTGGAACAACCTCGTCCCATGCTAGGCTTAAAGTCCATAATTTCTGAAGAATTATCTTCGCGGTGATTAAAGTTGGCGATACCAATCCGAGAGGATCAAACAGCTGAGAAATCACAGAGAGTATTGTTCTCTTTGTGATTTTCGCTGGTGGGTCTATATTTATGGAATAGCTCAAATTATCTGACTTGCAATTCCACAGCTGACCTAAGGTCTTGTTGTCTTTGTCAAAGTTTAATATTATTTCGCTGTCATCGCAGACCTTTGGCAAGACTGCTGGACTGTTTGACGCCCATTTTTTCAATTCGAACCCGCCCCGTTTCAAAGCTGCAGTTAACTGTTCGCGTAAGACGATTGCTTGTTCCTCGGTGTGTGTACCGGTCAACAAGTCGTCGACATAAAAGTCCTTCAAAATTACAGGATGAGCCAATGGAAATTCATCCTTCTCATCAATCGCCAATTGCTGCAAACATTTTATAGCCAAATACGGAGACGACTTCATACCGAATGTTACCCTGGTCAAGCGATAAATTTCTATTTCGTTTGTAGATTGATTTTGCCACAAAATCCTCTGCAGATCTTGATGCTTTTCTTTAACTTTAACTTGCCTATACATTTTTTCTATATCAGCAATTAATGCAACATTGTGTGTTCTGAACCTAATCAAAATTGAAACCAAATCTTGTTGTAATTTCGGTCCGTTCAATTGAATATCATTGATGCTCACGCCAGTTGAGGACTTTGCCGATCCATCAAACACTATCCTAAGTTTTGTAGTTAGTCGGTCGTTTTTTATGACTGCATGATGTGGCAAATAAAATTCTTCATTTGTTCCTGTAACCGAATCGCGCACTAGCTCGGCGTGCCCTAGCTCTACATATTCTTGTATGACCTTCGCGTATGTTTCTCTCAAACTCTCACTCTGACGAAACCGATTTTCCAGAGACTCAAGTCGTCTCAATGCCATTGACTTTGATGACCCTAACCTTTTGGCTTGACTGCTCAACGGGATGCTCACACAAAATCTACCATCTTTGTCGCGAATATACGATTCCGAAAATTGTTCCTCGCATTGTTTTTCTTCCATTGATAAGATTCGTTTATTTTCATATTCCTCAATTTCCCAAAATTTGCTAACCTGTTGTTCCAGAGATATGTTACATGACTGAGGCGCCCGTGCCGCTTTACTTTGTTTACATGAAGGGCCTGCTACCACCCAACCAAGTTTGGTCTCGCGAAGACATGGCTGACGTGGACCGAGAGTTATTTGTTCTGTGCCCAATATTTCCCAAAACAACTCGGAACCTATCAGGAGATCGACACTCTTACTAATGTGAAATTCGGGATCTGACAGCTCGATGCCCTGAGGGATGCAAAATTTATCTATTCTGAAACTGAATAGTGGAAGATCCTGCGTGATCTGCGGAACCACGAGACAATGCAATGAAGTCTCGAATGTCTTGTCGTAGTCCGAAGATATATTTATCCGTACGGATTTTTTGATGCGCGAAATTGCCTGTGTTATTCCAATTATCGGCACATCTGCTTGACTACAAGTTAAATTTAAAAGTTGTGTTGCGTTTGTTGTAATAAAATTGGATTGGGATCCCGAGTCCAAAAGCGCTCTCAATTTGACTACATTGCCGCAGTTATCTCGGACCCCTATTAATGCTGTGGGCAATATGACATTGTCTGCATTTGAATTTGACATGCTGACTATTGTGTTTGTTTCTACCCTTGTCTCTGTTTTCTGAGAATTTGACCCATGATCTTCGTGTAATAATGTGTTATGTCTCTTAGAACATACTTTACATTTATACGGAGACGTGCATTCGCTAACCGTGTGAAATCTAAAACAATTGCGACACATGCCAAGTTTGTCGACTTGTTTGATTCGTTCGCTAATCGGTTGTCTTAAAAACTCTTGACAATGGAACATATAATGGCCCTTTTGGCATACATGACATTTGAAGTTTGAATTTGTTGCTACATTATTAGATCTTGCGAACACCTTTTGTCTGCTGGCTGCATTGAATGGCGGCGCGGTATTGTTTCTACTACCACCCTGAACTACTGACTTGTTCGAGAAATGAATTGACTCCAAAAACTGACATTGCCTTTCTAGAAACTCCAAAAGTTGTTTCATTTCTGGCAACTCCGCTGACAATTTGCTTTGCCACTCTCTTTTTAAATAGAAATCGAGCTTTTCCGTGATAATCGGAATTAGTATTGCATCCCAGTGATCAACTTCCACCTTCAGTACTCTCAAAGCTGCGGTATTTATTATGATGTTATCGATTAAAACTCTTAAACTGGATGCACTGCCCTTGACAACTTGAGGTGAATTTATTAACGCGAATACATGTTCCTGAACTATGAGCCTTTTATTTTGAAACCTACTTGTTAACAACTTTAATGCCGAATCATAATTGGCACTTGACACCGCAAGAGACTCAATTGTGCGTAAACCCTCACCTTCCAGACATGATTTTAAATAATGAAATTTTTGACAATTGTTCAAAAGATTATTATCATTAACTAGCGTGTTGAATGTATCATGAAAACACAACCAATCGCTGTAATTTCCAGTGAATTTTGGCAATTCTAAAGGCGGCAATCTTATGGGGTTGACTAGTGATTGACTTCTAGTACTTCTGGGTTCAGGGGTCGCGGAAGTTGAAGCAGAAGTTGTCGCGGTTGGAGGCGGCGGAGTGAGAAACTCCAAAATGTCCTCGATTTTACCCTGAACTGAAAAAATACGATTCTCTACCTCGACCCGACCGGCCTTGGCGTCCCCCGACTCATCCGCAAATTCGAGTTCGAACTGAATTTCCTCAAACTCATCGGACGCTTTCTGAAGCGACCTACTGCGCGACTTGAGCTCTCCCAATTCCGTTTTTTTTGCAGTTGTGACATCGAATTCAGCAATGTATTCTTCAATTCGCTTGATTCTATCTGATAAAACCTCGCGCTGTTTTAATAGGTACGGTATGTCAGGTGTCTTTGTCGTTTTAGGTGGCATTTTGGATTTTTTATTATTAAAGAATGGGATGGACAGACTCACGGTTTCGTTGATCGGCTCTATTCTTATCTTATCTCGGCTTTTTGCTGTGCGACGATGGTCCGCGTCGCTCCTGATGACGCTGCGCTGCGCCCGGACTGATTCGGATGGGCTCCCGACTTCCTGTCCTGACGGAAATTTGTTCCTATTTTAACTGGGAATTGGTCCTCCAGTTAAAATTTGTATTTTGTTACGTGCCTTGTTGTCTTGACACTTTTTTGTGTGTGTCTTGTTGTCTTGACACGTTGTTGTGTGTGTCTTGTTGTCTTGACACGTTGTTGTGTGTCTTGTTGTCTTGACACGTTGTTTTTGTTGCCTGCACTTGCACTAATTGGATCACCGGTGACAATTCGTTTCTTTTGCTGTGAAAGTAGCGGATTGCCGGTTGACTCCCTTTTCTCTCACTTGGACGTGGAAATCCGACTCGAAGATTGACCAATTTTGTGGGGTTCGAAGGACCATTGAAACATCACCACATTTGATACTATGCAGTTTATTTCAAACTTGATGACTCGTCAATTATAACATGTGTATAATTATTGTACATTTCATGACGAATTCGTGCAGGCAACTGGTCCTTTATTTCGCGTCGAGGCGATAAGAATTAACAAAAACGTCTTATCTACAAATACCTATAAAATCTACTTGTGCGTTGTAAATATACGCAAATAAATCGGACAATAAATACAAATACTCATCAATACATAACAATGATCAAACGCGTTAAAAAATAGAATAATATTCAAAACTGTTGAAGACTCAACAGACCTAAGTGATGGTAATGATTCAGCGATTCCACTCTCGGTCCGTGCACTAAAACTAATGATAGAGTGTGCCGATCCGAATGCGCTGCCCCGCGTTTTCTCCCCGAAAAGGCGAATTTGCGTTTTTACGCTTTCCGGCCGCTCCGGCGCTAACCGGAATCGTGACATTCACTTTTTTCTTTCAGTTTTTTCACGCATTTTCAGGTTCAGACTTCAGAACAAAGAAATAAAGTAAAAGTGTGGTCAATACAAGGTAGATGATGTCCTCAAAAACTATTACAATTTACTTATGCAGGGATACCTACATCAGGCAAGGTGAAATAGGCAAATACAAAAATGGGGTGAATGAAATAGTAGGTCCTAATTTTTGAAAACCATTTGTCGAGTCTGGTTTCTAGGGCCACGTGCTATAGACTCTCTAGAAAATCCACCGAAATAAACATGTTCATAATTTTTCAATGGTTATTCATCAAATCCATTCGAAATTTCTACAGAAATGACAGTCTCTCAAGTAGGATGCATATACATTTGCCCCGGTAAGTATTTGGGATATTTTGTAGTTGAAACTTTGAAGAAAATAAAAAGAAAATTTAACTTGTAATGTTTCTCCATATTTATGTATACATATTTTTCTCTAGCGGTTAATCCCTGGGTCATTTAACATTTTTCAATGATTTCTTAAATGCACTATTCTTAAATTTCAGTAGTTTTCAGGAATGTTTAATTCTTCTTCATTCCTAGATTCTTTAAAAAAATAACCATCGTAGTATTGAAAGTAAATACATATGCACCTGGTTACAATAACTTTATTAACAGAAAATGTAGATTTCCTGTTTTATATCATCCCGAGAATTTCACTCCGCATGAGCGTTTCCCAAAATGTTATTTTGATGACATTCGGAGGGTAACAATAGTAAAGCATAATAACAAACAGCAACCGAGATGGCCTGGAAAAGTTCCGGAAAGCGTTGCTTCAGAATTTACTGCCCCCTTTCTCTCGTTGTGTTCTTTTTCGCCTTTATCTGGTGAAATATGTTTGTGGAAAATAAATCAAAAATATTATTATAAAGAGCGCCGCGACGCCCGGTGCTCCACTCTCCCTGCGGTTTTGAATTTATGTTCGGTAGAGAAGAGAAGAGGCGAGGTCTCGTTCTGCGTGGGGTCGGTCTGCATGAACCGAACGGAGGCCCCGCACAATAGAAACGGGGAATCCGCTCTTTGGAAAAGTTCAGCTATTTTCCGCGGAGGGCAATTTATTTTTCCAACCCCGGCGCGCCCTTATCTAAACAGCGGCGAAAATAATATCGCGCTGATAAAACTCGACTGTGGCATCGGCGCGCGGTACACTCGGGGCCGCACGAGATAACTCATATGGAAAAATTTATGCCCCGACCCCATCCGACCTCATCCTCTCGTGGAAAAGTCCCCAAAATTGATCCCGGAACATTCCGGTATATGATTTTGATTTTGATTTTCGAATTAATTATTGGCGCGGCGGCGGTCCGGGGGCGGCGACCGGGTCGGGTCGTTAAAAACATTTAGCATTTATTCGTCGGGCGGCGGCGGCGGTTCGGGGCCGCGGAGTGTACCGAACGTTATATACGCCGCCCCCGGAGTGTGTTTTAAAAGTTGCCGCTATAAATTGTCCCGGAGCGATCCCCCGGATCTCGTTCTTATCAGTCCCAGCGCCTCTTCTTAGTCTTCCACTCTCCCACACCCCCTTCGCTCTCTCGCGCACCGCGCCACCCCCTTATACAGGGTGGCACGAAAGCGTGAAACGTGAAGGGTTGCATCAAATCTCGTGAAAATGCGCACTTGTTATCCACTCGTTTCTGCAGTATTTGTGATGATTTTTAATTAAAATCGCTTTATCTATTTTAATGAGAGACATCATCTAATCTCTTCTGATTACGGTTTTGTAGGAACCGCCGGTAAACCACCTTTTCTATCAAATTATCAATTATATTCAGTTGTAACTGAAATTATCAAGAATAATGAAATTATGGAAAAATTGTTTCTGAAAATTACTAGACATTGGTGAAATGACCAAACACCACGATGATGACATAGAAAATAGTAATTGCCACAAATAAGTAGGTATTTGTAGAAACGGGTGAAATTAAGTTAGCTAAACAAAGAATATTTTTCTTCGAGTTTTTCACTAAAATTACTTACTGTCAAAGGATTAATAGATCAAGAAATGGTAAAAAAATATTCCCTTGAGATGTTTAATCGTTACAGTTTTCAAACATTATCTGGCAACGCCTTTTGTACAGCAAGTATTTTTCGTACAATTTTTCAGTAAAAAGGAACATTGGTGAAAAATATAAAAAATACGAAAAAAAGACTGAAAAGATTGAAAAGGCATTTTATTGTCTTCCAACAAATAAAAATCTCGATTCAAATTTAGAGGTCAATAGACTTTTATTGTTCATTTATGCCTTTGACATTGGCCGAAACATCATCACAACCAATCAGGAATGATAACGGTAATTTCTATCCAATGGAAATCGTAGAATTTAGCCGGTCTCTCGGTCATAGAAAACAACCTTATTTTTGTTAACCACCTTCTGCTAGGATAATGCTCGGGATAATTTCAAAAGATCTTTATATTTTTATTTGCGAAAAAGAAGCACAGTGCTCACGTTTTAAATGTTTTTGATTTTTGAAGTTCTTTTTTACTCCATATTGCATCATTTTACAAAAATTGTTGCAAGGTAATAATCCTTAAAATGATCGAAATGATGAAAATAACGCTAATTAAATAAAATTTCAGATAAATTTGTTAAACAAAACAATAAATTTTATAATTGTTCATTACCATATCTTAAGTAAATTTTCACGTAATTTTACCAATTTTCGGTCACTAACAAATTTTAGTCATTTCATACGGTTTTAACATCTTTCCTGCAATGTATAATTTATCGAGAATTTCAGTATTTTCAAGGGTAATTTTTATAACTCTTCCTTCCAATTTGTCTCATTAAACAGAAAGTGTGTATCAATAAGAGACTCGATGTCCACCCTATATAAATTGAGTGAGTATACTTAAATTTGTGACACCCTGTATAACCCTGTAAACTGTGTACAACCACTATAACGGTCCAAAACGATTCCGCCTCATAGAAATAATTTCCAGCGTCGTTTGAGAAAAAAAGTGTCCTCTTCAGGCGACGATGATTGTTGAGTTTTTGGAGGGCATTCGCTCTCTTCGTCGCTTCGACTCATCAACGGGGGGAATTTTTGTCGCGTAAGTTCGATCATTATACATCAAGCATTGCGACGGAGTCATTGAACACGAGCTTTTAGGTCAGCATTTCATCGTCACTTTCAGGTGGTGCCGCGGTGGTCCGGACCGTGTCCTATCTCCAATCGAAAAACCCGATACAATAATATAACGTTCACCCCTCTCGCTCTCATCACCATCATCAAAGACCATCACTCTCGTCAATGGGACAAACGCACTCGCGATCAATTCATTCAGAAATATGCAAAAAAAGTCTCGGGTATAAAATCGTTTCAACTTTGCAATTTGCAATGCAGAACTAGATGTTTTATGCTGTATTAAACACTATTACACAATTTCTTCAGTTGTAAATTTGGTTAAAAAGTCAATAACTTTTTCTCAAGATTAACCTGAAAGCCACTTAGTAATTTATCATTTTCTGCTTCACCTAATCCAACAAAACTAAAAATTCCATTTAGTTCCGGACTGAAAAGTTGGAGCGATAATGTTATAACGAAGAATAATCGTTGCCATTGAGGGATTCGCGCTTATAACACCATAAACAATTATATTATCTGCGTTATAGCGTGATTTACAAGGGATTAGCATACGAACCCGGTAATAATAACAGTATCTAATCACCCGCGCAATGGTTAATTAATCACTGATTAATTAATAACAAACGTCACCTACTACACCATACATCTAATAATAATTATAATGTAGGTATACACAGTCGTTATGATTTATTGCCCCTTTCTCTGATGATGATGGTGATAATAACAATCGTTCGTGTCGTTATTATTTGAAAAATTCGTGAATTGAGATACCTGCAATAATATGCGTATTATGGGGGTGGAAATTAATTTTCGGAATGAATATCAAGTAGAAAAGTTTCAGCGGCGATATTAGCACAGCTTTAAACAGAATTTTTAAATTACTTCGCAAAGTTCCCTGTAATGAAAACGATTTTCAGGGGAACGGATTTCGCTTCTTCGGCGAGAATAATCTTTAGTTACTTTTTCGAGGGGTCACTTTTTCCCCTTGGGTAGAAAAATGCAACACTCCATTCTAAAAACATTCTGTGTGTTTTTAACGATTTTGTGTATTTTTTCACCGCTTTATGTACAGTATCTACATATACTTAGGCCAAATTCACCAATTTTTCAACAATAATTCGTAAACTGATAGATGTCTTGCAAAATTTTGAAAAGAGAAAGTTTTTTTGTCGATGTCGTTGACACAGTCTATAATTGCTCGTGATTTTGAAAAACAGAATTAGAGAATACAAATTACTAAAAGTACTCTGCCAACTTAACTGCGAATAAAACTTTGTCAAATTTTGGTTCACAATTTCAATCGTAGAATTCTCAACTTTTTAGTTAATTTCCTACTTTTCGTCATGATTCTGAGTGAAATACGTAAACACATGATATATAGGAAAAATAAGCTACATATTCAATGAAATTCTAGGGATTTTCACTATTTCAAGGTGGTGGTGATGCTTTCCCAACAAAATTTAGAGTAACTAGACGAAATCTCGTGTTTTTGTAGATGTGTCTCACTAATCTATCAAATTGTCTAATAAACGATTTAAAATACTGTGAAACTGCCTTATAAACTTAAGTAGTTTGGAAAAAATGAGTAATTTTCGAAAGATATTTCGCTGGAAAATATCTTGCACACTAAGTAATTTCCGAGGTAATTTCTGTATTTGTGAAATTTCATACTAAATCCTCAATAAATTCTACGAACTACCCTAATAATGTTTACTAATTGTCCTAATAATCTCCACTAATTTTCCACTAATTCCTACTAATTTCCCAAAAAAACTTCACTGATTTCTAATTCCCATCAACTAAGTAATTCATGGAGCTTGTACATCAAAATTCCCCTGCGAGATTATAATTCACTGATTGTTCCAAGTAAAGCTGTAGCCTCATTTTTCAATTAAGTTTCAAGCATATTTCGAACAGTTCATGAAGCAAGTTTCTTTATATCATTTTCATATTTGGAAGTACCGCATGAGAAAATTGTAATTATCCATTTTTTTTGCGAAAAAAGAGATTTTTTTGCGTCTAAAAATCGATCCGAGAATCTCTCGAGTGTTTCCCGGTGCGGGCGGAGATCCGCAATCGACACTTGAAGTCGTGTCGTAATATTCGGTTACACGGCAGGCACGCTTCCGATTCTGCGTCCCAGATAAGATGCGACCGCAGATAGGGCCGCGTCCATCGCGACTCCTCGGCCGATATCGCGATCAGGTATCCGGCCGCCCTCGAAAACGGTGCGAAATAATCGCCTTATCAGTGGCGAGATCTGCGGCCCAAAAATCCGGTGATACACCCAAACCCGAGACTTTTTGGTTATGATTTCGCATTGTCCCATTGTGCCGTGATGCGACGGGCATGGGGTATTGGCCGCAGCGACGGGCGTACACGCAGCCCCCTTTGTCCGGTACAAATTTGTGGCATTGTAAACCGAGCGGGCGCAGAGAGACTATGGCGTGTAATATAAAAGAACACTACAGTCACATGCGTTCCCGTGTATAAACGAGAGCCGGCTGCGCACCGGGGCCTTATCACCGCCCATCTGGGGAAGAGTAAGAAGGTTATCTACCAGATGCATCTTTTTATCCGCCAGATAACGCCCGGGATGAAGATGTCAAACACACGAACCCTCAAAAAGCTCGGCGGATTCCTGCATTACCGGCACCGCGCACGCACGACCGAGCGAGATGAAACCGAATTGGGAAATCGATTAGTTTTACATAAACGGGAATGTCTTCATTTTCGAGCGGACGATTATTATTATCAGGCACCTTTTTACGCTAATTAGAGCCGGATTTATCGGGTCCGGATCGCCAGTCTCCAACATTAACAAACAGAATGACATTCGATGACCGTGACTGTATCAACAAATTCCTCCAGTTGGCAACAAGAGACGAATCCTGTAATCGATCGGTAAATAAGAACCATGTCGAGGCATCGATCATTCGGTTATCTGTCAACAAGTCGACTAAATCGGGTTTTGACATCGACTGTCACTTACATTCTTCATAAAGTATTTTCGTTTTGACTTTGTAGTGCGGAACTACTTAGATTTTAATGTTTTGGTAATTCAGGCCTTGTAACACCACCTTTCTGTCGGGTATTCTGGTATTGTGCAAGCATATGTGGGCTTTTAAATTAGGTTTGCCGTTTACTGTCAATTTTAAATTACCCTAATTTTTTAGTACTTAGTAGTACTTAAGAGTACCTAATTTTTAATTTTCTACTTAGTTATTGCAAATATTTCGAATCACCTACAGGAAATCAGTTCACTTCGACAAAACTTTTCTCTAATAAATCTGGGTAAACAAAATTTGGGTGAACAACTAGAAGATGAACTCCAAAAATAGATGTGGTAGATATTTCGGCACAAAGACACTATTAATTATAGGGAAAAATGTCTGTAACCAAATTCAGTAATTTTCAGTTTCAGTAATTTTTCCTTAAAACAGCAGACCAAAGACTGAAAAAGCAACTTTATGCTCAAAAATATTACTGTTCCAAATCCTGAAAAAGAATTTGCCCGTAAATTGACTAGCACCAAACATTGATGTCATTTATGTAAATTCGTATTTTTACAAAAACACAACACAAAAAGACTAAGAGATTATGAACAGCAACCTGAAAAGAATAAACATGATGATATCCGAGTACTTGCTTACCCTTGGCCCGTTCACGGCTAATTTATCTTGGGATTTACCTCGAGATTTCACAGATGTTTTGTACCGGCATATGGCAGTTCTAGTTTTTGAGTTAATTTTCTAGTTGTTTAGCCTATTTCACCATGTTTCTTGATGTCTTTATCCACATTTTATCAAAAATTTGTAAAAAGTTGAAACCCAATCAAACGAAATTTTTCAAAAATCGACAGAACTCCAAGTGGCGCACATGTACATACTTACTCTCATATTTTTAGTTTTATATACGCATTTCCTGTTATTATTGTCAAAATACAAATGTTAAGGCTCAATATACTACTTAAACCCCAAAACAGAACAAAAAGTCGATTTAGTAAGAAAAGTTGAAACGGCCCTCAAGTACTTAAATTACTAGATTTCCGAAAATTTATAAGATTTTAAAATTTCACAATTTTTCGAAGAGTTTAAAATAGAATTTGGCCACACAGGACAAACGCTTAACCCAATTTTAAGAGCCCGCATAATTATATTCACACAAAGCCGTACACGCGGTAGGAAGCCAGTGTCACAAAGCGAAAACCCCTTACACGAAATTACAAAGTCGAATCGATTTTCCGTTTGGACTATCGGTTCGGAGCCAAGTTCACGTAGGTTCGGTGTACGTAAGTATATACATGTATATACGCATCAGAGGCACATCAAACGTCTGTCTCCCCCCATTGAGGATCGAGGGCCCTCCGGAGCCCCCCAGTCATTGTAGGGACCAGCAGTCGTTATCGTGCGGACTGTCATGCCAAAACACGGGCCCAGAATGTTATCAGCGATCTCTTTCAAATCTTGCTGAATGCATAAGGGCGGCAGCGATGTTATCGGCGTATAACGCCGCTTGCTGCAGGCGCGGCAGCTGGAGAGAGACCCCTGATGACGACGACGACCATGATGACGGCGCGCCGAGCCGAGCCGACCCTGCCTCCGACCCGGAACCGCCGAGGAGCCGACCCTGGCATCCTCATCATCTGTTCAAATTTGCAAATCCACAAATTTTCTGTCTAAAGCATAGTCTAGTTTTGCGACTGAATTAATCGAAATAATAGTATATTACATACCTAGGGATTTGAGTGCCCCTTTCTTCCCGTGTGTGAATATCGTAGCCGAAGGCAACCCATGGAATAAATTTGCTATATTATTAAGGTATATCCAGGTATATCCGATATTTTTCACAATTCTTTAAAAGAAATCCATATACTTAATAAAGTCATTCCTCGTACAATAGAATGTCTTGAAAATGCACCATTTCGAAGAAATCAAAATCATAATTTTGCAAGATTCATCAATTTCTGAGTCAATTTCGAATATTGGTGAAAAATTAGTGAATTTGATTTAAATAAGGGGGCGGAAAACTGCAGAAAATCACTGTTATCTTCAAAATCAAGAAAACGCGCACGAAAATCGTTACAAAATGTTCAAGTAACTTACACCTTATCGTAGTTTTCTTCCCAATGAAAGATATATATGAACTGTTTCCCTCGGGAATAAAGACCCCACTCTTTCAGTCCCTCAAAAAGGAACTTAAGTTGACACTGAGTCCTTGATTTGCCAAAAATAAATAGTGGGCTATTCATGAAACTGTCCACTAAAGATTAAAATTCCTCTTTAAATTGCCGCAAAGATAAGTGAAATCATGGAATTAGTATGGTCTTATTTAAAGGATGATATAAAAGTTTTCAATGATGCATTCAATAAAATTCAAGAATTTTCTTGAGTAAATTTAATTTTGCATATTTTACCTATAAAATAGCCAAGAAAATATCGAAATATAATAAAATTCACTATAAACTATTGAATTTGTTGATAATTTTAAAGAAAAAAGAACCTGAATAAATGAAAGAATGGACAAAATTTACTGTAGAAAGCCTGCGTTACAAAGCAAATGAGCTACTAAAACGTTAAAGTCTAATTCGTCATTAATTCATTACATATTTGAACAGACTTTATAATCTGCCGGATTTTATAATCGAGAATTCATTATAATAAAATTAAACGGCGAGATTAAGTATCACTAGATGGCCTTTTACGTCTCGCCTTTTGGCATAAAAAGTATCATTGGCGCCCGCAGGTACAGACGTCTCGAAAATAGACGAAAAACTATAATTGCGCCGGCTTTGTGAATCTGTCAAAACTTTGGATTATCCATTGTGCGAGCGCCATTCATTCCATCACGGTTAAAAGATTAAATAAAAGGACCTGTGAGTGCGTCCCCAATATGTGTGTCAATTGTGGGCCGGGTTCACACATTATTCTCGCTCCGGTCCTCTCTCTGTGTTATGGAATTCCTTTGATTTATTTACGGTGTGTGTCCCCATAATAGAGACCCACTTCATCAATAATGAGAAAAAGGCGGAATGGTCCTACCTCTCCGCGCTCGGACGATACCTTGGTAATGCTTTCCATATTTATGGGTTTCGACACCGAGGGTGGGATTTTCCATTATTTTTTCCCCGAAAGGTGTGGGTAGCAGGGGGTGGTTTGCAGTGTGTGGTCCCGCGACTCCCCATGCTGGGTCCGGTCAGTGTTTTGACAATACGGCAATTATGGACAGCGGTCCGTCCCACTGGGCCCTCTTGACACATGATTAATACCGCTCTTTTATTAAATCATCATCCCCGGGGACTCGGCCCGCAAACATCTGGTTTCCTTTGCGTTTTTGTCAACCGGGATGTTCACACCGTCAATATCATTGAAACGTCAAGAGGGCCGAGGAGCTTTCCTGTTTATCTCCCAGGATCCCGCAATTTCGATATTTCACCGGGGGAATCGTCGCGTCCCGTGTAAGCGATACATAAAACAGGAGAATTACAAGACGGATCGGCTTAAAGGCCGAAGCTAAAAAGAAGAAAGAAATTGAACAGAGAGCCAATGCCAGACATGGACATGAAAAAGGGGCAGACAATCGTTAAAGAGGCGGAGCATGTTGATTTGTGGTCGCCATTTTGTCAAATAGTAGTGTTTTGTTAGAAGCTTTATCTCATTGGACGATCTCCCTCTTCTCCCGAAACCGGACCCGCACGCGAAATCTCCTCGCACGAAAATCCCCGAAACGACTCGCGATCATACTCGTAGCGAAACGGCGAAACACCAAAAAAGCCGGAAAATCGCACGGAAAAAATCCGATACGGAAAAGCTCCCGCGAAAGCTCGAAAGCTGCATCGATCGGCGCCCGCGCTTCGCGCGGCACAATTCGGGAGCTTTTTCGGGCCGAATCTATGCCAGTTCGGACGTAATGTGTCTATGCGGCCGCCGCTTCGAAATTAAAACGTCTGGGAGCTTGGCGAAAACCGGAGAACCGAGTGCCCGCCCCGATCCGGTGTGCCCCCGCCTTTAAGTCGAAAGCACGCCAATGGCAGCGCGCGCGGCCGCGTCCCGAGCCGAGCTTCGACGAGCATGGTTGCCAGGGGAAACCGCCGAAAGCTCCTATACCAACATTCAGTGCGACCGTGTTCTTGGGCGCGTCAGTATCGGGACCCGCTGCACGGACACCACTGGTGAACACTGGATTTTGCAAAAATGCCCACTGGTTCGCCGTTTCGAGTGCAGTGACCAATCGGATCTCGCGGTTTTTCGTGCCAGTGCGCGTGGATGACACCGGCCAAACGGATTTCGATTGATTATCACCCCCCGAAAGCCACAAGTAAGTCGAAAATCCGCTAAAATTATACCATACCGGTACTCTTTAAAAAGATCTAGATTCCACTTGACTCATGGAGCGAGCGCGACTTATTATTTACGATAAGAAGAAATTACGTGACATTAATTTTCATAAATATAGAATCTCGAGTAGCCGAGATCGCGATAGCGATCTAATCGCCGAGACAATTAAAACTGATAACTGCAACTCGAGCGTTTGTATTTGATGACTGATAAAAAAAAGGATTTTGCGAAAATTATGTCCCAAGACATTATTATTAGAGCCTCATTAACTCGTAATATGTGACAGAATCGTAGATAATCTGATAAAAAAATTATCGTAGGCGAGCTATTTCTCACAATTCACAATTACTCCAGTTAAAACCGTAGCCTGATACCAACTAATCTCGAATTCGGAGTCGAGTCCTGAAAAATCACGGTATAACTTGCCTGCATTATTAATAAACATGAAATTAGTGACAATATCAGTATCGGTCGGCATAAATCTCAATTTGCGTTAATTTATTCGCGCAGAGGTGTGCGATTGACGCAATCTCGATACGATTTTCGATTTTTCAGCGGGTTCGTGTCCTGTTCGCCTATCGGGGTCTCCGGACATTTTCGGCCTAAAACCCCTGAAAACCCCCACTCGTCTTGATAAACACTCGAAATCGATAACCCCGAGAGCGGTCCGTTTAAAAAAATCGTTTTGTGATTGCAGATTTCGCTCGATTTGGTCGCCCGTCGCACGGCAACGCGCCACCGAAACCGGCGTCCGGTGCTATGACGACCGAGGGGCCGTCGCCGCCTTCACGGAAATCGACGGAAACGACGACGAGCGCCGTCGCCCGGCGATAACGCCCTCGCAGTGCGATTTTCAGGACTTTTCCCGTTTTCGATCTAAAAAGATCGGATAAGGCGATCGGTCGGTGGTGTTTTAAGTGACGATCTATTGGGACTAATCGAACCGAACCGATGATTATGGAGATGACGAACGAGTCTGCGGCGGTGGGCCGCTGGTACGAGTCGCCCAGGACGGGCACGTCGGCCAGTCCGGGCCATCAGGGCCCCATCGAAAGTGGCAGTTCGGACATAAATGCGAGTGTGGCCGAGCACATGGGCGCCTTCTTCCTGGACCCGTCGGGCACCCAGAGGGCCGCCAGGTACTACCACCAGAGCATGCACTCGCCCTACGGATCCGTCAGCCACGCCGGTAAGTCCCAGTTTTAAGAGATTGAGACATTTCTTGTAAAAAGTAAAAAACAAAAACTATCTGCAGGTGAAAAAATTTTTTTGACAAAATCGCACCGTTTTTTCTTAGGCCCAGTATTTCCATGCACTTATAGTTAACCCCCAGATTAGCTAAATGAAACTTTGAATGTCAGCCTTTATTATTTATTTTAACCGGAGTTGTTACAGTCTAAGGTTCCAGTTAGCTAACTGGAGGTTAACTATAGGTGGAAATACTGAGCCTCAGCATCCATATTTTCGAAACCGTGTTTGACAATATTGCGTAGAAAAGACACAGTTTTGTTTTGCGAGTTTCGAAATCCGTTTTTCTTGTGAAGCAAAACTATGTCTTTTTTACAATTTTGGAATTTTGAATTCTGAAGGAAATGCGCAGCATATAATGGGGTAATGTTGCCTATATTGTACCCCCCTCGGTACCCCCTAGTGCTTTTCAGCGGATGTTTCCTAGAAATATTGAAAAAACCTGGTAGTTCATTTTTTAAAGTTTCACCTTTTTGATTATGTATATCTATCATTTAGTTTTGATGGTTTTTATATGGAAATCCCAGAAGCTTTTTTTCGGTATAATTTTGGAGATCGGTTTCCTAAATCTTACCACTGAAATTTCTAATATCTTCATATCACACCGGGTCAAATTTGCCACCATAATGAAGTATGAATATGTACATTGGTACGATATAGCAGATTTAACAAAGTCCCAGAAAATGAAGACAGTTTTTGAGGTGACATTCAGAATATAATTACATGAAATTGAATAACTTTTACGTTTAGTATAGGAAGAATTTGTTTAACTGTGCTGTCCAATCACCAGGAGCTTAGTTAAATTTGCATAAAGTTGACATTACGCATTGAAATTTTCATTTTTTGCAATATACTGAAACACAACAGATTCAACAGCCATTTCTAGTGTAGCTCTATAACTATAGTAAAGGTTCCTCGCAAAAGTCTATTATTGCCTGTATTTTCAGAGTACATTTAAAAAGGCACTGGAACGATACAATGTCGGCAACCTCACGAATTTGTCAAAAATCGATCTTAAAATCGTTTTTTTTTTCACTTTCAACCAAAAACCTCTCAAATCCGTGGTGTATGAACCCTTAAGTGAAGTCGGAAACAATACGAGCCTACCTGTGCTTTTCGCCCCTGCGTTTTCGGCTCGACCAGACATCACTCGGATTACCACAAAAGCTCAAAAGGCAGATTAGTTTACGATCCAGGCAGGCGCCACCGGTGCCGACCGCAAGACGCACTTTCGTCGAAACACTAAAACCGAAATTCTCGAGCGAAAATAAAATTTCCGGTCTTGTCGACATCAAACTAGCCAGGAATTTCACGTTCCTCGAATTGCCCAAGATTTGCGTCGGATTTTCCGCGCGCAATGGGCCTAATCTGGCGTAATTGCGTCAATTTTCGACTCGAATCCGTAAATCGTCGCCAATTTCACGCGGCGAGCCTAAGCGACGGAAATCGTCCGCGGTGCCGCGCGACCGAAAAACTCGGCCCAAGATTTCGGTTCCACTTAATCTAATCTCGGAGTTTAATTGGTGTTATGAAAACAACTGCGTCTTCAATTTAATCTGCGTTTGAGTCCATTCGAACTGGAATAGAAATTCTGAGTGTCTTGAAGTATTCCGAATTCTAGAATTCGAAATCCGGGTTCGCTTAATTAATTTGCTCCTTGTCAAACTTAATACGGTAGTCGTAGTTTCGTGGTTGAAATAAATTGACGGCCATCCGGAGAATAAGGAGATGAGGTAACCTCCGTAACATCTGCATTTGCATTTGTATGAGAAGAAATCTTTACATTTCGAGTCGTCCGGAGCGACGACCAATTTGTGAGAGCGGACATTATCATAACAGAGAGCATGAAATATTCCGACTTATGCATTCTGTGGAGCCGGAAAAACGGAGCGTCGTTTTGACATACGTTGACGATTTCGCCCCACATATCGCCGATTAACAGATCGAATTGTGGGCAATTCCGTGAAATATTACGAATAAATCCCGGCGGTGGCGTTGACAATTACGATAAATTCCGAAGAGTTGACCATACTCTCGACGGAATTCCTTCGTCCGACGATGAAGTCTCCTCCGTCGTCCGCTTGAGAGATACGCATTCCTTGTTCCTTCCACTGAATTAGGTACAGGACAGGCATTTCTGAAATTTTTATACTTTCACACGACGGAGGCCCGCTCGAAAAGTATAGGAAGAGCCCGTTCGGGGAAGAGACGCCATCGATATACCAGTGGCGTACGGTCGAGACGGCCGTTTGACGTCTCAATCTCGATCCAAATGCGGCCATAAAACTATCGACGGTTTACCATATTACCACATCGAAATAACAATATGGGTACAGATAATAATCGAAAGTAAATGGGTGGGTTTGGGATTATCTACCTCTGCAGGAAGGAGTATGGGTTTTATCTATACACGTTGAGACATCTGTGGAAGGTACAGATATGGAGGAAAATTATAGTCATCCGGCTACCACAGGCCACTTATTAGGGACCCACTTACACCGAACGAATCTTTTTTATTAATTCGATAATGTGAGTTATTAGTTTTTAATAATCGCAGGTATACCTCCGCCTGTACAATAATACGCCGATCGAGTTCTTATCGAGCGGTCGCGTATAGCTAGGTCAAGATATTTTTTTATTATCGCATCATAATAATAAATTTTTCAATTGACTCTCCACTTGAGGCACTATCTTATCGTAAAAAGTCTATGCAAATATTGTAAATAAATAATTCCGTCACTCTCCTCACGCGTGAGGCGTGAGATTTGTCAAAGGTACAGTTTTATCGAAATCCTTATCTCGAACGGTAAGTTGGCAACACAAGGTACTTTTGCGAATAATAGGCGCGCTTTGAATGATTTTTTTACCTCGAGAATAAGACATCACGAGTTATAGCGGGCCGTTTTATTGCAGGCGAGGGGGAGCCTGAAAAAGGTAACAATTTCGATTTGAATGGCACTTATATTTTAAAGTACCGAAAGCCCGACGAAACTCGATCCGTTTTGTTTTCAACGTATAAAAGTTTGTAAGTTGATAGCGCTATATCTCAGCCGACATCGGAGAGAGTCGCGATCATAAAAACGTCCTCGAGTTGTAAACCGTCGCGTTTTCCACCCCAAAAAAGAGTACCAACGTGAAATTTCACGTTAATAACTAGTAGGTTGGTAAACATGGAAGGAATCGATAACGAGGGTATTTATTGTTGTTGTCGTGCCGAATTTCGTATCGATTCGGGTGGATTTGACTGCCCGGCCACACGCCACCCCTGGAAACATCTTCATTATCGATGGAACCGCATTCTGGGGTTCGGTCGGAAGCACTCGATAATGCACCGTGTACCGCTAATAAAATTTACAAGATTTTTCGGCGAGATTGCCGCAATTTTCTTATTATTCATGGTTATGGCGGAGGAGCTTTGTTCGGTCCATCACTCGGCCGACATCTTTTTGGTCGGTTAACGTGTTTTATTACAGAACCGCGAGTTATTAAAAGCGCTCTAAAAATCCACACACCATAAAATAACAAATTAACCGCAGCACCTTGGCATTGTTCGCCGCAATAATTAATTCCGTCGTATTTTCACCATATTTGATTGCCAGTGATAGACGTAAAAATCGCGCCAACAAATTGGTCGAAACATGAAAATCCCTAAGCTAATTCGGCGATTTTGTTCCATTTATACCGTCGGCGGTTACCGGCGTTTCCACACACCAGGACCGGCGCTGTTACGATCTGATAAGAGATCGTATCTGCGACTTCCTTCCTGTACGCGCTATGTGCTCACATTACTGAAAATCTATTATTACGGGCGCATTATTGCCAATAAAGAAAACGGGGCCTCATTTGCATTATTCGCTTAATGGCGCGATTTGTACTTTTTTCCGAATCATATTATTACGGACGGGATGATGATGATGGCGACTTTGTCCGGGGATTTCTCGTGTTCGCCCCGTTGGCGACAGACACACGCCGCATCAGTCTAAATAGTCTATAATTTCGTCCGATTTGAATAATACAAGCCTCGCCGTTATTTCGTTTCGCTTTCGAGTATATTAAACGCGAAAACATGTGTCTCAAATCATATACCACGCCGGACCGAAACAGGCGAGCTTTCTTGCTTGATACCGTACACTTAGCGAATTCCGGCCGATCATTATTTCGGGCCCGCGAGTGCACGGCGGATCCGTTTTTCGCGCAACACGGAGAGGGGCGCCCCGCGCTATTTTCCCGTGCGAGGGGTGAGTTCGCCGCGGGGCGGTTTAACCCCTCACCTGGCGTCGTCGGCCATGTTGGCAGCGCGGCCACAATGGCTGCCGCAGTCCCCGGATTATCGCCAGATCCCATCGCCCGATAAAGTTGCCAGATTAGCGTCCGGATCCTAACGGACTTCCGCAGATGGCCCGAAAAAGCGAAAAGGGTACGGGCGAGGCGAGCAAAAACATATTGCGTTACGCGTGTGTGAAAATAATAGACAAAGGCCATAAGGCCCGTGTGGATAGTACAGTTTTATGCAAAGTTATGGTAATGCGTCGTTAATTTAGTCCGCGCTCTCGGATTCTAATTATCAGGCGGTGGGCGCAATTTTCCGGAAATTTTTAAAGGTGGACGAACTCTCGCGATTCTTAATTGACGTAGATTTCGAGTATAATTGATGAAATGAGTGGTGGAAATGAGACGAAACCGTCGTGAAATTTATGTAGCGACATAAGAAATGCTGTGTTATACACGGAATATTATTATAATAACTATTGGCTTCGCGTGAATATTTATGTGCATTTTGTATTAAATTAGCATTGCTATTAATCTGTGTCGTAATAATCGGACGAAATTAGATTTCTGGTGTTACAATTATTATCTCTGCTCTGATAATCGGCCGAGCGGGGAATTTATTCGATTACGGTTAGAAAAAGGCAAGTGCAATATGCCATGACTCACATGTTCCTATACACCGGATTTCTGCCGATCATTATCACCCCTTGAGGCATTTTTCGGATTATTTTATCCAAAGAAAATCAATCGCCGACAATTTCTAATATTCAGTCAATTCAGTTTTTTTTCTAATTTAGAGTTTTTCCGCCTAAATTTTTTTGCGATAATTCCGAAGTCTGTCAGTTTCACACCTCATATCCCCGTCTAACAGTCGGTTTCGCGTTGTTTTAGGTGAATTTTTTTCCCATAATCGTGTTCTCGAGTGTGTAGGTAAGCTTCAACACGGCGTGAATGTTAAATCGTGTCTCGATACCGCATATATGACATGCCATCCGTCTTGGTTATTGCTTTAATTAAAATAATTAACTCGTCACTTCCGTTAATTTAATATCGCCATTATCTCTCCCGACTCATGTCACACGGGGGAAGATAAATATAACGTTGCAAAAATGATATCGCATGAGAACGTTTTTTCGGCAGATGTCGTGTCTCGGAAAAAACGCACCATCAGACACGACATCTCGCTTATTCTCATTATGACTCGAGAAAATTTTCGCACAGATCGAAACAGTGAAGTCTAGGGATTCATTTTGAAAAGTGACAACATTTTCGTAGGTGCTCTAGGTATTGAGTTATACATAATTCAATTCTAATGGAACGACTTCCGGTTGAGAAGTAATGTTATACGTAGATAGCGCAGAGAAATTTATCACTTTTTAATCAGGAATTCCAAACCGCATCAGAATCATCAGATTAGGGTTGATTCAGAACCTATTTTTAATCGAATTCATATACTCATGAAAAACTACTGGCCCAGCGATTCCATCCTAACTTGTAATCATCTGAAAATTATCGTGTTCTATCTCCATCTGATTTCAATGTACTCAATGTAGTATAGGACAAGATCATTTTCAAGGGACGTTTGTCCCAAGAAATTCATAATAATGATTTTTTAATTTGAACAACATTTAGATTGAATAAGAACTTGGAGCACTCACTAAAAATTTGTATTTTATGGAATTACTCGTAAAACTTCAGTCTTTCAATTAAATATTTTCCTGTATTCGGAATGATAATAAACGAGATATCACAACCATAAGTGCGTTTTTCCGGAAATACTCGACATTCGCCTTTTTTGTAACCATTCGTTTTTCATACAAAATTTCAAGTGTCCATTGAAACTATTTAAAAACAATCCCAAAAATTCGCAAAACATCTACTGATGAATCCAAAAATTCCCAGATCTCACATACCTATTTCCTGAGAGTTACAGAAATCGTCTACACTTCTGAAATATATGACAAAGTTGAAAAATAAAAACCAAAAAAATTCTCAAAAAACTTTACTTCTTCTTTAAGAATTTCTATGCATTCTAAGGAACTTCTAAACAGTCTTACACATACTAATAATCAGTTTCCCATAAATATTTGCCTCTCACAGAAAACTATAAAAAATTCCTAGATATTCAAAGAAAATTGTGACCATCAGATTCCTAAGATTTCTTTAATTCTATAACAAAAAATTTCCTGGAGATTCTGATTATCTCCAGACATCGTCTTCATACTTTAACTGTAACTTGAAATTCCTTTCATTTAAAAAAAAAATCTCTAGGGTTTCCAGCAGTCTTTACCCCATTTTGTTCAAAATTGTAAAGACAAATTTTTCCAAATTGCAGAGTTCATATCAATGCGACGATGAATGTAACATCAATTTTCAGAAAACCCATTTACCCTGTAAAATCCGAGTATTACTAGGCAAAAATTTCCTATAAATTGTCATCATTCCCAGAAGTCTTTAGCCTCTAAATTGAAATTTCTGCTCCTAAAATCTCTGAGATTTTCGGTGTTTTGATCCCATTTGGGCACAAATTTTTGAAGACACATCTCTCTCAAATTGCACAGTTCAGATGATTTTGAAGATGAATCTAAATGTTCACAGGAACCACATTTTCCTTGAAAAGTCTAAAAATTATTAGGCATTGAAAGAATGTTTCATAAATTTCTAAAGTTACCACTGTTTTTTAGAAACTTCTCAAACTCCCTTGATTTCTCAACATTCCAAACCTTTCTTCAACCTTAATTGACATAAGTTTTCTAAAGATTCTTATCATTTCTAAAAATGTTTAGACTCTGGCTTTAGTTTTCGATAATTTTCATTCCATTTCAGACAAATTTGATTCAAAGTGTCTAAAGATGGTGTTTTTTGTGATTTCAGCTTCGAGGATGTCATCGGGTCAGGTGTGCCGGCCGCACTTCCACGCGCCCCTGCACCCCTGGCTGGCGGACGGGTCGAAGCCTTTGGCGCACTCGGGGTGGGTGCCGTTCGGGGGCGGCGACCCGGACAAGTCGCAGTCGCCGAGCTCGGCGCCGGCCCAGCCGCACAACATCTTCTCGTTCCCGCCGACGCCGCCCAAGGACAGCACCCCCGACTCGGTGGCGCCCTCGTCGGCCGGCGCCGAGTACCAGGCGGTGGCGGCCGCCATGGGCGCCTTCATGCACGAGAACCCGCAGAGCTGCGCGCTCGACGTCAAGCCGTCGGCGGGCGTCGGCGCGGGCGGCGGCGGCGGCGGCGCCGGCAAGCAGCGCGAAGGTAGTGACTATGACGGGGGCTCGTCCGGCATGTTTAATGGTAACTTTGAAAGCTCGTACGGGTCTGCGTATGGCCACGGTATTCACGGGGCCGCGTACTCGCCCCAGAACAAGCAGCACCTAGGCGGCGCCGCGGCCGGACAGGGCGCGCAATCGCCCAACAAGCCACGCAACAAGTCCAGAACCAGCGCCGGTAAGGACCCAGGGGCCCACAACAACAACCATCGTTTCATTATAATACAAGGGTTGACCATCTACGAATATTTTGTACATATACGAAGCGATCGAATAAATTCTGCATAAGGGGAAGCTATGACTATAATCTCGACTATAATTTTGTCTCTTTTTACAACTATTAGAGAAATAGAGACAGAATGATGGGCATGGCCTCTTTTTATGTGGAATTTATCCGATCGCTCCGTGCAACACATTTACAACTTTATAACTCAAATTTTACACTACACATTTCCAACATTTACAAACAAATTTACTACACATGTATGTGGAACATTGGCTCAACATTTTCAACCACATTTACTGACATTTACCAACATTTACCCATATTTACTCATCGCACGCAGTTCGAAAATTTCAGTGATTTTTTCACTATAAATGCAATTGGAGAATACTTGGAAATCTTAAAAAATACTCTGTCAACTCTAAATTGATCGTTGTCAAATTTTGGTTCAGAGCTTGTTCAGAGTCAATAGTTGAGTTCTCAAATACGTAAAAACCTAAAATACCTAAAAAACCTAAAAATTCTCTTATCAATTTTGAGGATTTCTATTATTCTAGGCTTTTATGTGTAAAAACTAGACGAAATCTTATGTTAAATTTGAAGATGTCTCTCAGTATAATACTTCAAACTCTCCAATAAACTACTTAAAATACTGTGACACTGTCTTATAAATCTAGTGGAGAGTACGGAAAAAATTAGACATTTTATCAACTTCCATAGATATTTACTGAAAAAATCACAAAATTCGATCTGTTGAAATTTACTGGGCCCATATAGCCTCATTTATCAGTTACATTTCGAGTGGAACTTAGAACAGTGCAGTTACTCACATTTGCGGATAAGGTGCAAATGACATTTATTGGATGGTCAACCCTTCGAATTTCATACTTTTACACCGTTTATTACACAACCAAACACCAACTTTTGTTCATGAAATTTCTTTGACTCATTTTAAAGTTGGTTTTTGGTTAATTTTGCTTTTTTTAACCGATCACCGATTATGGTCATTGACTAGGGGGTAGCCTCGAGCAATTGTGTACACCATCATATTCCCATTCCTAGAAGTTTTTGAAAATTATCATCGTTTATAGTCTAGTCTAGACATCAAGGGCGACTAGATGTTCATAAAAAATTACTAAAGAATTCTAAAAATTATCAGAAATTTCTCTAATCATTGTCAATGTCTCTTAACAAAGAAATGGTACTCATATTAATGATTTTCAGAAAAATAGAAATGCACAATAAAAATATTCATGGACCTTTCTTACAAATTCCTGAATATTCGCAATTTTTTTTTAGAAATTCGAAGACATTGTCAGAAAGTTCGAAACATTCCTAAGGATTACTAGACAGCAAGGTATTTACAAAACTGTTGACAAATTACTAGAGATTCATAAAAATTTCCATCAAAAACACAAATTTTACCAAAAACTTCTTCAAATATTCTTAGGAATGTCTAGTCCTTCACAATTTCCTAGACATTACAAATAATACCAGAGAACTCTGGACATTTCCAGGAACTTAGGAGCATTCCTAGAGATTCCATACACATATTAACAAAAATCCCGGAAAGTTCAAGATTGTTCCCAACATTCCCAGGTGTTCTCAGATATTCCTGACGGTTGTACCAAATTCTTGTGGTGCTTACCCCTAGACACTAGATTATTCAGTTTTGTTTTTTTTCTTATAATTTAGTCTTTCGATTTTTTCATTGTTTTGACCCTATCCAAAATCTGGCTTAACGTTGATAGCAAAAAATTTTGTATGGGGTCGTTTTTTGATTTAGTTATTTTCTTTTCACACTGGTGGTACTTTATAACCTGTCACTAACTAATAATAACACTGGTTTGTTTTTCGGGCCTGTCTGTGGGGTTTTGTGGAGCAAGCTTTTTGACCACGCGAGTTATTTTTGGTGTGCTTTCACGCACACACACCACACTCACTCCCACTTTTCCCTCTATACCTTATTTTTAATTTTTGAGTGTGCAACGATTTTACCTCCATATTGCACAACAGCCGCCACATCCGTCCATCACGCAAGAAAAATCTTTTCTTTTCGTTGTGTTATTCTCGAATTATTGCGTCGCCCGTCCACCAATGGCGTGCCGTGGACGGCGATGGCGCAACATCCGGCGCTCTTTATCTCCCTTATAAGAACAATTAGCGAGTTGCACACACTCCGGTCGAATATCGGCCATCTTATCAAGCGCCTACGCCGATGCGTGAAGCAAATGGGCAATTAAAAAAATCGCAACGAAACCAAGAGTGACTGCGTAACCAGTGCTTTTGTCTCGCGCGACCGGGAGGGAAAAATTGCGACCTTCGTCATCGTCACGTGGGAATTCTTATGGGGGCTAATTACCTATGTCGCGGGCATTGTCTCTCGCCATTGTTGCCACCCGCATCATGCGCCACCTCTTTAAATCGCTAATTGAAGAGGGCCCTTATTTCAATTCGCAACTCGGCACTGCGTCAACAAATACCGGGATTAATTAATTCTCGAGCCGGGTTTTAGGGGCCGGATTTCGGGGTGTTTTCGCGACCCCAGGTGCTCTCTCTATTCTGCGTTTAAAGTAAACATTATTATGTGGATACCTACCGGCGGAAGATAGGCGTCTAATTCCCCGCAAATATCCGCGACATTGTCCGCACATTATCCGTGCGGAGGGCTAATCCGCTTAGAAACGAGTAAGAAATTGCGTCCCTTGGTGCCCTTTCAAGTTCGGGTCGAAATCGCCCCGGATTAACGTTCTCGGGGCGAAGTGGTTCGATTTTTAAGTGGTTTCCTTTGACAATCGCACGAACCGATAGGCGCGCACAAAACTTTCGAGCCGGTAAACTTTTAATTCAATAATGAAATCGTTCGAGTCCACCGGGTAATAATATGTTTCGATGTTGGGCAATGTCGTGTGAAATTGATCGGTTTCTCCACCCCTCCCGATAAACTTCCTTCACCGATGTGACTATACGGATGACGATTGTATGGAAGCGTCCTCAATTTTTAGACCGAAATCGATCAACCCCTAAACTGACTGAATACCGCGGACACACGGAGAGCCCGTGGTGAATGTATACTACTTTAAAATTTCTATAGTAAAATCGCATGGTTTTCGAATTAACTCATTAGGTTAGGTCTAGAACTGCATGTTGGCTTATTTTCTGATGGTTTTCCAGTAGAGTAGTGAGAAATCTCTTGACGAGACCACACACGATTTTCGTAATCGATTAATTAGTGAAAATAACCGAGTGACGTGTGATTTAGAGCCCGAATCGATTTTATTACACCCCGGTGAAAAAGTCGGTTCTGGTTCAGGTATCCGCGCTCTCGAGATAATGACGACGACGACGGTGATGGGACTTTTATCTCGTCGTACAAGATAAAGAAATGTCGAATTGTTTTGTTACATTATTCAAACGACGAGATTAACGTTATCTCGAGAGTCTCGTCTCTTGGAGTGGATCCATCACGCATTGCCGGTCGTAGTGCATGTTTCGTGTTTTCGATCGCTTAATTACGGCCGTGACGTCACCGGATTCTCATTGATTTTTTTTCTGCAGAGGGTAGGGAATGCGTGAACTGCGGGGCCACGAGTACGCCCCTGTGGAGACGAGACGGCACCGGACACTACCTCTGCAACGCCTGTGGATTATATTACAAAATGAACGGCCAAAATCGGCCACTCATCAAACCGAAAAGAAGACTGGTGAGTTGACGAAAATGCGCTTTTCGATGACCACGTTGTCACGTTGTGACACTTTTCGCCAGGTTTGAGATGCCTGAAACGTCCACTCATTTCCAAACTGTTACGGAGTGGACCTAGTGATTTCATTACGCAGGGAACCATAAGTTTTTGACAATTTTCTGGTCAATTCGCGGTCAGCAGACAGAATTTTACCGGTAAACTGACCAAATTTTAACGGAAAATTTTGCGGATTTCTTGGTTCGGCCAATCACAGGTCAAGTCATTTATGCAAGGTTTTTGACTTTAGTCAATTGACCAGTCATTTGACCGTTGATTTGACTGGTCAATTAATTTCGTACGATTCTGATATCTACAAATTCCACAACCTTCCCACACTTTCAAAAACATTCCCACATTCTCATTCTCAAAATCGTTGAAAATTGGGGAATTTTGCATTTTTCAACAATTTATTGCTTCCGAATTTTATAGATATACCCAAGTTTGGGCTAGGGCAATTCTCAAGTTATGTAAATGTTTATTTTGTTGCCTTTTGGCTTAAGAGTAGGCAATACCTACTTCTAAAAAAATTAAAATAATAATAACTTCTCGAGTTAAAAATAGTTGTAAATTTTCTTTCTTCTCCATTTATATGAGTTTTTGCAAAATAGTATATTTCACAGACCGAATTGAAACTATCCTGTGAGTTGTATACACTATTTTCCTGATGACTACAATAATTTAATACCAAAATTGCTTTCGAAAACTCGCATAAATACAAAGGAAAGAAAATTGGCAACTGTAATAATAAATTTTTCACTAGAGATTAAAATAATAATCCTTGAATTGTTGAAAAAATCTTCAAAAATATTCAACGATTTAGATCAACTTAGAAATTGACATAAATGAATTACTGATAAAAATGATACGCAAAGGATTGACCACCTAAGAAATTTCAGTATACCAAAATTCTAAGTTGCCAAATTTGCCAGAAATTTGCCAAATTATTGCAAATAAATTCTCAGAAATTTGTCAAATTTGCCAAATTGACAAACTTTTTGTAATAATTTCTCAATAATTTACCAATTTTGATGGAAATTTGCCAATGATTTGCCAATGTTAATCAAAATTTGCCGTAAAATTGACAAATTTGCTGATACCGGTATGTACACCAAAATCGCCAAGTGGTTTATTCCTCTGATAACCGAAAAACGGAATCGGTTCTCATGTTTAGATTTGGTGGAATTTGTAGATAATAGGATAAGTAGTATGAAATTAAATGACCCGTCAAATCAATAGTAAATAAGTGCAGGGTCAATTGACGACAGTCGAAAAGCTTTGTTGTATTGACCTGACCGGTGATTGACCAAATCAAGCCATTCAGTCGATTTACCTTTAGAATTCGGTAAATTTTTCTGCCCAATTCGGTCAACTGATCGTCAGTTGACCTAAAAATTGCCAAAAATTTGACCTGTCAGAGTGCGACCCGAAAAATTAGAGACCTGTGCTGTAATGAAATCACCAAGTATAATACATTTCAGTTTGGAAACGAGTGATTTTTCGGACACCCCAACTTTATAAACGGTTATGCGAAAAGTGCCACTTTACAATGCGGTCGTCCGGAAAACACCTATTTCCCTCCGGGCGCGAATCGTCGTCGGGGCCGCCAATTACTGCCGCGCATTCCCGCGTCGATGCGAGGGCAGTCCGCGGCCTAAACGAAAAATTGATATACGCCGTCGGTTCTGGGAACTCGCATGAGAAGAGGAGTCGAGCGGTTCGGTCGCGCGGACCGCATTTATTCAGTGTCACTAACTCGGCTAACAAATGGGCCGAGTGTACGGCCGTAATCGCCCAGAACTCATTAGCCTATGAAGGGGCCCCATTGAAATCGTCGCGCCGCGGAGAGAGCGCGCGCGTTTTTTCTTCCGCTCTGGAGCGTATTTCGAGTTGACGAGATGTCGCCCCGGATAACGGCGGGCGCACCGCGACGCGCCTCCCCGTGAACTATTAAGAGGTCCCGAGGAGACCCGGCGTGAACCGGGCGCATTCACCGCTGTGCGTCTGAAAATGCGCCGATAGACATCGCAGATTTCAGATAAAACGCGGAACGCGACCGATGCCCCACAAAGGCGCGCACTCACGGCCCGGCGGGACGAGGAAGAATAATAATTAGCCGTTTTCTGGATGTTTTGATTAATTCCGGCCTCATTTGCCGGCGACTATAAATCGTTTACGAAAATCGGCCTCCCGGTTATAATAATAACAGCTGTTCGGGTGGAAGAGGTGTCGACCGCCTCTTCTGCACCGCAACCTCTCTTGGGAATACAGGGTGTCACGAAAATTTTCACCAATCGCCAAATCATCACACGAGTCTTGGGATTTGATTTGAAAGGGGTGAACATTTTCTTAGGTCTTCAATTTTCTAAGTTGACTACTTAAATTTTAATGGAACTACTCAAAAAAAGATATCACCGACACCCAATGAAATGTTTCTTATAAAAATCATTAATATCGTACTGGATATCATTCTCTGAGAAGCTATTTGAGATGTCATAAAAAATTAGCCTTGCGTAGAATAATCTACGGTACTCATCCTGAAAAAAAAACTGTTTTTTTTATCGACTTTGGAAAAAATCTTGGGAAAGGTAAGGCAATTCATGTGAAGGATGTGAATAGTACATTGTTTATTTAGTATTTTTTTAATGAGTAGACATGTATTTTGCTGAGTAATATTTCGAATTTTTTGGAAATTCCTCGAGTCATGGAGAATCTGAAAATATCAAGAAATTTTAAATCTGGCTGAGACACTCCAATTTGAAGTTTGGAATGGTATCAGTCTTTGCTTTAATCAGTGATCTCTTAAGTGATAATTAAAGCACTTATGAAAAATGTTAATTGTTCAAAATATGCTTGTTTTGCGATAGCTATATTTTTGCATGAGTAATTTCTCATTTTATTGAATTAACTTATAAACATCTAACCCCGATCTCATTATCGAACTTAAAATCTACTTAATTGAAAGTGAGATGGGGAATGTGACAAATCAAATATTGCATTCGTCTCATTCCGACTTCACTTTTAAGTACTAAAGTGACTTCAAATTTGATTATGAAAATGAGGATAATCCCAAAATTTTCACTCCTTCGATTCCTGTGAAATTCAACGATGTGAAGTTGATTTCCTGGCAAGGACCATCTCGCAGGAGAATTTTGACGTATAAGCTACAGGAATTAGTTGAGGATTTCAAATTTGGGGAATTGTAGAAATTGGTAGGAAATTAAAAGGAATTCCTGAAGAATAAGTAGGAGTTAGTGAGAACTAGTAGAAACTATATTAGAGAAATTTGTATAAATTATTGGGGAATTGGTAGAAATTAATATGAAATTCCACAAATACGGGAATTACTTAGTATACAAGATATTTTTCAGTAAAATACCCCTCGTTTCCTGATAAGACTGAAATTCTTTTTCCAAAATTATTAAGATACATGAAATTTGCAGTCAAACACGAAATGCGAAATGCGAAGTTCAGGTAATGAAGATTGAATAAACTTCCTCATTAAAAAACTGCATTTACAAGTAAGTACGTATGTAAGTCTGGAATACGAATAATAATATTTTTCCGCTAAATTGTTTTCAACATTGACCAAAGTCAAGGTTCCCAGAATAGCGTCGATTGTGTATGTCGTTCTCCTTGTGACACCCTGTATGAGAAAGATACTTTTTAAAGTTAAATTATCGGGAGCACATAAATCGCGAGTCGCAGGGGCCGACCTCTTCTCTCGCAAGATTTACGCACGTCTTTACTCTTTTATTAATAATAAATAATAAAGGAATAAAAGTGCGAGGTGCCTTGTGCCGTTCTGCGGTCGCAGTCGTATATACGGACTGGTCGGGTGGTGCAGCGGACCCGTAGGCGCAAAATGCACGGCCTCATCAATAACTCGTCAATGAAAGGTGCTACTTACGATTTAAATATTTAACTTGATAATAAGACGGTGCTTTGTGTTTATTTGCATAACGCGTACGACACCTGTCCCGTCACAAACGCACCGCCCCACGAACCATCGATAATCGCACGTCACCATACCCCCGGTGCGGTTCCGAAAGGGGCGCACCACCCTCGCGTAATAAAATAATCGATTTTACGTATCAATCATTAATGAGGCAATCATTTTTATTGTTCTTCCCCGATCCGGCGATCCAATTTTTCTCGATGTGATGGTTTATCGAACGACCTCAAGGCGGTAAATCATGTAAAGTGCCACGCCTGAAAACTTTCCAAATCGTATAATCACAATAACGACAATTAATGATCTATTGTCGAATTTAAATTGCCTCGTCGCTTCGTCTCGCTTTAATTTTTCCGAGTGACGGTCGCTTTTCTAACCGGACGAGCTCCTTTGGCCAAACTTGTCGATAAGGTGGATGCCTGGGTAGGCGTATCATTAAAATATAAGCTAGTAGCCGGAGAGTATAGGGTTACGGTGTGGGCATAAACATTTATAGAGAAAAGGAGGTATGGACGCGTTTTATTGCCTCGGCATTGCGATACATTTTCAATTGAAAAGACAAGAGGAGAGAATCCGGCCATGCATTTATGGATCGCGCCGCATTCGAACGCGCACCTTATACCCAAGACGGCCCGATATTACTCTAGATCGGATCGAAAATAATTGGATTTTTTACCATAGCGCATAGGGGGTGTGTCAAGCACCCTTTCCCTTGTTTTTTCCCATATAAGCGGACTAAAAATGGTTTGGTTTTCTGCTTGGTTCCTCCGGGTGCCTCGAACTCGCCGACAAAGATAATATGTGGAGCACACGCATTAACATACATTATCCGCCCGGAGGGCCCTCTCGCAGCCACCTATTGTCCCGCCGTCGTGCATAAGGCCCACAATCGCCTCTCGCCTTATAAATAAGCACAAAATAAACCATATATACGTATGGAGCGACAGAGAGAGAGGCGGTGGCCGGCGAAAAGGCCCGGGGCTTTTTTCTCTCTTCTGGAAATGTCAAACCGCGTCATAGACATTTTATTTTGTTGTCGGGCGAGTTTTATTAACGGTGTATACTCGCATTCTTTCCGAACTTTTTTTTCCGCCTTTTTATTATTTATTTTATTTTAGATCCAGACCATAAACGTATACGGTCCGCGTATTATAAGTCACCCGATCCGGGAGCGGAACGCACCATGAATCTCTCCTCCGCTCGTCGTTCTTCTTTATGCATGTGCGCCGGGTACGACACGATCTCGCACCTCACGAACTTTATGCCCGGTAAAGAGCCGTCAAAATCGCACCCTCGATATTCACGTATCGAAAATTCACGTCGGGATTATGAGCGAATTCGGAATTTTTGAGACAATGGTGTACGGAGAGCGCGAGTCCAGGTGTTTGTAAAACGGCCGCTGCGGCCTGGGGCCGTCCATGATTAATAATAATCCTACTGTATGGTATCTCCCAGATCTCGTCCGTACACACACTATGCGAGTCTCTCGACTCGCATTCATATATTATCAGCATAAGATGGGAATTCTACTAGAAATATTACGAGTACCACGCAACGAGAATAAGTTTCGATATTCTTCTACAGAGGTGAAGGTTTTAATCAAGGCGGACGTTCGTTACAGGAGGTCCACAATTGGACCGTTTCTGTTCGTTTATCGAATTTACGGACTATTGATAACGTAATTGCGGCGATTAAATGGAATTTTATGACGGATCGGCCGACATAATATTTGATTAAAAATTCATGTGGAATTCCGTTTATTTTAAACTATGCATAGGTACTATGTTCTAACACTTCACACGTGCAATTTAGATTTTCACATATGAAATTAACAACTTTTTTGATGAATATTTTAATTGCGCATACAACATGCTAATTAAGGTAAACGTGGAAATACTGATATACTGTCTCCATACCCATGATACTTGCAATAAATCATGTTGATGAATTTTACATGAAATTATGCTCAATTTCATTAGTAATCTTATTGTATATCTAAAATTTATTATAGTATTCATGAAAGAAGGGGCACCTGAGAATATTTTACATTTTTATCAGTAAAGATCAGAATATCTTGCGTAATGATAAAAGATAGTACAGGAAAATTATCTAAAAATTCCCAGTTCGCCAAATTTCCTATAATGATCGCTTCATATTGCCTGAAATCCCCAGACAGTTCAGTGGCAAGTGGCTTATGTAATAAAAAATCACGTGTACAAACGTTGCTGAAATAATGAAAGTCATATGAGACCAGAGGTTAACTAGAAAAAAAATATGTAGGGACAGAAACCTTTCAATAGTATACCAAAGCTCCTCAAACTTTCCAAATTCGCTAAAAATTCGCCAAAATCGTCTAAAACCTGCAAAATTTTTGGGCCAAGCAAGTTAATACGGTGTGAACTCCTGTATATAATACTAAGATAAGAATAGTTTCTCAAGTGCTTTAGTGCGTTTGATAGTTATTTCACTTTGAACCGGATACGAGATAATTCTGCGATTTAGATGAGACAGTCATTTCTGATAAAATGGAAAATTCTTTCAGGTCCTCTAGTGTTTTTCATAAAATTGCCTTGTCAGCTTTGAAGTGGAATTATCGAAAAGCGTTACGTACTTGCAGAAAACTTTTACAATTTTTTTCCTCCGACACCTATCGTAAACGAATGTACTGAAAAAGCCGAGGAAAAAGCCTTCATATAACCTGTGGTTCGAATTTTTCATCCCGAAAAAGTGAGTGGTCATCGGGACGACCCGTTATGATAATCGTCCGGCTCATTTCGGTCGTGTTTAACATTTGGTTGGTACACGCGGGATACCTTTAATTCGTTTGTTGTGTTCGAATCGGACTAATCGTGCATTATAACACAACATAGCGCGCCGATCCGCTTTTTTCGGGGCCCATCATACACACGATCCACATACTTTCCGCCGGTATTATCGTCGCTATTGAACAAGCCGATTTACAATAGTCACCGACTGACTCACTCTCCGATGTGGATTAACATCGGGAGTTTACACCGGTTCACACTCGGACGGCCCGCGAGATTTCCCGAGCACCGACATGTAAAAGCGGCATGCCGGCCACGATCCATCGATCAAAGTCAATATTATTAATAATCAAAGTCGAAAAATCAAAACGGACAAAAAGTAAATTCACGGTACCTCGTAATGTGCCACGGTACGTGCCGGTGCCTATTATACCCGGGGCCGCCGAAATTTTCTACAAGAATAACACAACATATTCAATAAGCGTAATTACTGGAGTATTGTGTCTCGCATTTTTTGAATAACTCGCTTCTAATTGAATATTGAGTGTTTCGAAAAGCGAATAAGTGAACCTTAATAATTTATTAATGGGGCCGTCGATTAGGAAACGATTATCGGATTCCCCGTACACAGAACCACCCTAGTGGACTCTCTTCTCGTCGGTGCACGACGCTTTTCGTTTTCACTTGCGACACCTGAGGTCGATTGTTTAAATAAATACTAACGAGAAAAAATGATGCAACTGGCGCAGTTTCGCTTTCATCCTGCCATTATTGCACCTCTCGCGGGTACTTAACAATTCCAACCTTGTCTTCGAAAACAATATTACCATTGAATTATTACGAAGCGACTGGAATTTGAATAAATTACGCGCGGGCAATTTCGCCGATTCGTTTTCTCATTTTCAGAAATCCCTCCCCGTCCGCGATCGATCAAATGACGAATAAAAGACATCACTTTTGTGATACCAACAACGCCTAACAGAAAGAGGGCGCGTTAAATCGATCGTTAAACCGTTTAACTCACTTTTTCATGCCTTTATACCGATCTTAGTTAGTTCGACTTTACGATTTGGCGAAATTTATATCGGACACTTAACGAGTCCGCATTTTAATAGATTTCGCATTCTTCGAAATTCCGGCGTCTTTCGCGATGGGTCGATGCGTTTCCTTCAGTTTTGTTTACCCGAAACGGTTCGAAGGGGTTGTAATAGAGTCGTAAGGGTGTTCCAGTCCGCCATGTTGTATTATGGCGTCGCGAAAAGTCGATATTACACCGTTGCTAGGCTCTGGGGGTGCGAGGACCTGCCCCCAGAACATGCCCGCGCATGTACCACCTATATTACACATCACGCACCCCCTTCATTATTCGTGCACATTCAATAGACACCTGGATCCGAATTTCCGAGGGGAAAGGGTAGGTTGATGCACCCTATACGGCGTGCACAGGGTGGAGCCGAAATTGATTCGTCATTATCACGAAAGTGAATATAAATTTCAATAAAATCGTCACTCGTTTTTCCGGGGATAATTTACGGCCCCCGGTGTAATTTATTTTCGGATGTTTTGAATGGTGTCCTCGGCGAAGAATACGGTTCTCAGCTGGCGACCGGACCACCGCATGTGACAATTTATTATAATTTTATTTTATAAAGCTGCAACCGGAGAGCCTAAGTAATAATAATACGCGCGACTCCTCTCTCTACCACCATATGAAGTTATTAATGTTTGACGGTATTATTTTCTACCTCGCTTGTATTATTCTCCCACGTTATTTATTGCACCCCCGAGACTTCACATTTAATTCTGTTATAACACGCAGAGTTCAATAAGTTTTACTTATATATCAAAACACCTCTCGACCGTTCCCGGATTCGGTTTGGTTTATTTTCGATTGGCGAGTATCGTGCGAAAACTCGAATTTTTGCGGGCGTTAATGCAGCGTTGGCGCAGCGTTGACAAGGATGAATTAAGAAAGGACCGCGTGTGTTTGCATACGCGGGAATTTATAAATCGGCCGTTTTAAAATATTCGATTCGGATTTTCGTGGGCGGGGTAAGGTGATATCCTCTCTGTCTTAACAATAATAACCGGACTTGTTAAAAGACTCGTTTTATTTGTTTCGTCGAGATCGGGCTGCCCGAATGAGACGACCTCAAAAATAATTGTACTCGGAATCGCCGGGTAGAAATCATCAATTATCGTCATCAACGGCCCCCGATTAATCAGCGACTCCGAGGACCATGCACGGAATCATTCGAACGAGGCTCGGATGTGTCTAGGAGCGAGCGGCTCGAAAGTCGAGCAATTTAAGTGGACGGTTTTTTCCCATTGTTGTCGTCCGCGTTCCCATCGCAGATCTTCCGCTCGGTCTCGGTTGAGTCTTTTATAAACTCCGGGGTGGTGTGCGAGCGGTGAGTGGAGGTGCAGACGACTTCGGTGGCACCCGACATGCGAGTGGAGAGAAATTCAGGTTTTTGTCCGCGGACGATCTGAATTATTCGTGTCGTCTTGTGTTCGGGCCGATGTTAAACTCCCAGAATCGCGCTGCCTAGTTAACATATACTGTCAGCCGGCCACGAAAACCGCATATTTACTAACTCGATGCCACTTTTAGCATTTTTTCGAACAAGCGACGAACCCGAAACGGGACGACCTCCACACAAATACGTTTGCTCGTATACCCACAGGGTGTCATCAGAAAAACAACGCACGAATCGAAAGAGCGCAGCTTAAATAGTCATTTTGTAAAGCGTGAACTGTTTAGTAGTTGGTCTGATTTTTGAGTTCTCTAGCCGAAAAATTGTTCAGACAAAGTTACAGATAATGGCAAGACGATCATTTCTGAGATATTTCAAATTTGTCCCATTTCCACTAAAATCTCGAAATTTGATATCTGCTTTTTCAGTTTCCCAACCAACCCAAAAATTTTCATTGATACCTAATCGATACATCTTCCAGACAATAGGTAGTTACAGGCAGATATCGAGAAATTTTCATACATACTTTAGTTTTCTAGATTTTACTACCTGTTTTAATCTTGATTATCATAAGTGGTCCAGAAATCGGACCACTTATAAAAGATTGTTATTCTTCCAAAAATTTTTGCTTGAATGATATGTATCTATCACATTTATCTAAAGAATTTTTTGATTGCTGATAAAAAAAATGATCTTAATAAATAATTTTGCCGTTAAAATACGCAATTGCGGATCGAATTGAGACCGATTCTAGTAATTTCTGAAACTAGGCAGCAGATAAACACCAGAGAGAAATATTTTGCACTCTGTGGCCATACACAGCAGAATCCTTAAATCTGCCATAAGTTATGCTCAAAATCGAATTGAATATTCGAGCTAATAGAAAAAATAGTACATAACACTCGTGGCAAAAGACATTTCCGCATTCGTCCTCTACAAAACTAGCATTGGTGCTTTAATATTTTTCTAAATCGCCCGGAAAATCATACATTATGGTCAGATTTCATGTCTAGAAAGTGTAAGTTTACCAAACAATACTTTTTTCTTTATCTTATCTAAAAAACGTCAAATTAAATAATTCTGATTAACAACTCTTTTCAGTTATGGATGATTTCTCTATAAGACGAATGCCCGAAAAATGGTATACACAACACATCTGAAATCGCATAAACTCTTATCTGCTCTATGCTCTTTTTGGACTCGTTGTGTAAACTGCTATTATTAAAATCGAATTCAATCAAAAACTGGAGGTTTACTCCACAAACTGCACTGTGAAGAATCACGTTGTATCTTTTCAAGGTCTGAGCGAGATATCGCGACTAAAGCGTTTTTTTTCTGCAACACCCTGTACTTTACTCTCCCGCGAAAGGAGGATCACGATGATGATAAAAAAGGGGCCACGTGTGGGAGGGCCCCGAAAAACCTAATGACGGGCCTGCGCTATATGTATATGTAATTTTCCAAAGATCTCTGACCGAATCTACCGGTGATCGCCACAATATCATCTCAGATCGATCCGCGATAACGCTGCCATCTTGTTAACTTGTTAACGAAACAACTAATGAGTCGACTCATAATGGGCCCGCGAACCGATCGCCCGTTGCAAGTCATACCCGACGGGCGCGTATGTCCACAACACAAAGCGATCGAAATTCACTGGGTCATGGGAATTTGAACCGAAGACGAGTCCGACATGTCGAACGCCTTTCTCATTTTTGCGCCGCCGGTTCGATTTGAGGGTCGTCGTATGCAAATCGCTCCGGGTTTTCGCCAAATCCGCACCAGAACAATGGCACGTAATATCCCGCTAATTAATTTCGTAATGCGGCGATCGTTGTGCAAACCGCACGGTCTTTTGTTCGACATCGTGTTGCTAAACACCCGCCTTTCCTCCCCCAGGACGGTGTAATGCAGTTGCCATTATCTCGAAAAATAGGCGAAAATGGCAAAATTCGTCCCGGAAGAGCCATTGTATAAAACTATTTGCAAACCCGACGTTAATTGAGCAAACTCTTAAATTAAGTCGTTCCGTAATATGCGGCTCGTGCGTCTTTTCCTCTTCATCATATTATTATAGTTGTTGGTGGTGGCGATGACGTTGTTGTGAGTGTTTCGACAAACCGTTTTGTGTTTCCCATTGTGTGGCGCCCATAGAGGAGCGGGGAAAAGGTGGCCCCGAATAAAAGTGGCAAACACTCTCGCGTACCTGCAATATTATGCCGGGCACCACCTAATGCCCCATCGACCGAGAAAAAGAGAAAGAGTAGAAGGGGCCCTACAATGGTTTAATAAATACCCACGAGTGGTTTTGTGGACGTAATGAGTGGCTTTTTAAAGGAACCTGGCGCCTACGTTTTGAAAAGGCTTAGACTGACAGCCACCGACATTAGGGGAATTGTCGAGGATTACGTTTCACAAATTCACAAAAGAAAGGGACCCATCACCCGGGGCCAATTACTTATCGCCATCGCCGTGTTTTTCTTTATTATATTCGTTATTATTATTATTACGGGGGAAATCTTGTCAGAATTTTATTAATCGGCCCATTAGTGGGATTATAATAAGCGCGGGATTATGCCTGTTGGTTTCGAGACGATGACGGGTTCGCGTCCTGATCGGGCGTCGGGGTCTAATTCAAGAAATCTTTTATGTCGCTTATAAAATTTGTGATTTATCGCCGATCCGGGTGTCAGAGGAAGCCGCGCCGCCGTTCTCAAATTCCGGAATAATTCGTCCGTTTTAATTTTTAATGGTGCAAAATTCTGAAAGCCACCCATAAATAATCGACACTTAATAAATCCGAACTCTGGGTGTTATTAATAACGTAGCCCTGAACTTGTCCGGTTGCGCCAGCGAAGAGAAAACCACGTTATAGAGAAACCATGAGCATGCAGGTCACTTTTCTTGCAACAACGAATCCAACAAATGCGATTTTTTCGAGGATCATACTTCATGAATTAATCAAATTACAGAGCGAAACGTCCGGATCGGTTTCGAAATTGTATTCCACCTTGTAATTGGTAAAATCTCGTCTCATGCATTAATTCATGACGCGCGGATGCCTACTTTACCGACAGCGGACCGCTGTACGTATACGAGTACCACTAATTGCAATCAATTTCGCGTCGAAATAATTGCTCCTGTTACGATTTTAATCATTGCGGTCCCGCGAACCTCGGGGGGCTTCGGACCGCGTTTCCTCCTTTCTTGGAGTGGCCGGCCTAATTCGGTGAAAGGTCGCGGCGGTGGCGACATCTGCTGCGGAAGTTGTTAAAACGTAATTCGAAGGAAGGGACAGGTGAAATGCAACCCCCCGTTTGCGGGCGCGTACGGCTCGGGGTCAGATCCCCTCTCACCTGCCCCACGGAATCGTAAATCAAATTTCAAATAGATGGGCGTCAACTTATTAACTCGGGCCGCGATATAGTTTCGGCCGTTATTTTCGTGGCGCGATCGACCGGTCTCCTCCACCAATTTCCAGAGGTAATTTAACGACCACTCGGTACGTTCGATTGTGATCCGCATTAATTCCCAGCCTCCGCGCCGCCCCCGCCCCGGCCCCGCACCCGCTTATAATTACAGAGCGCTGGACGGGATAAAGTGAGACTTTTTTCTTATATTATAACAGAATACGAAATTGACGCGTTATGATAAATAAGCCGGTGGTAAAAAAAGCCGAAGACGCCCCCCGTTGTATGGGAAATTTAATTTATTTTTCGGCCCGCGGGCCTCGCCCGGTCCGGAGAGTGGCGCTTTTTCAGGATCCGGGCTGGCGTGCAAATGTAAGCGAATGCGCGCCGATCGGCCGGTTTTTCGTCTGAAAATGGTAGCGGCTATCGATCCGTGATCTACACTGATGGAGATCAATCGCATCCATCAGACGCGTCAATCAATGCCTCACGTGTCAATCACGGTGGACAGTTGTTATGCCTTGTCCTACACGGGCTGCTTTACGGTCCGGTCCGGTCCGCGGCCCCGGTCTGCGGGACGCTCTCGCGGACGCATCTCGCCGAACCCGACCAGATCTGCATGGACGATATCACCGTTTCGCTGCTATACACTCGTGTGACCTCATAAGGGCCGAAGTAAAATTGCCAGGAAATCGCATTCATTCTGTATCCCTTAACTCCTCGTCTATCGTTTGTGGAACCACGAAGTACCACTTTTGGATTGCTTTTTTATTCATTTTGTTTACATAGTTTCGTTTGAAAACGACAGGAAATGTGAGAGAGTGCTTTTGGTAAAACACTAGAAATTGGTGGATGGAGTCTTGGACGCCTAGTTTTTTCAATTCGTTTACTCATTAAATTGTCGGTATAATGTAGAATTGTACGGTCATTGCTAAATCTTATTGAAGGATTAATCAATACACTGTTTGGTCAAATTCTGGTTGAAAAATGGTTAAGACACAACAATTTGGCAGCATTCATTAACTAAAGAGAGATCAACTGACTCACTCATCCGTTTTCGCAACAATATCAACCGTCAAACATTTAATCATTTTGCAAATTTATTCCTTGTAAAAGACAGAACACAACCACTTCACTTATACATAGCTTAGCTTGAAATATCAAGTCAAAATACTAGGATTCATATGCAAGATGCCAGCGTTCACATTTCTAAAAATCTAACGCATGTTTTTTACAGTGCGACTTCAGATCTGGCATCATCATTTTCGTTTTTCCGGAATATAATGGCAAATTTGATCGTCAGTTCTTTAAGAGGATATCTGATTTTTTTTAGTCTTCTAAGTTATTAACTCACGGAAGTTGAGTGGTTATGTCTCAACCTTACAGCAAAGAGGAAAATACGCCGAAAATGCAGTAAATCTGTCTTATAAAATTTGTAATAAATTTGTATGAAGAACGTTGTTGGAAGTATTGGAAAGTTCCGAAAAAGACAGTTAGATACTGTTCCAATGAAAAAGGAATTCCACAAGTACCTATGTACTAGCAGCGGAGTTTTCATTTTGAATTTACACAGCATAATATGTATGGCAGAGTTTTTCAAACTAATCACAGATGTCTATTCTATTTTGTAACCAATAAAAGCACGCGATTTGTGTGAATATTATGAATGTCAGGTTGAAATGAGAACTCCTTTTTAATAACGAATTTACAACGAGAGTTAAATTTTAGATGATTGTACCTAAATGCATTTGCAGTAAAATTATACAATTCCTCCCACATATGCTACTATACATCTACTATAATTACATAAAACATGCAACTTTTTAAAAGTGCAACAGTTCAACAGTGCAGAACCAAATACTCGCACTAAAGATATGGTCGTTCCAAGATATTTTGGCCAACACGTGACCTAAGTTGCTAAGCAAAACTCCATTGAAGAACATTGCTAACCATTGACTAATGACAGGTATTTGTCAGGTACTTTGGGGGTCACGTGTTGGCCAAAATATCTTGAGGCGTCTATATCAGGCATATCAAATTCGGCGAAACATTGACAAATTCAACAGAAACTTTTTGTCAAAGAATCCGCTCATATTAAGGAAAACATGAAATTGAATTTACCTGAATAAACATTGAAATTTTCTCCAATGAAAAGAATACTTAGTCCTAAAATTTTTAATACCTACTCAAAGATTATCTCCCCAAGATGGGATACTTGGCCGAAAAATTAATCCCGATACCGAAGGCGGCAATAGTTCGTACAGTCGATTTTAGATAGAGTCACATTCGCCAAATTTCTTGCAGTTCTCTTCAATTCGAAAGTTGTCAAAAAATCAATTAGATGGCGGTATTAAAAAACCAGGCGGAGATGATCAAAAAAACAGGCGGCGGTGATCAAAATTGTCACTGTTGTTATGATGATGATTTATTTTCATTTTATTCCTGAATTATGAAAATTTGTGAAGTCAAGAAACGTTATTGTGGTGCGTTTAAGTTGTATTATTCATGGAATCAGTTTCATCTTGATGCATGGTCGTCTTTGTTCACAGTGAGTGTGTGTTTAAAATAATTTGGAACTAGATTTTGGCAATTAATTCAAATTTTTCTGGTACGTACATCCGATTTCCGAGGCCAAAATGAAGAGTGCTGCAAATACTGCGAAACCTCCAAGCATTTTTCAAAATTCCAAACTGTTTGAATTACGGACACCGACACTGCAAAATTTTCATCAGTGCAAGAACGGCAAACTCGACTGCAAAGGCTCTGAGCTGGTTGAACAATTCATGGAACTGCTCATCTTGCGGCTAGTATTCGCCGGATACACATCATTTCTAGTTGAAAATTTATTAGTGACAAAAGTTTCAATATATTTTTTTGATTCCAATATGATTTAACTCGTTTCTCCTATAGAATAATTATTGCCAGTTTATGTTTAAAATATTTCAATTAACCTTGTAAATTCAATTATTTTCGATAATCACGAGAAAAATTGAATTTGAAGGTGGGCACAAACCGGTGTACCTGTGCGGTGCACTTATAAAATTATAAAAAAATCATGAATATTGAAATTTACAAAGAGGGCTATGCAAGATTACGTCGATTGTAACCTAGAAACGGATTTATAGTGGCGGCATCTACAGCCGCCAGGGGCGTCGGATATTTCCGGATGATCCTTCGTGCCGCAATTATCGGGATTAAAAAATCAAACGTGCTCTTGCCAATCTTGAGGGGTTTATCTATGTACCTACTCTAGTACTGGATTAAAATAATGACATTGTAGGTTACCCGAGTATCGATTGTCGAACTAATGTATGCATTTATGCGGTACGAATCGATTTCTAGCGCGATGAATGCGTCTTAATGGTACGGGCGTCCATCAGGAGGTGCCGTTTCCGAACGAAACACACGCCAGAGCCGCGTTCGAAATCGTCCGCCTTTTTGGATAAAAACAAATTTGACATTAAGTCTGATTGATACCGGAACATGACAGAACATGATACGTAGAAAATGACGTCTGGGTGGTGGAACGCGTCCCGTCCGCACACACACACGCACCGCGATCAAAGAGCGCACAGGTACCTGCAATACCAACATCGGGCGCATTATCTGAACGAGAAGAGAAGAGATCGGCGCGCATCGTCATCGTCGAGAGGACGACAATAAACCACTTAACTAGAATGATTCTGGCGAACGGACACACGTTCGTTCCCGGCCTGACATTCGACGGAAAAAATCCTTTTGTCGCCGTAAAAGCTTTTTGACACAATCCGCTCTCTTCCCCGCTCCGAAAATAAGTCGCGTTTCGATTATAAGTATGCGAGCGATCCATAGAAATCGGCGATCCTTCTGATCCGATAATGGTACCGCGACCGCACATCGGGTACGACCGAACCGGAATAAAGGGCCACTCGAGACGCGATCAAAAGACGACCCGATCCGTCAGTCGCCCGCGAATTCCTGCGGTCCTCTCCGCGAGCGAAACGAGAGCGGGCAGGCCACCCGAGCGCCGCCCGGCTCCATTTATCTCGTAATCAATCAGCGGGAGGCGGCGGCGATTAGGGGCGCGCGCAAGGGCGAGAATGGCGCGGCGGGGGCGCGCGATTTTCGCCTCTAGCGGCCGCGCGGCCGTTATCGCTCCCAGATCGCTATCCAATTAAATCCGACAATGGGTTTACGTCGGGTGACACGAGTAGCAGTCGCGTACATTCCGGGCGAGATCCCGCGGATCCTCTGGCCGGATAATTGATGGCGTTTTTGTTCCGGACTGTTGCAGAGCCTGCAGAGCGCCGCCAGGAGGGCCGGGACGAGCTGCGCGAACTGCAAGACGACCACCACCACCCTCTGGAGACGCAACCAGAACGGCGAGCCCGTCTGCAACGCCTGCGGACTCTACTACAAGCTGCACAACGTGAGTACCCATTGTCTGCGGGCGAGATGCGGATTCGGTTTTTTCCCGGTATGAATATGGTAGTGCGATTGTGGATCATAATGACATGTTCTGGCGACGGAACGCGTATGTTGAATGCCCGGAGCCGGTCCGGGGCCACTATATCACGGGCCCGGAGAGAAAGAGCGGCGAGAGTGGCCCACGCCCACTTTAAACAACGTCGTTACCCAACAACAATAACAATTTGTTACGGGAATATAGCGCGCGTCTCTCGTAATAAGCCGAACGGATCGGGTCAGATCGAGGCGATAACGTCGCACGTATGCGCGTCCGGCCGCTCTTGCAACGGGAAAATGGTACCCGGCCCGAAAACCATGCTTTTCTCGGGTGTACAGGGCCACTAGATGCATCGAAAGTGAAGTCTGAGGAGGTATTCTGAAAGAGACTAGTTCTAGAAGCCGTCACTGATTTGATCCTATTCGGTACTTTTGCAGGATTCTTCATTCTGTGGGTTGTTATTCCTCCAATGGTAAATTTGTAACTTTCCGTTTTTCGAATCACAAATTGCTCACGGAATTCTCTTACTAATTTGTTGTTCCCGGAAAAGGTCGAAAGTCTAATAAAGAGCAACTTTGTAAGAAACTAGATCCAAAAGAGTACTCCTCAGACATGACTGCGTTGATTTTATTTGGTACTTTTCTAAGATGTCTTCTGTGAGCTATTACACCAAGTTATTTTGAAGCATTCCGTTCTGGTCTTCTCATTTCTCTAAATTACACATTTGTCACAAAATTCTTCTACCAATTTGTTGTGCACGAAAACGGTTGGAAGTCTAAAGAGTTACTTCGGAATGAATCCGATTTAGAAGAGTACTCCTTAACCACATGCTCGACCACATGAATACTTTGATTTCATTTGGCACTTTTCCAGGATTATTTTTTCTGTTGGCTATTACTTCAAGTGAATCTGGAACATTCCGTTATGTTCTTTTGATTTTATTTTCAAAACTACCTACACAAGTTTATCATAATTTGTTGTTCCCGGGAAAGATCGAAAGTGCACATTTGAAAAATACTAGAGCATTACAGCATTACTAAAGATCTTTTAGATTTTTCATATCATGTTGTACTTCTAACAAGGAGTGATTCCTTTGATCTTAGTCGATTTTGTAGAATTGTTTTTCATTTGGCCGATTTAAGCAAGCAACTTACCATTTTGCACACTGAGAGAAAATATCGTTTGATTCAACAAAATGTTCTTCTGGATATGAACTATTGAATATTTTATTGTTCAAGACTACGTTTCTTAACAATGAAAATATTTGGTTGAACCAATAATTCTCATATTTTCTCTCGGTGCAGTTTTCATTTTTCTAAATAACGCACTTTAGTTCTACCGGTTGTCACTACAAAAAAAAATCGTCTGTTGTAAGGGGTCTACAGAATACCGAAAATGTTGATTTTTCTAAATTATTCCTTTTTGTTTGGATCTTTTCCTTTGATATTTCATGTTAAATTGTTCTTTTAGGAGCAATTTTACCAAACCTCTGTACTTTTCTAAGGACTTTGTACTTCATAGTATAAAGCTTTTTTATTGTCTCAATTTCGCAGATAAAAGTGAATCTACGGCATTTATCTTGAATTAAAATATCACAAAATAAGATTAAGCCTGGTTTAAACTTACCTACAGAATACAGACGCCTAAAGTCAAGTTTTCAGAAGAAAGATATTGTCTTCTGCGATTGGCCCAAGTAAGTCTATCAAGGTCCACTAAAAAAGCCCAATTTATACATAAAACTGAGCATCAATGTGTCTTATCATTCAGGTTATAAGTACGTATTATAAAAACAGATCCACAAAAAAATATTTTCAATTAAGTAGTTGGATTGTTATTGTCAATTTTATAAATATGGTTTCAATGGGCATACAGAATTAATTTTCAGTAGAAACCTTGAAAATTTTGTCCTTCTGTAAAACTTTGACATTGTGTACCAGGCTCAATTATTTTCCACAGAAATATGTGCAAGGCCGGCGAAAACAATGGTAAAAGAACCACACGTTTTGCATTTCACGTAAATTAGCTTATTAAAATAACCCATTTTCCCTGAGACATCGTTTCTTCAATTGGAGTACCCCAATTTGTGATGCCACCAAAGTACCCAGAGACCCAAGAAACGAGAACCTGACAAATCCCGTCCGTCTACGACGTGACTTTACATTTCGAACCACGGTCCGTCCGTCCGTACGTAGAGGAGTCTTGAGGTGATCGCAGCTTATTATTACCAGAAAAACGAGTAGGTAGCAGTTCGACACTCCACACACACACGGGGGCCATTAATCAATTGTGTGCGAGTCCTAATTAGTGACAGGTACCCACTACTGTTCTCTTCCCATCAATTTCGACGATTATTCGTTCACGGGTCAAGGTCCTCTCCTCGAACCCATTCGAACGAGCAGATGCAACCTCGGAAAACCTCAGAAATGCGACAATGACAGAGGAACCTCGAAATGTCGGAAAATCGGCCGACCGCAATGGTAACCGTATACGAGTGAAAATGACTGGTCGTCGGTATTATTCATCGTGAAAGAAAGGATACGGCCGTGCGTCAGGTCCGAATGTGAATTTTACAAGCCGCAAACGGATACGTGACATGAAGATGTCCCAAGGCGGCGGCTCATGAAAGAAAACGCCGCATTTCTCGTTTCGAGCCGAGGAAAGTCCACTGACCGCATCGCGTAAAATATCGCGCCGAATAAACGCGATTATGACGACGCATCTAGACAAAACGCACGTAATCATGTGATTATCGGGCACTTTAAGTTGATTGCATCAAAAGAGCGCGGCGGAGAATGCGACAAAACCATCGCGAGACACCGCGGGGGTGGAAAATTACTCTTTCTAGCCGTTGCAGCACGAGGTACCACCTGTAGTATGGTACGATTATTCGTAAGGTAAAGAGATAAATGGGACGGACCGCGCCCGCATAAATCATAAGAACCATTAAACGGTACGTGATCGCCTGGTAGCTCAAGGTAGTTGACAGATATACCGTGGTTATCTAACGTGAACTCGGCAGGTGATCGGCTACCATATTAATAATCTGAGCCGCATGCGGGATTTCGAATCAGAAGTACTTTCCTCCCGTTCGCCTCGGACGAAAGTACCGAAACTGTCATCCTTCAAGAAATGCGCCGTCGCTATCACGAAAACATCCAGTTTTTTGCCTCGTTATTACGATGATGCTAATTCGAGGAGTGGACGTCAAATACGGGAGCCACCTCTCTCTCGTTTTACGATCTCGCATCATTATTATTATTCGTCGGGATTTTCGATGGCAATCTCGAATTACGCTCTCTCCTCTGCGCGTTCCGTGCGGTAAAGTTGGTCCGTCAATGTCCGCTAAACGGGAATTGTTTATGAACGAATTTTTAATCGGATCGGTCGATCTCGGGTCTAGTCTGCGGCGAGATTATCGCGTTTATCGCCGAGAGATAATCGGAATTATCGGAACAATGAGTGGGTTATTTATTATTCGAGGCGATCGACGTGTCCGCGGCGATTCCTGGGATCTATTACCCATTCGACACCCATCATAACGTAATGATGGCACATATAAAAATTTTCTTTGTCCTCCGTGATCATACCTTTAGAGGAATTCGGGTCCTCGAGTGACGAAAACCGTTTTTATTTGGCGATCGAGTATCCCGAATGCCGCACAAAGGACCCAGAAGTACCATTTATTATCTCGAAAGGGACTAGTTACCTAGAGATTCCCTTTGACCTATTGTTCCGCATAAAGTATCATTTCTGAGAGGGGACGATGTTTCTTTCATTTGTCCCGCTTTCCGTCGGATGCCCGATAATAACAGGGATCCTTTACTCTCGTGTCGAATAATGCCCCAATAAATAAATAGATCGCCGGGATGCGATAACAGATCACTTACCTTTATCTAGTTTTTTTCGTCGCTTTCCGAAAAGGTCATTCGGTGTATGCAGGAGGCGCGCGGTACCTTTTCAAGATTTCTGGCATTCGCGCCTGTCACTGTCCATGTGGATATAAAAACTGGAGAAATTCAAAAATCCTCTTGTGAAACGTTATAAGTAGCGACTTCGTGACCACATGCTACCGATGTCAACCTGTCAGGGTTTTAAACGCGAGAGGTTACCGAAAGTAGTTAATTAACTCGAGATCTTTTTTTCGTCGTGCCTGCATACGAATTCCTCACACGATCTGTTATATCGGAGAAAAGCGTTCCTTATCTGGCCGGGCGATCGCGATTAGGGGATCCCGGAGATTTCGCTGATCTGACCGGAAGCGAACGCGTTTGTCTCCGCCATTACCGTTTCCGGGCTGCCCGGAGCGCCTTTCCGGGCCATTGAGCGCCCCCCTTAATAACACGTCGGGATTTTCTCTCCCGAACGAGATCTCGACGAATATTTCGGTAGCCGAAATAGGACGACCGATGGGTTTGATTTACGCTGATTGGAATTGGGGCCCTTGAGGCTTTTCCTAAGTCGGATTTTTAATTGACCGATTTCTCAACCGGGAACCACCATAATTCCATCCCGCCTAATCGGCGGTGACGAAATGACAGATTTTCATATAATTCTAATGATTGCCTTTTCTGATAGTATTAGGTTCAATTATTATTTTTTCGGATACCAAAGTAATTGTTATTTTATTCTTTCTCATGACTTCAGTAGGTGGAGCGAGGAACCATATTCTGAAGTTTTAGTGACTTTTGCTTCATAAGAGCAGCTTTTTAGCCCAAAAGTTGCTGAGTTGAACTTTTCAAAATCAGTCATTTTTGCATAACGGTAAATTATTACCATATCCTCTGTTCAATGAAATAACTTCTCTCTATATTTTTTGTCCTATTAAGGCCCGGTATTTTCACCTCTGTGTTAAACCTCCGGTTAGCTAACTGAAACTTTGAATGTGACACTTTATTATTCATTTTAACCAGAATTGCCACAGTCTATGGTTCCAGTTAGCTAACAAGAAGATAACCAGAGGTTAAGAAACCGGCCCTAAAACTCAAATGTCGTTACGAAATTTCCCTAAAAACTCCGCCAATTTTTTCGATATTTTCGACTTCCATGTCCATGAGTGATGTGTCTTTTCCTTCGTTGTCTCGCTGTGTCTTGTTTTATCAAGGAAATTTCAAAATCATGAGAAATTAGTTTGTTTTGGCAAAGATTTGAGTGACAATCCATGTCAAAATCCAAAATATTCGTGCCAACATCAAAATATTTATTTTTCAAGGGAAAAAGTGGCATAAGGTCCTACTTTTTCTACCTTGCGAAGAGAAATTCAATAATGTTTTTTATTCACTACTAGCTTGAGAAGATGTCATTATTGACTTGCCGCTTGGCAATAATAGCAAACTTCTCTACTTTGGTTAATAATGTACTATTTCCCCACATATTATTATTCTTATTAAACCAAATAAAAACCATAACAAAACCTAACTACACAAATTTTTTTGTCAGTTTCTCACTATAAAGTTACAATAGGACAATAGGGTGTTGATCTGAATGCCGTTTGTTGACAAATCGACAGATGTAAAGAAATAGTTGGAAAATAATATGAAAAGGTGATTTATAGTTACTAACGTCTCGGTCGAAATAGTATATTATGTATCTAAGAATTAAAGTAGCGTTTTTTCCCAACTACGTCTCGAGCAATAATCAGCCCAGGGAAAAAGGTCACGTACTCGAGATACGTTTCACAGAATGTTTTTCAAATTTTTAGAGTATTTTTCTTTCCAAGGGGAAAAAATAGTTAGTTTACTTACTTGGGAAAAAAGTTAGACATATTTAACTTTTTCCTTGAGGAAAATTTTTTTGCCCTTTTTTCATTTTTTCATGCAAATACGTTATTGCAGGTGAACCGGCCGCTGACGATGAAGAAGGAGGGCATCCAGACGCGGAACCGCAAGCTGTCGTCGAAGAGCAAGAAGAAGAAGAGCGGCGGCTCGTGCCTGTCGCTGGGCGGCATGATGGGCGACATGATGAAGCCGCTGGACAGCGGCAAGGGCGGCTTCGGCGGCGGCGGTTTCGGGGGCGGCATGGGCGGCGGGCACCCGCACCTGAACGCGGCCCTGCACCCGCACCACGCGATGAGCCACTGGTACCAGCACAGCACCCACCCGCAGGGCTTCGTCTCCGGGCCGCCGCCGCCCGCGCCGCCCCCGACCGCCTCCTACCACCACCACATGAGCTCCCTGAGCGCCGCCGGCCTCGGCCTCGCCTCGAACGGAATGGTGAGTACTATTTTCCGTTTTTCCGATTTTTCCTTCTGTCGTCGATTCGGCGGTGCGAGACGTCCCGCGTGCGGATAAAGAGGTCCGCTCACTTTTCAGTGATGTCTCTTTTGCTTTTGCAGACCGGCTGGAGGTCAGAGTACACGTGATAAACAGGACTGAGAGAGGACGTGTCACCCCAGGAATTTATTTGTAACAAAGCGTTGTAGATATAACTGATAAGGATTTAAATATAAATAAATTTTGAACGTGATCATTTTTCGGTCACCACTTGTCTCCCCCACGTCACTCTCGTCATCACCGACGAGAAATATTATTAATAATAATCAATTTGGGAGAACTTTGTGACCATATCCATAATCACACTTCATCTATAAAATAAATTAAAGTAAATAGAGAGATTTGAGGAAAATTATTAATTATTATTATTATTATTATACATAAGTACAAAGATGGTATGAATTAAAAAAAGTTTGTATAATGTATTGTAAATAGATGTTAGTTTGTTTTAAGGCATTTTTAATACAAAAGTGATGTAAATAATTATTTAAGTGAACAAATTTTAAACAGAAATGTGCAATCTTCACGTTATTATTGAACTTCTTATACATGATACTTATTTATGGTGTGAAAGATTATTATGGCGAAATCCGACATTTTTAATTATTGTATTCAAATAATGATAGACTGCAAATAAATAAATTCAATTTGTAAATAAATATGATTATGATGATTAGTGTGAAAGCCGACCAATTTTTAATTACTGTAATTATAATCCCGTTTTAAAATTATTCATGTGTAATTGATAATAAATACATAAACTGTATAATTTACAAAAATCGTGTACCTTGTATCAAATCGAAAAAAATCAACTCTTTGAGTACAAATTCGATTTAAGTAAGTTTATTTTTGTCATTATTTCGGGGGAAATTTAAATTAATTTGATTCGATACAAGGTATGGATAGATATTCGCAAAGCCATGTGACCACGTCTCGATTTATTTGAGATGTTGCAATTCTTATAATTCTATTGTATTTCTATGATTTAGACGGTGAAAATAAATTGAAAAGTTGATGCGGAGAACCACAAAGAATAAAAATTGTAAAAGTGAACATAATTCTTAGCGTAATTAAAAATTTTCAAAAAAAAATGTAAATAAAACTCGATGTATGTATATGCTCTTTGTGTGATATATAAAAATATTCAAACCATAAAAGCGATGCGTTTTAATTATTATTCCTTCCCTCTTCGCTCATTTTTATTGCACTTTTATAACCTCTGCGGTTTACTTCCACTTTTAATATAAAACGAGTGAAGAGACGTCAACAAACGGCCGCTGACCTTTCGAAAGATCTTTTTATACCTTTAATAATAATAATAATAATAGTAATAATAAAAACAAAGCTCTTTCTTACTTTACCTCTCCGCTACTTTATTGCTGCATTTTTACATATTTATGAGCACTTGCCATATTCATAACGCAAGTCGGATATGGAATATAAAACGCAATTATTAACTTCAAACGCACTCACCGCTACGCTGCGTTCGGGAATTCGCCAAATCAGATGGAAGCGAGAATAAAGCAAGTCATAAGCCAAACGCCACAAGAGCATTAAGATCGAGTTCGGTCTGAAAACGGGTAAGTCATGTCGTAGAGCGTTTTCTCGATTTTGAGGTCGGCGCGGGCCCGGTGGTGGTCTCCTCTCTAAAATATTCCCCACAAAGGAAAAAGAAAGGCAGGTGAGCGGAGTCGTGCACCATCACATGCCGAATAACTTAAAAATCCGACGATTATTTTTATTAATAAGCGACACATTCGTAACGATCATCAAATATCGTGGACGATTGAAAGGCGCCCCGTCACGATTCGGGCCGATCCGGCCCATGCCTAATTCGGCCGATGCGGTGCGGATCTTATTGATTCATCATCCGAGGCGTGAAATCGGTAATTGGTGTGCCTAATCTCCAAAATTTAGTTTTATTACTCAATTATCCGAAGCGTCAGGTCCTCCTTATTATCGTCCGGAAAACACGAGAAGCTGGGGTATAAGAGAGGCATAAGGGATCGCAGTGAAGGCAAATTCTGGCGGATTTCGTGTACATTTCGCTCTATTTGCTCAGTGAACCGAAAAACCGGGTTTTATGTTGGAGTAGCATTAAGTATACGAGAGGGGACGCCCGATTCCTTTGTATTATGGTGTTCGGACCTCGCACCTCGATGGATTTTCCCTCCTTTCGATGGATTTAGGAACGGGATTGGGGATTTGGTCAACTCTCCTGAAATATACTGAAACGAATCTCACTGAAATTGATAAATTACCCACGACTTCCCGGGTTTTCAAGGTGGAAAGGATATGTATGTTTATTTCGTACACGCAATTTCCTGCAAATCCCCCGGAAAATTAGCATAAGGGTGAGTAATTCCGCCTGAAAAAAGTGACTCTTGTTATTGTGGGGCACGAGACTGTATTAGATGTCATATAAGTTGAGGACAGGTGGATTTACAAGTCGACTAATTACGCTCAGGTGTATTGAAAAAGAAGACGCGTGCCGGCAGATGTCCGATTCCACCTGCCCCGAAACAATTCCGGCCAATTCACCAAAATAAACCGACCACACCCATATATGAACTTGCTTCATTCGACTTCTCCGCAATTAACTGCGGACGGTGTCAACACAATCTATACGAGATGAGCCGGAAAAAGAAGAAGAATAAGACAATACGGGTAACGGATTTTTCAAGCGGCGTAAATAATAAAGTCATTTGCATTTAAAGTCGGCCACTCGACAATAAGCGTTATAATTTTTCCTCCAGTCGATGTGGAATAAAACCCAATCTAGTTGATTCACCGAAATGGTTTTAATTGAATTGGCGATCCGTATCTCCCCCGAAATAAATCACAGTTTTGTCTGAATTTAAGTAGAAAAATTGGCTGAAATTTGAAACTCACCGGATTTTTACACTTCCTGTGCCACAATAAAAGTTCAGTTTTCCGGTAGAGTGGAAAACACTGACTCCAGAACAACGAAAACGGGCACTCCAAGTTCACACCCGCATCCGGAGCAAACGGCAAATTTCAGTGGGCTTAGTTTTGTGACCGTGGCAAAATACCAAGCCGCTTACTAAAATAACGGATTCCACTATGTCACGAAAAATATGAATTAATTAAGTAATTGTAATTTTAAATGCAAAGAATATAAAATAGTCGGGAAGAAAGAACATGTTGTAGACCATTCCGGACGTCTATTCAACAACAAAGAAAAAAGATACACCCACTTCACTACACTATAATCAGTAACTTGCCGGGAAATCGGTGGTGCATGCATTTTGTCGGATTTCTCAAAGATGGCCGAGATATTGTCACTTAAAGAAGACATCCATGCTCGGGTTTCCGCTGAAACTTTTTACTGATTCAAGCTAGAAACTTGTAACTTTGAGATAATGACAAAAATGGGTTCAATTTAAGCTACGTCGTCGTCTATTAGGAGTGTATGTGCTATTTTCACTACATCTTGAAGATCCTAATGAGATTTTCAACACGATTTATTTTTGTTGATTGCTGTAGAACTTTTTAGAAAGAGATCCGGGGAGTTCACCACAATATATGGTCAAAATGCTATTCAATTTCTCACAATAAAATCTCGAAATGACAAACAGAGCTGAAGACTTCCAATTTTGGTTTATTGTCCGTGTATAATTCGAATTTTGTTCCTATGGCAGTTGTACTCGGTCACGTTTTGATCATACTATTTCGACGTAAATTTTGTCGATTTTTTTTTCGAAACGTACGTTTTCTGACAATATTTAAACCAAAATTTCAAGATCATTTATGAGCGCAGGTGAAGATATCCTCAAGAAAAAGTGGAATAAGTCGCTAGAAAATATATCACGGGAATTGATTTCCTGCTATAAGGCACACATATTGTACTGTTTACAAGAAAACTATACTTTTTATGCTTGAAATCGCTTTTTTGGTTTTCATTTCGAGAATTTTCTAATTGCGAGACTATGAAAGTATAGTTTTCGGCCTAGTTTTCGGCTAATGTGAGTCAGTCATCTTCAGGAGCGAAAAACGACGTTTCAAGTTTGTATCCTCATCCAGGCAAGGCGGCAAAACCGAGGAGGCGTGTCTCCGCAACCAGGCCGAAATACCTTGCGACTCTTCGAAATAGCGGCCTCAACCGCGCTCATCCAGAGACGGAACGAAGCTTTCCAACACTTTGTCTCAGGCGTGAACCGCGCGGATGAGCCTCTCCATTATTCGTACCGGGCGCAAATAGAATAGCTAATAAGTTTATAACGCGATGGCGGTTTGATGGACGTGTATTATTGTGCGGACCCATCAGGCGGGTCGCGTTTCGTGACAGCCATGAAATTACAATGTTCACTTCGGAATCGATCGAGCCGGAGCGTTACATGGTGCATTATAGCGGCGCTAATCAAACCATCAGCCTCTCCACGGGCGACTTTTTCCCGCCGCACGGAGGGAACCCGGCCGAATTAACACAATAACGGGCCGAATTCCGGCCGATTTCCGGCAAATCCGGAATTTTCCCGGACGATAATTGGCGCTCCTTCGAGCCCGGAACGCGAGTCTCGGGAGATATACAAATGAGCCGGGCCGTCTCGTTACGGGCCGTACCCGGCATCACGAATCAACCGAGGAGATCGGAGATAACCAACCGGAAAATCGGCGAGAGTCCTGTTTAACAATGTACAAGAGGTGTCAAACTCTCCGGAGCGCCCGCCTCGTCCGCTTTTAATTACCCGGCCGCGAGAGCGAGAACGGCCCAACCCACCCCAATTAAAACCGCTCTTTTACTCGTTTTTCCCGCATGTTTTTCGAATTTCCCCAACTGGTTCTCATTCGATTTCCCGTCATCCTGAGTCGGAGAAAGAAGAGTTTCGCTCGATCTCGTACGTTCGGGTCGTGATCGGAACTCGTGACGTCGATATACAAATATTAAATGTTTTCTACTTTGTCCTGTTCGACCCGTGACTCCGGTCTCGCTCGTAATTTTACGGGTAATTTAGTGTTGATATTTGTTTATTTATCGTTCCGCGATCGGATATCGATCTCTCCCGTGCAGGGACTCTCGCCGCGTGATTTGTACGCGATTTGTACCGGTTATGACGAACGTTCGCCTCTTATCTCACGGAATGGCGCGCGAACGCGGATTTCGAATCGAAAGCAATCATCGGCGGGTGCGTTCATGGCGGAATCTCGAATCGGGGTGAACCGGGAAAAGCCGAGTCACGTCTTTGACTAAATCAGCGAAATGTCAACCGGTGACAGCTGAGCCATGGCTCGCATTTTTCTCACCTATTAGTTCAGAGAAAAATAAATTCTCGATTTGTTTCAGTTCTACTTTATTTTGTTAAGTGACCGATTTACACCCTCAAAAGGTGGTGATAAGCAAAAAATGGGTCTGATTATTCCAGCTGTAATTAATTCGCCTGTGTATAATTTTTATAACGTTCTAGTTTTCGCAATTTCCTCTAGAGATTAATTCGAATGATAAAAACGGAATCGTATTGAATAGAGGGAAACATCATGGGAAATAATCCAACGTCTCCGATATAATAATAACAAACACGTCCACCAGACAACAGTATAATATAAAATTAAAACCTTGAGACTGAAATTTTCACCTCGCCGGACAGGAAGCAGTAAATTTCGCAAATTTCGACAGGCGAAAAAGAACAAAGTTTTTCAGAATTTTCCGGGCGATAATTTTGATAAAGATCGCACAACTTCCTCAATTTCACGCGAAAATTGCATTTCTAACAGCGAATCCGGCAGATAGTTGCACGGATAAGTTACACACTAAAGTGTGTAGGTAATGAAATTTCTCATCGTCACATACTTGCAGATCCATAAAATGTGTATCGTCGATATTGTCTATTACCTGACGGCGAAACAGTTTTAAGGTAAAGTTGGGTATAAGAAGGTAAACACGAGCCGAAGGTGTGCTTATGAATTTAGATAGCTTTTACGTTCTCCCAGCCGAAGTTTAATGCGGAAAAGTCTATTGAAATGACGGCATTAAACGAACTCTTAATTCGGCCATAAAAAAGTTACAACGGAGGCGTGTGAACGAAAAGAAATTGAAAATTATAAAGGGAAGGGGCACTTTCAGCCCGCTCCCCTCGTCCGTTTAAAATCGAAAAACGAATCCGAAAGTCCGGTGTGGAAATAATTATTATTAATGTGTGGCTGTTTTTCTTTCTGTAAATAAATCAAAATCCAATTCGATATCTATGCCGCCCTCCTCTCTGATATATCTCTTTCTGTATACGGATCCACCCCCTTTTGTGTATAGAAGAGGAGTGTATACGGTATAGGGTTTCGATTCATTCCACCACATAAAATAAAAATTCACTGACGGTCACTTTTTCACTTGGACGCCCACGAAAAGGTCAAGTTTATTAAATCCACCCCTTTATATCCGGCGATACAAAAAGGGGATTTTACGCAATCTTTATACGGATTTACAGTCGTAAATTACTCACATTTCGCAATTTTCTCGACCCGTATAAGCACACCAAACAATCCCACAGAAAAATGTACTAATTAAAATAATACTCGAAAATAAATCACCTTGGGTAGGTAGGTATGTCTGAATATTCCGTGACCGTATAGTTTCAGGCTAGAAATTAATATTCATTTTGTCGTAATAACCAAAGTATTAAAGGTACGAAACGAAAAATCAAAGTTCACAACGTGACCGCACAATAATGCCCACAAAGAAAGTGATTTATTATCGTAAAGTAACCCCTTTAAATAATTCCCACCACAATTTTCCAAATTATGAATACGCCGACTTATGCCGATGATTTTTCACCTTGATATACCACTTAAACGTTTTTATTATTTTATATCGTTTCATATACAAGATTTTCGCATTTAGATTAGGCATCTTGTTTAATAGTTCATATCTGAAAACATGCGAGTTGAAAACTATGAAGCATTTCTGGCATATTACCATCGTGAGTAATAAAATTAAATGCCTTTTTACGAGGGAAAGCCACTCGTAGCGATAGGTGGATGACTTCCACCCATTCCAGATAAATAATAATCCTCTCTATTTTCGCATATCATGATATTTATGTGAGCCGTGTAGCCCAGGGCGAAGAAAATGGGCTTTCCATCACTTCGACCTCCGGATTTTTAACACAATAAATCACAAAAATTGGACAATTAATTAGCCCGAATCGTTAGGATTTAATTGAGGCGCACTTATTTACGCATCGAATGCAAACAATAAACTTTATCTAGGGAAGCATCAGTTATACCTACCACACAAAAATTATGGACCTCGAAATTAATTAATTGTAATTTGAAATTATTGCCGAGACCACAGAAAAGAATACGCGTTGTTGACCACTCCGGAAGTCAATCCATCAACGGTGAAAAAAGAAACACCCACTAGTCTTTGATGAATTACGACAGACGTATCTTCTAGGTAGATTATCCGTAAATGGAAGTTTCAGGTGTAATTAGCTGATAATCATGATCAGTAATTGACAGTCTGTCATACAGGGTGTCACAAAATTATGTTTTCGAGATAATAAACATTCTTTTATCAATAAACTAATGCTTGTAAGGGCTTATTACAAAAGAAAAGTTTTCTGGTAGAGTGAAAAATGTAAACTCCGTCGTCCAGAGCGATGAAAATAGGCATTTCAAGTTCGCACTCGCATCCAGGCCAGGCGGCACAAAACTGAGGGTGTGGCCTCGTGACCGTGCCAAAAAACTGAGCGGTTCGCTGAAATAGTGATCACGACTACACCCAAATTATGTAGGTGGGTATAAAAATTATGAAACAGAAATATAATTCATTCTAATTTGAAACTATTTTGCCTAGAACAGAAAATTGAGTCTACCATGTTGTAGACTGGGCCGGAAGTCAATCTATCAACAATAAAAATAAAACATCCACACCACCTACCCCAGACACGCATCCATGACAGGAAGTTTGAGGTATAATTAGTCGATAATCATAATCAGTGAAAATTGACAGGGTGTTACGCAATAATTATTTGTTTTCGACATTCCTGAGATTCTAGATTTCAAGAAAATGGACAACACTGGAAACTGACTTTACTTCTCATATGACCGAAAAAATATTAATTCCAAAGAGTCAACACCCCATATAATCAGCCCTATCTGTAAACACCTTGATTTTAATCAATGTCGTTTTTGTAAAATTAAGTCATTGATCAGTTTTTTATTTCCAAAAATATCTGTTAAAACGGCCATTTCGTGATCACTTCCGAGACTTTTCAATTTGTATTTTTCAGTTGAGTCGGACAATTCAAGTCAATAATTCTTTGTAAAATTCAACAAGGAATGTTGACTTTCTGGCAACAGCGGTATTTCTCTTGCTATCTTTTGGCAAGATTATTTAGATATTCTGTAAACATTTCGCTGTTTGTGACATTGTCAAACTCAGAATGAAATGAATATGTGATTTGATGTTTAGGCCAGAAATAGGGAAGAATGTTAACAAATTCGTATGTAGGTACTTAAGTGTTCAATATTTACACTAAGTAATCTCTCAAAATATTGCTATCAACATTGACTAAGGTGACTAAGGTCAAGATTTTCAGGCTAGTGACAATTTGAGCGTCGTCTTGAGTCAATTTGAGTTTAGATGGAGTTTAGCATCGCTTAGCAGTATCACAGCAGTACCAACTTAACAATTCCTAGGTATTTCCAAAATATGCGTAGTTGACATAAGTGACAATGAAAACCACATCTCGAAAACGCGATAATCTGTCATTGGGTTGTGGGCGCCGAATCGTGGCGGTTCCGTGCGTGTCCGGTGCGTTTTTTGATGGATTAGAGTGGAGCCCCATTAGGAAAATCGTCGCGGGCGCCCCACATATCGGAGCGTTTCCTCGGGGTGCGAGCGCCGCGGTCGCCCCTCGGACAAGTGTTTCTCCCCGCGTGTCATAATTAACCATCAGAGCGCGCTGCTGCAGCCCGCCGTCGACATATGTTCGAAAAATAAAAACGAAAAAAGCTCTAACGGATACGAATATGCTAATAAGTGTATAAATTAATATGTTGCTCGCATGCATATGCATTCTGGGGTCGCCCTTCGCGTTACTCGGCCCCGAACAATGTTGGCCGGGTCGACCGCACGCCTGCGCCGCCGCCCATCTACATAATTTTTCTTTCTCTCGCGCGAGTTAGTCAAGTCTAAAGATCGTCAGATAATGACTGGAAATTAACACCGCAGCACAGAAGTGACCGCGCTGTCTCCGTCTCCTTCGGACGCGCCCGCGCCCCCGGACGCCGGGAGAGAGACGGATCGTGCGAATATTTTCGGCCATTGTGCCGGTTTTTCAGTACTCTATTCTCTCCGTACCGAACACACACACACACCGTAACTATATGGTATAGGTACTACCGACTTTACCCACCATAATACGAACTCTGTGTGTATTTTTTTTTATTTACGGCGTCCCGGTTTGATGGGCGCAATAGTCGCCGACCTGTGAACGCAAATAATCTCCGGTTTTTGGCGCTGAAAGAACTCAAAAAGTACTAAAGAATCAATTTTTCAATTTATTCTAAAAATGTGTGATACAAAAATTTTCCGATCTGTAGCAAATATGAGTTCTATCTATGGATATCCAAGAGACAAAAAACTGACACTTTGGCTAAAATGGACAAACTGTCCGGTTATTAATGCTATGATTAGATTATTATGGTTTTGTTGATTTCAGTTTTTAGATTTTGCATCTTGAATAAAATTTGTGAGAGAGTAAGTAATTTTATTTAAATTTTCGCTATTTGGAAGATTTGCCTAAGACGCAAAATCAACGAAGTTGCAATTATTATTATAATTTATTCATTGTGTGCCGCTTACAGTTTTCAGATCTAGTAGGTAGCAAAGTTGTAACCTGTCATAAAAGTCAAAGAAATGTCACTTTAAAAACATCATCGAGCTGGTTAAACAGGGAAACTTATTAGCTGGTTGCTATATGGTTATTAGTTTTGTTGATTTTATAATAAAATTAAAATATTCATTTGTATTTATACTTAATTTCGTATCAGAATGTTGGTAAAATAGTAATTTGATTGTGTTGTCAAATCAAGGGCACTAATTCATGCAAATTTTGGTAGTTGTGTTGTGAATTCGAAATTTAAAGCATTCTGTCACTCTAGAAACATCATTTTCACCCATCGTTTGAACTCATTTGTGAGATTTTGCCACGAAATTTCGGTAAGAAAGTATTTTTATCAAAGTTTTCACTATTCGAGAGTTTTTCCAAATTGAGAGCCTTGTAGGTATTCATACAAATTGTATGACCATGTATTTCAATCAATAGTAGCGCCGTTTAAAGCCTTCCTACCATTTCTTTCTAAGAACAGTTAAAATAGCCGTTCATTTATTTCATTCGTAGTGAATTTTTGCTAAAATTCGTTTTAAGTGTACAACTATGCTTTTTCTAAACATATTAAGTAAGTGGAACATTCACTCAAACACAACACAATAAATCATTCGCAAAACTGTCAAATGACAAAAAATGACTGAAAACCCCTACCTTAAGCCCAGAATTGTACTTATGGTTTAACGTTTGTTGTAACTTTCACTTGGAGTTAAAAGTTAAACTCATGAGTCAAACGGCCAGTTGCTTATATCATATTATTTAAAAAAATATTGTTTTTTTTTGTTTTTTCTTGTTTTTATAACAGCTAATCCTTATACGGAGACATAAAAAAAATCCTTCATAAAGGGAGGCTATGACTCTCATTCTCTCTCTATCCTTTCAGTAGTTTTCAGATGAGACAGAACGATTATCATAGCCTACCTTTATGAAGGATTTTTTTGATGTCTCTGTAGTCATAAAAAAAGCATCATATCGAGCTGACAGCAATATTTGGAAATTGTGTGTTTGTGTGAGATTTTGATGTTTCGAGATGTCGGTAAGATAAAATCTTCATACAAATTTTCGCCATTTGAAAGTTTTCCCAAAGACTGCGAAATCAAGGACCTTGTAATTTAAGCAAATTTCATGCATTTAGAAAAAAGTGCACTCGGTTTCGCTAATTTCCCGGGCCGGAAACCCCTCAATCAGATTTGCCGAAAAAAAAAAGAAACAAATCCTCTGCCGAATCGCTGATGACGGCTGAATTTATTTCCGGTCGGCCGTGTCCGTGCACACATCACATCAGGTAAATATCGTGCATTTCCATGCGGCGTGTTTTTGAGCAATTTTCTGATAACCCGTCGGCGGCCCTTTGTACCTGGCGATAAGCGCTTCAGGTCGACTGAGTCTGAACGTCATCGTCATCATCGAAATAATAACGAAACATCAACGGGGAGCTGCAAACGATTTGTGAAAAGGTCGAACTGAAAACAGAGTATATCGCAGTTTTGTTTAATTCCGTCCGCGGACAAAGCGAAAAAAACGTCAATCGGGCGGCGCACAATGCGTTTCTGATCGGGTGAATCGCAATGCAATTTGTAGACGTGTGCCCTTTTGTCCCGACCTTTTTGCCGTCGACATTCTGTGTGTGTATATTTACAAAACACAATAAAGAACGTTGTCCGTGTATATTATCGCGGATAAAACACGCGCGGCCCGTCATTATAATCATCCGCAAAACCGAACCGCCCCCCAACCCCGTCCACGGCCACCCCGTTCACATTGGCACAGACAGGTAATCGCGGGGTGGGCTCGTGATGACGTATCGTGCATTTTTGCGACCCTTTGTTCCTGAAAACGGGGCGGGACTCCGATTCCACCCCCGTCACTACAGAGTGTCCTAAAAATCGCGCACCCGAGGTATAAGGACCGATTCCTCAATATAAGGTTGCCTTGTCATTTCAGATAGAGACGGTCAATTGAGGTTCCACATGAGAGTGACAAGGATGTAGATAAATCAATGTGTTTCCAATGCATCTAAAAAAATAGCCAAATATTCTTCGATAAAATTTTCGGCAAACTGAAGAGAATCCTCTTTTATATTGGCTCTGAGTAAGGTTCAGTTGAATTTAAGGCCTAAAATAAGCTTTCAAAAGTGTGTATGTACCTTTTGCTTGTTCTCATAATCCAAAAATCTCAAACAAAAATCATTTTCCAAACTTAAATTGACTATTTTTTTAACTGGATTGGAAACATTGATCTATCTCTATCCTTGTCACTCTCATGTGAATTCTATCCGAAATGGCAACCATAAGAGAAATAGATACATAAGAATAAGAGATACAGGGTGTCACATGTAACATTTCCAGTACATTTTTGAGAGGCATGACAACAACATTAGAGAGAAAGTCTCAGATAAGAGCGAAAGCCATTCTTACAAGCATTCAGAAAAGGGTTTGTTGATACACTATCTTCATTGATTCCAAATATTGGGATTTTAGTACAACTGATCGAAAAAAAGAGAACTAAAATTTGAAAATTACAACAAAATTCCTTAGACAGAAAAGATAGCTAAGAGCAAGGGAGGTTTATGGTTTCAACAAATGTTTACTTTTATTACAGAAATATCGGAAATATTGACTCTTATTCGTTATTTTCCTGATGCATGCGGTTGTCGTACCGTTGAAAAGTATATCGAAAATGTTAAATGTGACACCCTGTATCTATTAAGCGTTTGCGCTCCATAATTTATAGAAACTTTCTATCTTATTCTTTGATGAGAGGATTCGGTCCTCTGACATCGAGGCGTCATTTTTAGGACAAACTGTATATACCGAAGCGAAAATGAAGCGGGGAGAAAACCGTCGAACGAAAATTCTTCCGGAAAATTATAAATTATATAAAATTCGTATAATGACGGTAACGACGGTTGGCGTGCTCCGGGAGCGTATTCGTGCGCCTCCGGGGGTTGTAACGTTAAACGGGGCAACATTATGGGGCACGCGAATTACCGATCGAGAGCGCAAACAAATGCTTGTTCACGCGAAACAACTGCCACTTAGAACAACTGACGAACTCGACTCGTAAAATCAAATTGCCCTCGGAGCGAATTAACGCGCACCGAACTTTGCTCTCGTGTAATCCGTCCCGTCCGGAGCGCGGCATAAGGGCGAGCTCGAGGGAGCTTCGAAGAAACGAGAAAGAAGGGAAGGCGCTCCATCATAACCAACTGTCAAATGCCCGGCGGCTTCACGCAACCCTTCGAAAAAGCCAACTTCAATAAGCGACTGGCGCCTGCCCTAAACACTATGCCCACAGAAAACACCAACACGGTATAGAAAAATGATCAAAATCACTTTCATTTTTGTTATGGATGAGTAGCTTAGGGCCATTGCACCATTGTTGTAACAATTGTTATTATGGTCAATAAACCTTTCTTAGGCGTTAAGTCCCGCTTTGAAAAATTAGTGCAGTTGAGCTTTAGCACGCTTTAGTGATTAAAGAAAATCTTGAGTTAAAAATTACGATCAGAATTACACTGAAAGCTCGACTCAAAGTAAGTTATTTGAGCTCAAAAGCCTAATTCAATAGTGAGTTCAAGTAGCTGGGAGTTGAGATTATTAAGGTCGTTTATTCAGAAATGAAAATTCGTCATTTTTTTTCTTCTTCCAATGATATCGGTTGTATCATCGAAAATTCACTCGATAAGCGTTTTCATTGGCAAAAACTGGCATACCTAATTCTGCTGGATCTGAACAAAATTTATATAATGGAAACATTTTTCAGTGGTTCTTCTATGTATTTCTTGCCGACATTCTTGACTAAAATCTAATAGCGTTTTCCATTGGGAAATTATCGATAGTTCTGTGGAAAATGATATAAATGATATAGAATTCTGAATTGTAAAAAATTATGCCGTTGGAAATTTGTTATTTCTAGCTTGTCCTTTAACTTTTCGATGATACACTCGACATATGTGTACTCTGTAAATTTTTTCCATTGGCAATTTAACGAGGATTGTCCGATAGAAAACACCAAAATTATAATTTTCTGGATTTATATAAAATGGACATAATAGGGAGCGATCGAATAAATTTTACATAAGGGAAGGCTATTCGATCGCTCCGTACAATAAACTCTTCTGTCGGAAATCAGACAGTTCTTGGTGATTTTTTTGATTTTTCGATGAGATTCTCGACTTAAACTTATAGCATTTGCCATGGGTGAATCACTGTAGAATATGTAAGAAATGGAAAATTCTCTTCTAAAAAATTCTACCGTTAGAAAAAGGTAATTTATTGGTTGTTCTTCTAATTTTCGATGATATTCTCGACTTACTTAAGTATGTGTGCTCTGAGTACTTTGAGTGGCGAATTAAGGAGGGTATAGTCCGATATAAAACCACAGATAGAATTCTTTTTGGTTTGGACAACATTGGAAATTTGTTAGATTGGGACTTTCGGTGGTCTTTTAACTTTTCTAGCAATTTCCATTGGTAAATTAGCGGATTTGACAAAAAGCGGCGAAATTATGGAATAATTCTGGTGGATTGCAGTAAAGTCGGTGTGCTGTAATAAATTCGGCCGTTGGAAATTTGTCATTTCTCGGTGGTCCGTCGACTTTTCGGTGATACACGCCATGTTTCGTATTTTTTGCTCGTTTTCGTCTTTCTCCGCGTTCACGATTTATGTCCGCGATCGGGAATCGATGAGACCATAATCGGAACAATAAAGTTTAGAATTACAAATTCGCGAAACGCGCGCATATAAAATTTGTTTAAAAATCGATTCGAAATTTTAAATTCTGGAGCTCTTATCGAAATTTCATATCGCGATCCGTTCACGAACCCGCGCCCGTCGTCGCTTTCATTCTTTTATAATGCCCAAACCGAAAAACGAACCAATCCCGCACTCACGTCCCGTGTAAGCTCCACGGGACGGAAAAGGAGCCACGCGCGAAACGTACGACACGCGACCGTGGAAACGCCATAAATTTCGCCACCGGCATAAATCGTCCGCATATTTTCGGATCTGATAGTGTCCGAGGTGGAACCACCCGACTCGCGTCCCGCGTCGATGATCGCCCCCGATTTTCGCCCGCTCCGGGAAAGCGCGGGCGGGAATCCGCGCTTTTCGGCCCTAGTGCGCCCGGCGACGTACGTCGCCGCGCTGGCCGGCACGTTATAAAGCGCGCTCACGCGAACTTAATTTACGGCGCCATATTTATTTCCAACACGCGATATCTTTTGTTTTAAACGTGTCATGGCGAAATATAGTTTCGAGCGATCCGTGAAACAAAGGAAGAACGTCTGAACAATGGCGGGAAACGCTTTCATAACGTCCTTCCACCACCGCACCGCCGCAACCACAATATCCAGTCGCATAAACTTGCCCCTATTAGACCGAACGGGGCTAGACCATTTCGAGGGCCGAAATTGAGCCGTTTCGGTTTTCCTCCTTTTGCCCAGGGCGAATTGCGCATTTCCATCGGTGATTTGAGTTGGCGTGTGTTCGGGCGATTTAGCGAAAAGTCGCAATTTCGTTTTTGCCTAAAAAATTGTACTTCACGGTTAATAAATCCCGCAACTGGGAAACCTACTCGTACAATGTAAAAAGAGTTTCGGTTGCCTCGTCCGCGCGGGTACTTTAAATTATTTACATAAATTTCCGCCTCTTGCATGATTATTACAAACAACCGTACATTGCATACTTTAAAGACGTAGGTTGTAACTAAATTATACGGAGGCAGACTACTGTGAATTTGAATTTCATTCTTACACTCACTTAGCTTTTTTTCCTTAATCCTCTCGGTTATTCTTCGTACATTTTCCTAGATCCGGGTACAATTATTATTATAAGTGCCTCAAGAAAAAATCGTGGTACTGGTGCGTGACCAACATAATCAAAATCAGAAGTGCGGAAAATACAGGAAAAGCCGAGGAGGTGAACTCGTTGAAAATCTGCCTCATGGAGATTCTTAATTAATTCTTTAATATTTTCGTCTGACTGATTAAATCTAAGTTTCAGACCTTTGTCCTGGAAATAAAATAATCACACAATTGCTATTGTTATCTGACGGATTTATAGAAAACTCTATTTGTGCAAAAATGGTGTATGCGCCGGGATAATCTCCAGTAAGTATTTTCATTGTGATAATAATAGTCTCCATTAATAACTAAACATTGTTAATTAGTCTCTTTTGTATCTGCTCATCATATCGCGTTTAAAAAGAAGATTTATGTTGTCCATGTTCTTCAACAACATCCAGTTCAAGTTCACCGGACTAAATTAAATACGAGCACAGACGTATAAGAAGTGGGTAGTTGTATAGTAGGTATACAAAATGACGAATAACTAGACGATGATGTATTAACTCATCCTATTTATTTATTCCCCCGCCAGTTGGGAATGTCTCATTGTATAATAAAACGAAAAATAATCGCATAATAAATGAAAGGAAGTGAATCTAATTTGTTTATGTTAATGGGGAAATGTAGAAGGAAATTATTACCACACGCAAATTTCAACAACCTAAACTCTATTATGATACACGAGCAGAGGCACTCCAAGGAAGGGAGAAGGGACATGATAACAATAATTATTAGTGTTGACAAAGTTCTAGCATAATATCGTACCTAATCTTCAGTAGTAAACTGAGTTATGAAGAAGATGATGATGATGACGAGATGAGGAGGTATAGCATTTCGCGTTTCTCGCCTGATTATAGAAATTAGCACCTCGATCATCATCATTACGATTGACACGGGTGCGTTAGGTACTACCAACCTAACAGCAACCGGCGGCTCTTTGAGCATTTCGTAACGGTCCTCCTCGCTACGCAGTCAAAAATATGCGCTCCGCGCCGGTCTAATTACCTCCACTGGCGGTCAAAATGAGAGATAACTATCTCAGATGCGTCCCGCAGATAAAGACCGGAAGGAAGCAGATGCCAAAAAGAAGCCACCTGCCGCAATAACGAAAGAGACGGATTCACTTAGCAGTACCGCGATCGCGGTGACCACACTCGATTAATTGGTCTCACTTTTTATCCGCTCGATTCATAAACGGGCATTTTTCGAGATGATGAACGGAGATGGCTTCATTTCGAAATAACTCGCCATTCGTATTAATTAAGCGTCCGAGATAGTGCCACTCTTAATGGCGTATGTAAATGGTACTTTAAGTTATCTCGCATGTTTTGTGACGCCACTACATAAATCTTGATTAAAAAGTGACTAGATTTAGTTTTGTTTCCTCTTCGTCGTCGTTATTATTCATGGGCCGGCGGTGGCGTATCGTTTTGGTCCTTTTGTTATTTCGGTGCTCTTCTTGATAACGGGAGGAAAGTCGGTACCGATTTCCAGAGGACGGTACTACACTTTGCCGCGATTGGTCCTTACCTATTCAGCATCCATGCTGGGCTGGGAGGAGTCCACCCGCTTCTTCTTCTTCTTCTTGCTTCTTGCTTCTTCTTGCTGCAGCGTTTCTCTCGCCCGGTCATTTTTTCTCCCGAGGAAAGGATTGGAAAAATGAAAAGTTGGAGTCGGCACCACCTACTTATTACTCATTATAAGTTATAAGGCAATCGGCCCAATGATTTCCTATAAATCGGATGGATTTTTAGTGCTTTTTCTGGATTCAGTTCAGGTGGTATGACTGTCGAGTTAGAAACACTCATGACAATGTTATCAAGATGTTCCCAAACGCGTTACTAACTTATGCGTGTCTAAGTACTTGTTTAATGCGACAAGAAGAGTCTTTCGGTTTAAATTCGTACCGACCGAGTCGGTTTTATTGCCGTCACTCTCGAACTCTCGATGGTATTTTTGCTTCATTATAATGGTCCATTGTGTTATTTTATACACACACATCTAACGGATCTGTCAACGCTAATTGGATTAGGTACTTTATCGGACGGATATAATACGTTTCGGAAAAAAATTACAGGTACCTACTGTGGCGGCCGATGAGGCCCGAGTACCGAGAATTCGTATGTGGTCGATCGGGATTCGAGTCTCGCTCGTGTGCGAGCCTCTCTCTCCTCTATCTCGAGATTCAATTAGGGCATCACCTTCAGAAATTTTAATTAGGCGACTTGACAAGTTGTTCGATTTCTTTCCATTCCGTTTACCGCAAAAAGAAGAAAGACGAAATCGCATCCGATTATAACGAGAAAAAGTGCGCGGCAGATGTCTCATTCACTCTCGATCGCTTTTGGCACGTATACAAACCGTCCGATTATTTCGGCGATCGAAATTATCGCGTTTTAAAGAGACACCATATTGAGAATCCGTTGAGTTCGGCTCTACACGTTGTTCCGTGATAGCACCGGGAACACAAAAGTGCGATACGATCTTAATTATGAGTAAAACGCGTTATCTAGCAGGCTGCGATCGCGATGCGTGTTTGTCTCCCTCGGCTCGATTCACTTGTTTCAGCCCTTAGGTATTATTAGTCGGGACGTGGGTAGGCGCGTTTTAACAGAAAGACATCAAACTTTCGGACGATAACGAATAATGCGAGCCGCGTCTGTTTCGGCTGCGCCGGGAATTCAATTAACACTTTGTAGTCGGGCAACCAGAACGAATAAATTCGACCGCTTTTCTTATCATTCCTCCGTCAACCGGCAGAATTTTCGGCATTTTTAACATTGCAATGAGATGCGCCGCGATATTTCAGCCGGGTTTAATTTCACGGAAATAATGGTGGCCCCGGTCGGGAATCGGGCATTCTCCCAAAAGTGGAATTTGATTACGGCCAAGTGCCGAGCCCACAGGTGGCGGCTCGGAAGTATTCGAAAAATCCGACCTCAGCCAGTTTAACGTAATTTCCATGATGTGATTCCCTCTCGGATAAACAAACGGAACGAGAGAGCTCGAGAGATGTCCTTCGATCGATTAATCTCGCCAGGACAATTAAAAACGTGGTCCCGATTCCGATTTAAATATACGTCTCCCATTTAGTTTAATTAATGGTGCGACATCTAGGGGCATATGAATGATGACACGGGTCGCTCGAAATGCGGTAGTGGGCCCGTCCCGGGTCCGGTTCGCGGCCCATCCCCGAACGGTGTGCTCCCAGTTCAGCGCGTCCCATTTCAGCGCGCGTCCGAATTCTTCCCATTTCAGCGCGTCTTGACCCAGGTAGACGCCAGCAAGTCCCATTTCAGCGCGTCTCTTTCAGGTAACCCTTCGTAAAGACCTCCAAGCACATACAATGTGACCTTTACAAGTACATACCTACCTAACAGTGGTCGCAAGTATTGCGATTAATTTTTTAGGAAGTAAGTAGGTGGGTATATTAATTATTTATATCTAGTTCGCCATACTTTTTCTGAAAGAAAAAGTAACTAGTATCACACACCTTCGGAACCAATCTATATAATTTCTTCTTATTTTGTCTATGGTACGAGACGATCTGGTGAGAAAGATGAAATTTAGAAATGAGGGTAGAATAAGTAATAAAAATAGGGGAAAAGTGTACGTGACTTAAACGAAATTTGGAAGAATGAAAAAGGTCATGCAATAAAAATAGCAGATGAATGTTCAAAAGATGTCCAAAAGCTTCAAAAGATGCCGAAATTAGAAAGTGGCAGATGTGAGTATACGGCTTTAGCCAAATATAAATAACAATAATAGGTAATAATAAAATCGAAAAGTGGATGGAGTCTTCGATCGCCACAGTTCAAACGAAACCTTCCTTGGTGTAGAAGTTCGGACATTTGTGCAAGTGCAAAATTTTGAGGCCACACTGTGAATCATCGACTTTTTCGATAATTATGGAGCAATCGGGAGATCATTCTTCTAATATTCAATTTTTATCTACTTCAAAAGGTAATGTGCCAAGCTTTTGTATTATGTGTTGTTCAAAGTTGGTCTTTTTTAATTAACGGTCGCGACAGAAACTTATCATTCATTCGATTAAGGGCTAGCTTTTGGGGATTTTCACTGAAAGGCAAATAATTGTCAATTTTCGCTATACCGTATACTATTAGACGAATCACGTAATTATGGGAATAAGTTGGCCAAGAATTAAGCTTTTAATGTTCATTTGCAGGGAAACCCATAATCGTTCAAGATGGTTATCAATACCGTCTTAAAAGAATAAATCAAACGACGAAAAATTGGCAGTGCATGGAAGCTGATAAGAATGGTTGCAAGGGACGCCTCACTACTTCGGAAAAAGGTGATTTCATAGCAACTTCCGGGAAGCACACCTGTATTCCCAACGATGCCGCCATAGAAGTAAAAAAATGCTTAGAAAAGTGTAGAAAAAGGGCTAGAGAAGAAATGGTATCGATCCCAAAAATTTTTGACGAAGAATTACGAAACGTTAAAGATAGAGGACTCGACTTCGTGACAGAAGTGCCCCTGTTTGGCGCTGTGAAGTCGTACTTGTACAGAGAGCGAATCCAGGCTTTAGGAGCAACCTCCATATCAAAAAAAAGACAGGATGTCATCCTACCATCCAAGCTATTGGAATTGCCCAATAAAAAATCCTTTTTATTGATTGATGATGGTGCCGAGGAAAGAATATTGTGTTTCGCGACTCCTGCAGGATTAAAGTTGATCAATTCTCCAACTTTATTCATGGATGGAACGTTTAAAAGTTGTTCTATACAATTTGATCAGCTTTATACAATTCATGCTGATATTGGAAGCAACGAAGATGAAACAAATGTTGTTCCAATTATATATTGTTTACTTCCTAATCGTAAAACCGAGGGGTCGCTCACTGGCCAAATTTTGTACAAGTATTGTGGATTTGACATGTATTGTCTGTATTGTGAGTATTGTATATGGTATTGTAAGGTATTGTATTGTATTGTAAGGTATTGTAAGGTATTGTAAGGTATTGTAAGGTATTGTGATGTATTGTACTGTATTGTCATGTATTGTAACGTATTGTAATGTATTGTAGATTATCTACTTTGATAAGTATTACATAGAATTATGACTTTATTACTGTGTAATTTCTACATGGAGATGGAGAGCATAGCATTCGCTGATGAACAACATTTGAGAATTCTTCAGAATAACTCCTGAGGCCGTGATATGACATTCGAAACGTCAGACTTAATAGAGAACTTGCATAAAAATAGAATACTTTTAAACTGTGAGAAAATTGAACAAAATTGATAATGGTTTAAAATACATAATAAAAAAAAAATTAAAAAAAAATGCACGTAAAACAAGTTTTAGGGCCACGTTATTTTGGTGATTGTGGCTACCATCAAACTGCGTAGTAACTCAGCTGGTACGTGACAGATCGGAGTCTGTGACGTCACACCGATAAGGGGCGCGTTTACAGTCACGTGATTTTCAAGAAGCTTTCAAAGCCTTAAAACATGTTTTACATGCATTTTTTTATTTTTTTTTTCAAAGTCATTATTAATTTTGTTCAATTTCCTTATAGTTTAAAGGTATTTTATTTTTTATGCAAGTTCTCTATTCACCATCAACGACAATGCGGTCTAAAACCCGAAACGTCATCAAATTTAGATTGTGGGGTATCGTCCCTATTGTAAATATGGTAAAGTATTGTGTGGTATTGTAAATATTGTAAGGCATTGTAATGTATGGTAAGGTACCGTTAAGTATTGTAAGTATTGTAAAATACCGTGAAGTATTGTGAGGTATTGTCAGTATTGTAAAGTATTGTAAGGTATTGTAAGGTACCGTTAAGTATTGTAAGGTATCGTAAGGTACCGTTATGTATCGTGAGCTATTCCTGGATCGTGAATTTCTGCAATATTTTCAAGTATTGTCATGTATCGTTATGGTATTGTCATGTATTGTCACGTATTGTCACGTATTGTCATGTATTGTCATGTATTGTCATGTATCGTCACGTATTGTCTTGTATTGTCAGGTATTGTACAGACATTTGTACAAGTATTGTAACCAGTGAGCGACCCCTCGGTAAAACCTATACATATACAAGATTATTTAACCTTTTACGTGATCGCGCACCTCACTGGAATCCAAAATCAATAAAAATAGATTTCGAGTGTTCCGCGATATCTGCGATCAAGTCTACATTCCCGTTGTGCTCAATAAAAGGGTGTAATTTTCATTTCAATCAATGTATTTGGCGAAAAGTACAAAACTTGGGACTAACGCAATTATATAGGGAAGATCTAGAAATCAAAATGCACATCAGGAAGCTTGCTGCTTTAGCACACATTCCAATATGTGATGTTTCCGATGGATTTTTAGATGTAATGGGTGAGGCACCTAGTCATCCCAAAATTGAGGAATTTAACGACTACTTTGTAGATCAGTGGCTGGAAAATTCCTCAATAGAAGTTGAAATTTGGAATTGCCATAAGGAACGCCATAGGACAACGAACAGTGTAGAAGCATGGCATTCCAAATTAAATAGGTTTATTAACAAGAAACCAAATATTTGTGAACTTGTTCATCATTTGAAGGGGTGTGCGGCTGATGTCAATTTTATTCTGGAACGAGCTGAACTTTTCATGCCGCAAAAAAAACGGAGGAAAATTTATATCCAGTTGGATTCTCAAATAAAAAAAATCCTCGAGGAATATGAAAATAAAACTATTACCTTAACTTCATGTTTAGATAAGTTAGGCCGTATACAAAAATTAGAATAGATGATGTGAGTAGTATGTACAAATTATACCCAAGATTTTTACCATATCGTATAGTAATAAATAATTATTTTTTTCATTACATCTTTGTGTGATATTCATTTATAAACTTGATACTTATTACACCCTGATCCATGATCTAACAGAAACATCTCTCTTTGTAGACAATTCCGCGAGATCGGTTGGAATTTTATCGACTGCTGTGTGATAATTTTTCAGAAAAGAATGGCGAACTAGATATAAATAATTGATACCCACTTTAAAAAAAAATTAATCGCGATACTTGCAACCACTGTGGAGGCATGACTTATAAAGGTCACATTGTATGTGCTTGGAGGTCTTTACGAAGGGATACCTGAAATAGACGCGCTGAAATGGGACTTGCTGGTGTCTACCTGGGTCAAGACGCGCTGAAATGGGAAGAATTCAGGCGCGCGCTGAAATGGGACGCGCTGAACTGGGCATAAGTCTCCCCGAACTCGGTGGACACTTTTTGAAAAGTGAACAAAAATCGATTTGAAGATTATTTTTTAAATTTTTATACATTCTTGCTTTCCTACGCTGCTCATTTTCATTGATTCCAAAAATGACAAAATCGCACTGAAAATATTATATTGTTTACAACCCACCACCACAAATTCCTGAGGTCAAAATCAAAATACGACGATTTAACCAAATGACCTTAGCCCAAAATTTATAACAAAGAAGCTACAGAGTGTTGACATGAATTTTTTTTTGTTTTTTTTTTCAGAAATTTGTGTTTTGAAAATATCGAGTCAAAAGTTGGTGAACGGCAGTATAAGGGGCAATAATAGGTACAGATTGGGTTTTACTGAATTTCCTAGTGGGGGCCTCGTACACTGCAATAATTACAGAATTACTCTCTTTTAGGCGTTCAAATTACGGTGGTTCCAAAAAATGCAATTTACTACAAAGTAATTTTGACAAAAAAATGCTTGTTTAATATCGCTACAATAGTTCCAAAACGGTCCATTGCAGTGACATCGACACGTTTTTGAGTAAAATTATTGGCAGTAATAGCTATTTTTTGTAACAATAACATAATGCGTAATAATGCATAATGTACAACATTATTGAAGAATCAATAACTGGACCAGTCAATAATGTCCGGTTATGTATGAGTTGCACTCTAGATTTACAGAGACATCTAAATTCTTCATAAGGGAAGGCAATAGACATCATTTTGTCTCATCTGAAAACTACTAGGAAAGTAGAGACAGAATGATTATCATAGCCTCCCATTTTTATTAGAAAACTGCTTTTTTTGCAAAAAATATTCCAAAATCATTCATTTTGAATATTTAAAGGTATGCTTTGGTCTGGCAGTTATCAATATCAGAAACTAACTGAGTAAAATCATCACACAATCGATTCCATTTATTGGAACATCGATAATTTGAAGGGAGAAAAAGTTAACACTGTCATTTGGAAATTCTTGTAGCGTGCGTGGCGCCCCCTAAGAAATACAGCAAAACCGACTTCAGATAAGTATTCCCCGTACCAAAAAAACCCTTGTGTACCAATTTTTGAATTATTATTCCCAAAACTTGACGAGTTATTTAAAAAAATTGAAATAAATATTTTCATTTCAACACCCTGTAACTTTTTTACTGTCAACTTTTGGACTAAGGTCATGTTGGTTAAATCGTTCTATTTTGTCTTCAGGAGTATGTGGTAGCGTGTTGTACACGTATTTTAAAGACACCCCGTAGAAAATCCAGTCAAATTAAGCCCTGATACCAAAGAAAAACGCACAGTAATATTCGACACAATATTCCCAAAACTTCACCAATTTCTGAAAAAATAAAATGAAAATTTTCAACTCAAACACACTCTGTAACTGTTTATTATTAACTTTTGGACTAAGGTCATTTAGGTTAAATCGTTCTTTTTTGGCCTCAGAAATTTGCGGTTACACACGCTATTACAAGATACCTACCTTGTATAATAAAGACACAGTTGTGTGTTGTGAATTAGCAAAACAAAACTGCACTTTTATTTTACGATTTATTTGAATGCGGTTTCGAAAATCCGGAAGCTAGGGGCGCATAGAGGATGATACAGGTCAATTTTGAAGAAAACCATTTTTCAGGTAGAGTTTTTTCCAGTTTTAACCGAAAACGTCGCAAATCGGTGGCGTTGCCCCTCGAGTCTCGCAGAGGAGCAGAGAGCGCGCTGACACATTGAAATAGTATTGTCTCTAGCTGTACTTAATGGGGTTTATCTGAACATCGCCAGCAGACACACAGGCCTGCTTCCTAGAACTGCAGCTCAGTTGACAATTTATTTTATAGAGGTGGGTGTGTAGGATGCACCAGGTATACACGCCGGCCCAGGTATATCTCGTACGCGGTTTCCTCTCCAGCCTCGTCCGCGTCCTCCGCTCCGGGCAGCGGGTCCGAGAGAGACGCGGACCGCGCGCGTTTGTGGGCCCGTTCCGAGCGGAGACAAAACGAGAATAAAAACGCGACGAGAGGACACATTTTAATGCCGACGCAATCGGAATCCGTGTCCGCGAGGGCCGTCGCGTTATACGACTCGGTACGCCACCGTCATCCAAGCCCCCATAACTCCCGGAGCCGTCATCGTCGCTTTTCGAAATTTTAACGATCGAGGGATGAAATTTTTCGCTCTCGGCGTGCCCGCTGTCGGGCCGGCCGTAATTTAGGGGACGGGACCGCAATAGATATCATTTTCGAATCCGGGAAACGTCAAACAAAACCACAATAATTCAGGCGCCTAACTGCTCGACCCCGACAGCGGCCTGGGAACCGGCCCATAAAGGCCGGGCCGGAACGGCCGCGCGTATTTCCACCCGAAATCCGACGGAACTCGGCCGCTCCTATACCGGGTATATATGGAGATTTTCGGGCCGAATTTTTTCGCCGTTTTTCGGGGACGAGTGACTGGGCCGCACACGTTTTCAGGCGAATTTAAAATACGACCGGCCGGCCGGCCGATAAATTACAATTTGTCGAAGAGGCTGCGCTCGGTGGCTCGAACCCCATGCGGGGCACCCCCGCGGGGCGCCCCGCCCGGCCCTGGCTTTTCCTTTCAGAACGCAATCAGTCCGCTCCTGCCTCTTTCAAACAATCGGACCTCTTTTAACGCCACCAGACGCTCTAATATTCGGACGGATCATCAATTTCCACCCCGCATAATATTACGGTTTCAATTTTATAGAGTGCTAAACTAGGTATATCGAATTTTAGCTTTCTTAGGTCTTGTCATGGTTTTTTTACTAAATAGATCGATATTGGAAATTTGGAGAATCAAGAAAATTTTGATTTTGACATTGATTAGGGTCGATTCTGTATCAAATCTGTTGAAAATAAAAGGTTACTGTCATCTTAGTGACAAAGTTTTGATATGAAATCTAATTGGATCGCACCTTTTTCACTTTAAGGTCCGTTTATTTTCCTCGGCTTTTGACTCTACAACGAATTAAATTTTCCCAAAGATGACTTATTTTCCATAATTTGGAATAACTACAGTACAAAAAGACAGTACAAAGAAATAAAAAACCGCACGTTGCCAGAGAAGTGAAAAGTAATGTTTTACTGCCACAGATGAAGAGAAGTTTTTCTGACAAATCTTAAGAAAAAGTTTCACATATTTTTTAACCAAACTAACAGCTGAAAATCTGTGTACTTAATACTGTTTAATATCGCAAAAAATATAGATATGGAGTTAATTTCATTAAAAGAAGAACTGACTAGGTAAATACTTGAATAAATTCAAAGTTTTTTAAAACTCTGTTAGGAAATGGCTATGGCTAACCTGATTTCAAAAACACTCGATCCTGTTCACTCAATGCCGAAAATTCGCAACAGAACGATGATGGTATTACACAAAGCAAAAGTTACCAAAACGTCAAATCCACTTCGAACTCCTACAAAGTTGATATGAAACCGAGTATGAAACCAGAATGACATTTTTCTATTTCACTATTTTACTATCAGTTTTGGGTTGCAAATACCGCAATTTACGTAATTACGTAATTTCTGAGCTTAGAAAGCAGATAAATACATGTAGATGTACAAAGGACAAATATTTCGGATGCAGCCAACCAAACAAAAAATGTTTAAGCTGACCATAATGCTCAAAATTAAGAAAAAACAATGAAAATCCAGGCCTGATAGGGAAAATAGTATAAACAGTCATGGCAAAAGACATTTCCCACTCGTCCTTTACAAAACTCGTGCGGGAAAAGAAAAGTGACTTTCACCATTACTGCTTTAATGTACAATTTTTTAATTCTCATCCGCATTATGAACGAGGCGCAAATTTATGTACTCATAAGAATAATTCCAAAGGTTGCACTTTACGAGGTAATATTCGTGACGTATAAACGGTAATGACGGGTAATTTGGGCTTTGGTATTACAGTAATGCGTGAAAATTGAGGCCGAAAGTCGAATCGACCAGGTGCTTTATAAAGCAGCATTAGGGAAATTACTAAGGGCGCCTCCAATTTGTAATTCGATTGCGGTTTCGAATTTCGAACCTTCCATTAACTCGACGATGCATCCACCTGTCGAAGCGATTCCTGGTGGATGCGCTAAACTACATAAGTATAGGAAAATAACGAGAAATTTCGGGGAATGTTTTCGACAGGAAGTGACGACGCTGGCGATGACTAGGGGCTCGCCCGTGTGGGAACCAGGTGAGGAGAGAATTAAAATCCCGGAGTCCGAACATTTCGTGTCCTTATCCATCATTCAGTTTCGGCCGTGTCCACCATCAATAACCGCCATCGACTCTGGGACTTTTATAACCAACAACTACAGGTGCATTTGTCCGAGAGCAAACCATCCCTCGTTATTTATTATTAATTAATATCGATGACACTCCGGCATAAATTCCGCCGGACGGTCCTTTTTTATGATCCGGCCGAGTAGGGAGAGTCGTCTCCGTCTTATACGTCAATTAAAAATTAAGTGCGGCCATTTCTCGCTCACTTTTGTGTTTCGGAGTCAATGGACAAGTTTGTTTATTCTTTTGACACAGGACACGGAATTCTCGTCCTTTTTCCTCTTCCCAGCGCGTATACAGGGTGAGTTTACATCGGAGTACGGCCCGTCGGGCCCGGCGCGGTGATCTGATGTTGGTACGGGCCGAGTTAACAAGGGTTCCTTGTCGCGGTTATTTATAGCGGGCCCCTCTGACGCAACACTCAGGTAGCCCCGTGGTCGGGCCCCTCGGATCGTGGTAGGCGTTGCATTTTTCTCTCGTTCCTTTTGTTTTTATCGTCGTCGTGCATTAGGGGGACAAAAAACCGGGGCGACTTTCGATGTGACAGGTACGGGAAAAAATCTTTTCGGACTCGAATTCTTTTAATGGTATCATCATTGCCCCCCCGATAAGATTTGTGTTTACATTTGTGTCGGCTACCACGTTTACCACGACACTTTAGATAATACGGAAATCTGTATTACCACCTAACTCGAGATTACCCATTTAATACGTGGCGTTTTATTTTTATTTTATTAGAGCCTCGTGTGGGATGGGATGGGATATAAATTACGCATTAGGTGATGGTTAACCGCGCGATTTATCATCCGTTTATCCGGCTTATTAGAGGTAATCATTGAGCGCGAGCTCACGAAGATTGCTGAAATTACGTCTCAATCATCACAAAATGCCAATTGACAGATGAGCAGGGCCGTTGCTCAAGATTTTATTTGCAGTTAAATTTGTCCACATTGTTAATTTTTCATTCATGTCAGGAGTCATTTCTACAGGGTGTCACGAAATAATGTTTAGAGATGATGACATTTTCTGCCGATACATTTACGGTCACAAGTGCCATATGCGCACATTTTGCTATAAAAAAACATTTCAAATTATTTGGTGAAGGAAAATATTACCAAAGATTTCTGAAAATTATGAACAAAATGAAGTGGAGATCCGCCACTTTTTCTTGTTCATATTAGCTTTGAATTTTGGGAAAAAATATCCTCCACGCAAACCTCACGTCTTCAACACTTTCATACGATGGTGAGTGAAATGTTTTGTGGTAGTCTATTTAGCGACTCATAATTTTTCATCGAAAAATCGCCTAAATTTGGGCAGTTTTCACACCTATTCCGTGTGATTTTAGGAAATAGAAGTAATCAGGTTCAAAACAACCAACCCGGGCTGTAGTTTACTTCATTCTATGAAATTACGAGTATCTTTAAAAATTGTTGAACAAAGATTACTGAAGTAAAAAGTGCACTGATTTTGCAAAGCGGGACTTAAACGATAAGGGTGATTTATTTACTATACTTAGGGCCGATCTTTTCACCTCTGGTTAAGTTTAACTGGCGGTTAAATACTTTGGTTACTATTGTTACAACAATAAAAATCAACAAATTTAACTGCCGGATAAACTTAACTGGGAGATGGAAAGATCGGCCCTTAGTAACATTTGTAACAACAATTAACAGATCTCTGACTTAGTATTAAGCGTGACTTAAAAAAATGGTGCAATTTTGCACCAACCCCATACTTCATGTTTGAAGTTAGCCCAAATTAATAAAAATGAAAATAAAAGTTTTCACTTCGTCAAGTTGGTTTCAAAGCAAATTATGATACCGGAGGTATCATTTTTAATGTTTATTTTCTTGAAATCTGCAGAGCTGCAGTCTATGAAGTTTCGTGTCACCCTGTATAACGATACTCCGGTACGATAATGCGGATCTCCTCATCAACATCTACCCAAAGTCAATTTGTTTAATTATGTGCTCGGCCTGCAGGTCTCCTGATTGGCTTTCGCATTGTTTACAGCATGACAAGTGGTAGTGTTGCGTCCTCGCGAAGAATAAATGACTTTTATTAATTAAAAGGATACGGTGAGGTATGTGGTGTATACCTGCGAAAGACGAGGAGGTACGCCGGACAAATTTCCCATTAACCCGCCGTCCCAATTATAACCGAACGCCGTGAGTCGATAAAATGTCCCCTCGAAGGACACGTCAAATTAAAATCCTCATAGCCCGACCTCTTGCGGGGGTTTCGTGCACGGAAAAGCCCCGATATTCCGAACCGAGAGCGGATTATCGTCCCGCGCGTGGTAAAATAATGGGTGGCTGTTAATTCTTCAATAGGTGCTGGGTTATGGGTATTACAAAGTCGATGGGGAGTGGTCCCTACTCTTTCAAAATGCAAGTAACGCTGTTCGTAATGAGATTGTCCAAACTCTCCGCATGTGGTTCACACCTCAACCCCCTTCCTCCCTCTCGCGTTTCCCATTTAATCTCTTTCCTCCTTTTCTTTCCACTTATCATCACCATCATCCAGTCGTGATGATGATGATGATGATGATGAGGATGATGGTTTTAATAATTGGTCCTGCTGATTAATGCATTACCCGGTTAATCCGAGTCAAATGGGCCCCTTTCCGTAAGGACGGGAATACAAAAACGACATAAAAACGGGCGGATTTACTCGATAATAATAAAATCAAAAATAGAGGACCGAAATCGGAGGGAAAAAGAGTGGTAGATCGGGCCATAAAGAAGATGCAGCACTCGATAACGACCGAACATGTGTGAGTTTCGATAGAAACGAGAACTGGACGAGATGGCCTATCGTTAATTAAATAACGAGGCCTGTAACGAGCCCCGGATACCACACCAAACCGAGCCACACAAAAAAGGTAAAGAAATGCGGAGGAGAACCAGAGGACCCAACAGCCGGTTTATTTTTACTCATTTGTGTCGACAATGTCGAAAATAAAATAAACTCGGAATTGGGTCCGTTCGGGCGAATGGGTGTAGGTACCGATGTTCCGGCCGAAATGTATCCATCAACGTATTCATAATAATTGAACTGGGATGGTCCAATTTGGGGACAATTCCGGCCGTCAAGTTGGTACCGGAATGATGGGAGCGAGAAGGAGTAGGCCGATCGTGGTCCGATTGCCGTAATGGTTCAATTTTTAACACCGCAGGACACCCATTGAGCGAACAAAGGTATGATTATACCCGGGGACCAAAACACAAAGCCCCCTAATACATATATATTAAAATCTTTTTAATGTTTATTTTCCACTTGCAGTTCACACGGATCGTTCTCGACTATTATTTTTAAGTAGCCCGAAAGATTCATTATCGATCTCCTCCCAAATTGAATATTGTTCACCTATCTTGATCCCGATTGTCTAATACTCTGCGCGCCCGATACTTCGGAAACGGTGCCGTCATTCTTCCGTGGATTTCTCTTATTATGGCATATTGCGGATATCTCGCGGCGAGACGAATAATTAGCGCGAATGAATTATCGTAAACCATTACCGAGAATTATTACGAGTTTTATCTAAGTGACTAGACACTATTTAACCCCGGCAACGAGCGGCCGAGTTTTCCGTTTAGATGGGCGTATAAGTGTTTAATTAAAAATGACAACGTTCAGGTTTCGAGACGCGGATCATTTGTTACACCCATCAGTTTCTCTGCACCGGGGTCCCGTTCTCTCTTTATAAATAACCACAGCAACATATCTAGGCATACACAAAAGAGGAGAACGAAACAAAGATGGAAAAAATTGGATATGTTAACTACGTAACGAAAAGAAAAAGTCGGTAAGTGGGTAGGCGGATTCTAAATGAAATCGATACAACTCCGTCAAAAAAATACAACAATGATACCCATGTGTCTTGTTTCTGATTCGGTATCTCGCCTCCCGATCCAATGACTGTCCGGTAGAACGGATTTTTCGACCTCGCGAATGTGATCATTTTCCTTGACGAATTTCTAAATGAGTGCAGCTCGATGACTGAAACTTTCAAATGCTCTATTCATTTTTACAGCACCTATAGATTCGCTCAAAAGTTGAAGGCAAATCAGTGAAAGAATCGATCCAAAGCTCCATTCTCGCTGGAAAACTTATTACTTTCCCAGTATATGGTCTCTTTTTCGTATTTGGACCATCATTTTCCATGTGTTTACTCGAATTCTTCATCCCGAAATTCGTTAATTTACTCGTTTTCAAAATATCTGAAAATTCATCCTATTGAAATTTTGTATACCTATTTTTCTTGTCGGTTTTTTGGCTTCTTTCAGTTATAGAATAAATGTGGTCAAGAAAATTTTCCATGAATGTTTGTTTTGAATGATACAGTAGTCGATAGTTATATCCTCATAAACTGGACATTGTTGCCAACTTAAAACAACCGCTCACCAAAATTTCCCAAGAAATGAGTCACTACTGTAGGCAGACCTTTCAGAATGATAACTCGCTTAACATGAAAGGCTTTTTTACTGTTTAGAATAGGTTTCTATTCCAAATTAGGAAGTTCTGTTGTTACTGGGAAGTTCTTTGATCTTTGACTCAAAATGAGCTTTTTCGAGTTTCCATAACCATTCCCAAATATTTTGGGCTAATGGAATTCTCCATTTCCGAATTCGAACTTATGTTTCTACAATATCTATATGAAAATGAAGGTGAATGATGTGTGATAATAGCATGAAATACCCACGTATCTAATTATGAGTAATTAATTAGAATGCACGGCCGCGGTTCGCCTATAATTAAACGAAATTATTATTCACGATGGGTGCATTCATTGCGAATGCGCTAAACGCCATCATTCACACTAGTGCCAATTTAGATTATTAATCGGTTCAGTTCGCCATCGCCTACGACGTGGAATGAGCACCGGTACGAAATGATGGCGCGAGAAGCGTTCCGCGTACGTACTTACCCACCGGCCCAACAGAAATAATAAAAGTCGCCGCATTATGGAAATGGTAATAATAACGTTAATCTGGCCGAGCAGATCTGCAACTGTTCCCCATCTCGGGCAATAAGTGAGAGCCGCATAAAGTCTCCGCTGTACCGTGTGCGTACAGATAGTGGCGTTACGTCCGAGTACGCGCGGACCGGAGGGTACCCGCTCCGGGAGCGGGCGGAGGGAGTCCGGGCACATAAGTTGAATTACTGCGAATACCGCGGGAATTGACACGCGGAATAATGATCGTGGCGGATAATCGATAGGAGCTGTCTCCCGGCGGCCACGGGACGGCAGCAGGTATGCAGGAATGACACCGGTACCGCGTGCACGTATACGCCGTGCACACGTGATCGGGGCCCGCTCACATGGTGCACACAGGGCCGACCATTTGTGCCCATTGGCCGTCACCACCATGGGCGTGGAGCTCAAAGTGCTCCGACACGCATTGGTTCCTCTCCTTTGACATCAATACTCGAACGCGACGCGGGTACTCGTAAATTCCGCATCGGCGATGATGGGAACGATTTTTTTTCACTTGCAAAGTCTATGGTTCGTGCATTGAGCTTTGATTTTTTTATGTCTGCTTCGAATTTTAAAAAATCACAAAAGTTTCACACAATTTGAAATGACCGGGAATGGCGAGGGTCGTCTACGTCACTTGTGAAGAGGCTCATGCGCAGTTCAGTCTGCGAAAATCCGTTCGAAAACGCGTGTCCTTTTGTGTAGCCAATCAACGTTTACTTTAGTACTTAACTATTGGTGCATCAGATATGTTTTAACAATTAGTCTATGCCATTAGTGTATCAGTCAAAGCTGTATGATATTTTCTAACGCATTGTTTATTGATATTTGACAAATCGTTAGCAATGATCTGATTTATTTATCACCGGTCTCCAAAAACTATGTAATACCTTCTCAAGATTTCAAAATTTCACCCAAAAACGGAGTTTTAAAACCCCGATTTCCTGAAAACTATTTTTTTTTATATTTTAATTGCACTTAGGGTAAGGTTGCCGAAATTGTATGTACCGGCGTCTAAATCATACCAGTCCCGTATTTTCTATCAAATGAATCTCTCTATTTAGTAACTTCTTCTTATAGAAACCTTTACTATAGTTACCGATATCCACTGAAAATTCTTGTTAAAGTTGTACTGTATTTCAGTGAATTACGAAAAAAACGAAAATTTCGATGCGTGATTCATGGATATTTAACTAAGTAATCTCCTGTAATTGGAAAGTGTACATAATCAAATTTTGTCGATACTAAGCAGTATTTCTACCTATGGTTAACCTCCACGTTAACTAACTGGAACCTTAGACTGTAACAATTCCGGTTAAAATGAATAATAAAGGCTCACATTCAAAGTTAAAGTTAGCTAATCTGGGGGTTAACCATAGGTGGAAATACTGGGCCTAAATGTAACAGTCATTCAATTTCTTGTAATTAAAGCAATGTATTCTAAATATCAGCTCCAAATTCCAAAACTGTCTCCTTTTTTTAGGGAGTTACGACTTAGGATATGGATTTAGGTAACTTATTACTCAAATTGTGCCGAATGATGCAGAAAATGATGGGAATATTCATATAAAAAACAAAATTGAATTATTGATAACTACATATTCAAAAAGGTAAAACTTTAAAGAATACACAACAAAATTTGTAGGAAATAGTCGCCCAAAAGCACTAGGGGTACAATATAGGCAACCTTACCTTATACTTTTTCTGACCAAAACATGTTTATTCCTGAATTTTTTTGCATAACATTATAGTGGAAAGAATTTCTTCCAAATACAATTTGTGGTCCAAGTTATGTGGACAGTTTTGTACGCAGAACTACTGGTATCAATTGCTCTTGCTAGTATTGATGTATTATAAGATTACGATTATTGTATTATTTTGTACTTCATTCGCCTGCCTAAATTTCCCTCGCTTTCCATTTTTTTGATGGCTTCGACGTCGATCGGGATTCTGTTGTAACTTTGGCGGCGATATTCAAATGAGGGCCCGATAAAACGACGGTGCGGCGAGTGTGACTGCCGAAACGCCCTTAAGGTTTAAATCCGAACCCGGCCGGTCCCTCTCTTAATACCGAGGCACGCTCAATAAAAACCCGACGACCATATAATTATGTATGTATATACACATATTTAGCCATAAGCATTCGGATGGCCGTTTATCTTTTAATACATAATTGATAGCTGCGTACACCCGATAGAATTTTTTCCAGGAGAGAAAAAAAAATATGCATACGGTTATTGGTATACTCACGGGTATTATACATTCTATAAATATAATGCATTATAGGGATTTTTGGTTTTTTGTTATTTATTGGGTGGTTGGCCAACTTGGAACTCTCCTCCAGTGATGATCATATACATTAAAAGTGGTAAATAACAGTTTTTAAGAGGCCACGTACTATCTAATTTATTTAATTAGATTCGAAACTTTGGTTTTGTGAAAATAGAAAGGTTCACCCTTTTTCCCTCGCTTTAAATAATATTACTCATTAATTTATGGGTTTAATTTACAACGCCGAGTTTAATTTTATTAAAGCGTTTAGGTACTCGCTTTAATTTATTAGATTCGACACTCATTAGACAAACTCTGGTGGAATTCTCCTTAATAACGGGTAGGGAAAAATAAATAAAGGAGATGCGATCGCAACTGGTTTTATTTCATTAGGTACCCACTTAGTTAAGTTGAGTGGAGATAATCAAGTCTAGCGAGAATACAACTTTTCGTCGCATTCGAAAGCTCGAAATCGTTTTTCCGGTCGATTTTCGAGCTTTTCGAGTACCACCCACACGGCCGCCAGCCTAGTTCCCAGAACGGTCCGTCACTTTTATATTCTCGGCGTAAAGTCTTCAGGAATCTACGTGCTTGGCGCTTCTTGATCACCCACCCATCATCATTGCGATTAAATATTCTTAAATGCGATTTACGACGGCCACCCCGCCGGAAATGACGGGGAGATTTGATCTACTCGAGAAGAAACCCCATTGAAAATTATAATTCGTTTTAAAATCAGCACCAGCCCTCTCCTGTACACGATTTTTATCACCCTTTAACAATACTGGGATGGCGCGTGAAAGAATTTGAATTTTCGCGTACAGTATCCCTCAGAACTAATTTTCGAATAAAGTTCAACACATAGGACTTTGATAGTAGGCATATGGAAGAAAAACGTAACTTTTAATGGCAAATCTATAAGTTTCACCGATGACCAATGGAAAGAAGCTTTCTTCCGGAAATGTATGGTTTCTCAAAAAGAATCTCTGTTTTTCACGAGGAAAAGGTGAATACAAGTGTCACTTTTTTCCTTTTTTCCTTTTGGGATCATAAGGCCAATTCTCTATCGAAATTCGAAAACCAACAAAAATTAACGGACGTTAAAATGCTAATCGCGCACATTAGATCTCATACCACAAATTTGCCAGAAACTTGTCAGTTAAGCATAGGTATTAACTGCATTTTGTTTTTATCAAAATTGATAAATAATCCTCTCTAATGATATACAGAACCCCACTTCATGAACTTTTCGTATGGTATTATTTTGTACAGTTTTCATGATTTTGAGGGTAAAAGCACATTCCGCCGCCTTATCAAGGCTAATCTCATTAATTTTTCACCAAATCGAAAATAGGGTCGACTCTTTATCAAATCTGTTGAAAATAAAAGACCTATGGGTTTTTATTTACCATCTTCATGATAGCATTGCAGTCTGAAATCTAATGTGATCGTGACTTCAGCACATTGATGTCACTTAATTTTTCTCGATTATCGATACAAAATAGGCTCTAATGACTCGGAATAGGTATCTTGCAAAATTTGTTTTTTTTGCCGATTAAGTTGATATTTCGAATAAATTTATAGCAGTTTAGTACGACGGGGGCTTTAATTATCTGGACAATTTCTTACTGAAAAAATGTCGTATACTTTACTCCCTTGGTGTATGATATACCTGTCGACGTTTAAAGAATAAACCATTTCTGATGAGATTATCATAATTTCAGAAACATTCATGACTCGAAAAAAATTCTGAATAAAAACAATGAAAGATGATTTTTCAAAAAGGATGTCATGGTGTGAGACGACTACACCAAATTTCAAATTCAGATGGAGACTTAATCATGTCCCATTATACGGAGCGATCGAATGAATTCTAGGGAGGCCATGACCATCGTTCTGTCTCTATTCCTCTAATAGGTGGTAAAAGAGACAAAATGATGATCCATAAGCCTACCCTCATGTAGATTTTATTCGATCGCTCCGTATCATCTAGACGATTTTGTATACATCAGCCAAATTAGCCAAATGAGCTTTGAATCATTAAAAATTAGCTAGGAAACCAGAAAAACACAAATTTTAGCGGAATTTGAAAAATCGACCAAGATCAAGAGATTCGAAACTTCGCTAAAGTACAAATCTATTAGTAGGTATAGTCTGTCCAACATAAACTGGCCATCACGTGACCCCCAAAGTACCTGACAAATACCTGTCATTGGTCAATGGTTAGCAATGTTTTTCAATAAAATTTTGCTTAGCAACTTAGGTCGCGTGATGATGGCAAAAATATCGTGGAAAGACTACTTATCTGCGTTTTTGAAACTTTTTCAATGTATTATGTAGGAATAGGCAAAATCGGCCCCATGCGAGGCCACCACATCCCAGCTTCCACACACGTTGACCTCTTTGTGGGAAAATGTCAAAGCGTGTGTCCGACCCGTTAGAGCATCACGTGTCGCAAGCAGAAATTCGAAGTCTTAATGTCCGCGGCCCCCGAAAACGTAAAACGGCCGAATGCCGCGGTTTTCCACCGTCACAGAGAGCGAAACGAAATAATAGATGCGGATCTCACTTCCCGGCCGCCGCCGCTCTATTACGAGCGCGTTCGCCGGTGAAACGGTCCCGAAACCGAGCGCACCATCAAACGCACCGCCAACCCGCGACCGAATTATATCCGTAATAAATCCGTCATGTGTGTGGGACATCTAGGATGCGCATTCGGGGCACGTAGCCCATATTCCGCCGATACCATCTGCCGTGCGACCGCGTACCCATACGTACTGCCACCGTGACGAAAGCCGTGCGAGAAAAGCCCCATACGGCCCGGCGCGCCGGAAAAAATCGCGAAATTCCTCCGGTCCCGGAGCGCCTTTTTCGTAAGGCCGTCGGGGAATTTGACGCGCAAATGACGGAATAATTATTCCGAGTCGCCGAGGCGGTTTGTCGTTATTAATTGTTATTATGGTAGCGTTTATATTAAATAAATGGGTCTATTGTTGAGTGTCCGCTATCCGTCCCGTGTATCTGTCGGGTTTGTCTGATGATCGCTCGGTCGGGTTGAGTTGGGTGGTTCGTAATAATGTGTGTGCTGTGCGTGGAGAGAGGAGGAGGCCCGGCAGCCCCGGAGATGGAATCGCGCCTATCTATCATGTATTGTCACACGGAACCCCAATCGCTCATTGTTCTCTCTGCTCCTCTAATCCATTCATTTCACTGCGTACATTTCAGGAATGGCAGCGCGGAACACGTTTTAATTAATTTCCATTTTTGTTGCTCGCCGTCCTCCGCTTTTCCCTGCTCGCCTCGCCGTGTGTATGATATGCACACGTAGGTAAGTTATTTCTCACATTTTTTATTTAAGTAGGTCTTTGGTCTTCGCTGATGGTCTGGTGACTTTAACACGGGAACGAGTGGGACGTTCGTGATTGAAAACGGGGGCTTTTGTGTTTTCATTTTTTTTACGACTGTCATGTTGAGTATCGCAGGCCGAAACGACACGACCTTTACGGGCATAACCTCGAGATTATCGTTTTTCCAATCATGTTGAATAAAACTGCTATATCTGCCTTTTCTGTTTTGAAAGTTGCTCATTTTTCCACTAGTGGCGAAACTATTCATTACTAAATCATACCAGCGACGTATTTTCCGTTAAATCAATCCTGAAAATCCAGCCAACTTTCCAGGAACCTTCACTATAAATTACCGAGATCCACGAAAAATTGCAGCTGATCTGTGCAGTATTTCGAAAATGTCGATGCGGGATGTAAATTTTATGCATATTTAAAGGTTCTCCAATTGGAGAATACAGTCAAACAAATTCTGTCCATACTAAACGTAAAAGCATGTAAAAGTCATTCACTTTCATGTAATTAGCCTGAATATTACGTCATGAACTGTCTCCATTTCCTAGGACTTCATGTCAAAACTGAATTATTGATACCACAATTAAAAAGGAAAAACAGAGTGTCCGTTTTTTATTCAAGTTTGTATAGGAATAGCCGCTGGAAAGCATTAGGGGAAGAATATACATCATTCTCTCATTGAATAATCGCCAACTTTCGCTTAGACTATTTCGATCTCGCCAGAAATCTCAATTTTCGACCATAGCGGCCTAGTTCAAATGAGCCGTTTATTAGTTACGTGGGCATAATGCTCGCATAAAATCCGGCCGTATAAACATCTACGATACTAACTGCCCGATAAATCAGTGTGAATAATATTCAAATTGTCAAATTATTGATCGTAAACCCGAAGAATTTTTATCTCCATTAGTTATAATGACCTCAAAGTCCTGAAATTCAAGAGTGATCTCAAAGAGGTAGTCCGACTTGGCATTTATAATAATAACGATGATGATAATAATAATAATAATAATAATAGAAAGGTTTGTTAAATCCAGAACCGTCTTGTCATGCTAATAATTACCATTGTATCTTATAATATGTGTTACAGGTCCGGCTCCCGCTGTTTTCCAAGGAAAAATAAAATGCCCATCTCGCGTGAGTTTTCAAAAATCAAAAGTCCTCTCCTCTTCGTGCCTAATCCGTTCGCCATATAAGAGTTAGGTATACAAATGAGCAAATAACGAGGGCCCTTTTAGGCGAGGCGTGGAGGGGAGGGGGCGCCCCCCTATCGCATTATTACCTACGGGTATTATGAGACCGTCCGCATAACGATTGGATTATTGAGGGTAGGTGAAGGTGGCGTCATGCTGCGGTCTGTTTAGCGGACAATAGGCCCGGGGGATCGAGCCAGTCATGCTCGGTATTAGCCGGCCCTCCGGGGGGCTCCTCGTACTACACAGTCATCTTCGGGCCCGGGGGCCCCGGGCTCGATGCCACCGCACGTATATCCATGTAACGTAACGAGCCGTCACGAGATCGAGACGAATTTCGTCATCTTGTCACATATTTGATACCCGCATTTCGCGGAACCGCAGATTCCGAACGCACCTGACGTGGTATTTTAACATATGCACGAAATCATAATGATTTAAATGATTGAGGATGATCAATCACGGTAATTTATTGAAATTAGCTGTTTGTTGTGAGCAAAAGAAAAATCGAATTCCCAACATTTTTTGGTAACTATTTCGATGGTTTTCAGCTGAAGCGTCTCCAGTTTCTTATTTCTTGACTGGCCGATTTTCGAATTACTCCGGAGGATTTCCAGTGTTTCTCACGGAATTTTCCCGCAGTCACCCGGAGTTTCTCGGAGACTCCCACAGTTTTCCAACATTTTACTGGAGTCTCCCTGAGTTTCCCCTAGTTAACCGGAGTTTACCCAGAGGCACCCAGAATTTTCACGGAGTTACCCAGAGTTTTCCCGAAGTCACCCGAAGTTGTCTTGGAGTCACCAGAGTGTGCCTGGAGTCACCCGGAGATTCCCAAAACTTTACAAGAGTCTCTCAAAGCTACCTAAATATTTGCCGGAATCTCCCAGAGTTTCCCCGGAGTTTCCCAGGAATCTTACAGAGTCCTCCAAAGTTTCCTCGCAGTCTGCCCGAAATTTTCCCGGAGTTTTGCAGGAGTTTGAAATAACTGAAGCGAATGAGGCAAAGTCTCGGTTATACAGGGTGTCTCAGAAGTCTCTCGGTATCAACTCTTTATTGGGAATACAAGACATAAAACAAGACAACTAGGTAATTTTTGACTAGTACAAAGTATTGATTGTTATTTTTCATGGATTGGTGCCCTCATGGGCCATTTGACAGTTGACCGAGAACTCTCCACTTCTAGAAACGTCAAAATATCGGCAACTCGTAATCAATTTCGCGCCGATTTTCAAGTTGGAACATATTCAGCGGTACCAAACACCTGCGCGATGGCGAACGACCTAAATCACCGGTACGAAACGATAGGAGGAGAGGGAATTCGAAAAAATATGTCGCGCGGCATTCCGGTTTCATGTAGTAATGAATATTTCAATAAATCGGCCGCGGTCGCGATTCGTTTTTAACGTAATCGTCCGATTCGATCTTTACGGTTGGCGGATGGGGTGATGGCGAAAAAACCAGAGGGGCCACCTAAGCTCCACCGGGGCTTTTAGAGCGCGCGTTATAAGCCCGAAATCGCGTGCATTATATTATGCGTACCTATATGCCGGGCCGACATAAAGCGCGCTCTCATTGTCTCCGGTCCTCCGCCGTCGTACGTTATTCCCCGTGATGCGTGTGGTGGAAGGAAAGGGTGAAGTAGAGAGCGGTTTCGGTGGTCCTCTCTCCGTTTTATTTCGATCGTTTTTCGGGTGAAAAAAGCGAGGAATGCGTCGCCCGGGCCAGCGCCAAAACACAAATCGTCCGCCGCATGCATACATTCATCTCGCGCCGCTTTTTATATTATTCCACCGCGAGGGGATTTCTTTTCCTCCTCTTCTATAACTTAAGACTTATGAATGTCTACGACGACAACCTTCTTCTTCTTCTTCTTCGCCTTCTTTCTATAATACGATCGGCAAGCCATTATTATAACCTCGACGTTTTTCATGTCGATACCTCTCTACCGCAACGGGTGGTATGATGTCGATCAAGAATCGCACGAGTATGAAGAATTTTCGACACTTTATATGAACTCTTTCAGATTTTTCGCATGAAAATAATACGTAAGAAGACACAAATGAAAGCTTTTCTGTTTTTAGTAAGTTTACGAGTCGATTCACTGAAGTTTTTTCTCGGAGACTCCAATTAGTTAACAAGACAGTAACCCGATTCTTCAGGTTTTCGATAAGTCTCAAAACTCACCAAAAATCTCACTCATTCTAACCACTGGTCGAAATTTGAGATTGTATCGAAATTAGCCCGATTTTTTCGTTTAAATACAGAGAGACATCAATTAGATAACAAGACACAAATCCGCATTTTTCAGGTTTCAGCAGGATTTCTAGTCCATTTGCTCATGTCATAGAATACTCTGTTTAAACACTTGAAAACTCCAATTAGTAAACAAGATCCGAACTCGTTTCTTTCGAAAAGTCGCTGAAATTCGAGTTATTCGAACACGGCCTCTAAATTTGTCAGAAATCTCACTCATTCGGGCTGTATTTCATGCGATTTCTGATCAATCCTCATTAACATTATTGATCGAAATTGTTGTGCGATTTGGATCGGCGCGATCCTGAAACATGGGGAGTTTGCATCGAAAGTCATGGATAATTTATAACTTTTGTGGTTTATGTCTCTCTAAAAATGTCCGAACACGGCGTCTTTTGAAATTTTAATTGTCCTCTAAAAGTAAATAAATCGGTCGCACGGTTTTTTTATTATCTCGAGTTGTATCTCATACATAAACTTTTGGTTCAGTTATACACACTGCTCTTACGTCATTCATAGTTTATCATGTTGGAATTATACACTGTGAACTGTGAGTGAGTATTTCTTTTATCGAGAAAATATACTTGTAAGTAGGTATAAAAAGGAGGGACGGCTCGGCATAGAATCCTTTTTAGCCGAAACATCACCGGTGGACGACTCTTCGGAATGTTGAATTAATGTTCAGAAATGTTGTTTAAAATAAATGCAAGTTTTTGAATATGCCACTTTCAACGTGAAAAATTTGTTAATTATAAAGACACTTATACGAAACACCGGTATTTGTTTTATAAATAGCTCGAGAAAAAATAAAACGAAATGAATCGGTTTGAAAGAATATTTTCCGTTGGATCACGAAAATGATGATGATGGTGATGTGAGGACGATGGGACTTTTTTTATACGCGCCGGTTCTAAGAATTCTATAAAGTAAAGACAGGTAGAGAGGAGACCTGAGGAATCCCATTAATTGTTTAATTAGCATAAAATACATAAAACTAATATAGAGTGCAATAAATTCAATTGAAATTATCACATCGTTAAAAGAAGCCACCGAAATTCGGGAATTATTTACTCAGCCGAAAACGGGATAGCATTACACGCGATATGGGAAAAAGAAGCGACGGACTTCGATTTTGTCTCCGGTGTAATATAATGAAAGAGTTAACGACTCTTACTTGTGTTAATGGTCTTAACATATCATTAAACACGGCATGTCGTCACCGTGTACCAAGCTAATACGCCCACAAACTTCACCATAATCGGGAGGAGAGAAAGAGATGCGGTGCGGGCTTCCCTCGCGCCCGCCAGATAACATCGCCTTTTTTATCCTCATTTTTTTGTGTCCTCGGACGGACGGTAGCTGAAAATTATAAGGATTTTCGACTTATTAGCCGATTCGGATGACGGCCGATAAAGTACGCCACTTTACGGTTTTCACCGTTGAATAAATTCTACACGTTTTTTACTCGGCGAGATTCCGCTCCTCTCGAAATTGTCCCATTTCGAGAAGCGGAGACCCGATGATGAGCCGGCAATAAGACACGAACCCGACTTTCTCATCCCTCTAATGGCCCATAAATTAGGCGGATTTCTTTCAATTATGCTAACGAGCGCGATGACGGGGAGCGTTTTTCGGCGAGGGTGCCTCACGATATCCGGGCCGAGGGTGGGCGACTTTTAAACGCTATTAAATCTAATATCGGCGATAACATCAAGATGCTGAGCGGGCGATGGTGCGAGCGAGGGTGTAGCCACCGTGCGCGCGGTAACCGAATTCACTAAATTAATATTGTTCCCCCTGTTTAGTTCCAGTCCTATCTCGTATCCATCTCTTCAACTTTAACCGACTGTACGAGATCAGATTATTTCGAGTGTATCACGTTACGATTTTACACGAAACCGCGCTCACGACGATTATTATGTGGCGGATTTAATTAATGGATAGGCGACCGTATTTATTCATCATTATTTTTAATTTCGGAATTATTCCGCCTCTCCGATTATTAATAGCGCCTTTCCAGATCCGGACTGCCCATAACATGTGGGCGTTTTACTTAATTTTCCAGCCAGTTTTTGACAAATTTTTCCAGCATCCTTCGGTATCTTGTAATGTTGTGTTCGATTGTACAATGCGAGGAATTGGTAGCTTCATGTTCCGCCGGGATTTTTGTGTGTTCGAGTTGGATTTATTTATGTTAATGATTTTACGGTCGAGCGTAAATCCGATGCCTCGGCCACTTTAACGACTTTTGGAAGAGGAAAAATGCTTCCTCCGACATTCGTTTATTTGTTTATTTATGGAGATATTGATTTAGAGATGAGAGCGGAGAGTATTATAGAAATCGCAACTTACAACTCGGTAGTTACATAAGCTTTCAATAAGATAACGCGAAAACATCGTTTTCGAACTGCGGGATGCCGGGATTTTGTATCTGTCGGAATTTAAAACTCCCACTAATTTACGGCGCGGGCACAGGTGTGTCCCCGAAACACACAAGTTCCACCTTAAAAATATTTCCTACAATCCACCATTTCTTTCATTCACAAAAGCCCTAATTATCAATTTCATAATGGAACTTCCGGGTTAACTGACAGATTTCTGCACAGAAAGGGATCTATGGTGTTTCTGGAATTAAAAGTAAGTATAGGTAGGAAAACCCAATCGGGGTTCCGTTATCTCGTTCGATCCTGTAACCATAACTCGGACGATATGTCCCATTAGCGTTCCATTATAAACGCAACGGCTATAAGTATCGTAGGTAGGTAATTTTAAAATAGTTTTCTCTAATACCTATACAACAAACAAGGTGTAGAATACGCTCCGCTACGTTGCGGAGCCAAGGCGGAGATAAAATCGATCCTTATTAGATACCAAAAGTGTCAGAAGAGTTGTATCGAATCGGCGCTGCTGCTGCAAATGCAAGTTGTACTTCAACCTGACGAACCATATGTTGATTTTATCAAGTTTTTTCAACAAAATAATACAATTTGAATGATTTGGTGACCAAATTTCCGGAGAAGTGGTTGATTTTTCAGATCCGTTTTACCATTAAATACCCTATAATCCAAACCCAGGTTAATCTGAACTTCCAGTTCTCCGGATAACGGGTTGACCTTCCAGAATCCTAACAAATACTCTTGTATAATTTCCCAAAAACCGTGGGTGATTTCTTGGAAGCTGTTGAAAAAGTGTCTTTTTCACAATGATCTCATTAAAAACACATTTGCGTATAGATATGAGACGGATTTTACAAAATATAAACATTTTGGACTTGGTGCCCATCGACAGGGGAAGTCCTTAAATGAACCATAATCCCCAAAATTGAAAAAAATCAATGAAAATTCGAGCAAATAGAAGAAATAGTATAAAGCATTCATTGCCAAAGGCATTTTCGCTCCTGCCATTTACAAAACACCCTCGTTTCACCATGAGAGTGCTTTAATACTTATACTATTTCCGGAGAAGCGCAAATGCTTTATTCATTCTAAGTTTTCTGGTGTTTTTACTATTATGTACTTACTTCAAGAACTAACCATAAAGACCGAATGAAAAGCTCAAAATCAAATAAAAGTCCATGATTTTCTCCAGATTTCGTTTGTAGTTCAATTTTTTTTTTGGCGTTGGTTAGAGACTGTATTAGTGAACGATATTCATACGTACTTACCTATATTGTTCTAGTAGTTTGAAAGTCAGCAAGAGCTTTTATCAAGAGTAAATTTTTCTGAAAAAATATTTTCCTCTTGTAAAATGGATCCTGGGCATACTGTAGATATTGCACTAAACGGTGGACAGTGATTTTGTTGTGCCTCGTCTTTTTTCCTTTCTATTCAAGTACTTCAAAAGTAAAAGTGATCATCATGAGCCCCAAATCGGAAATAACTTGGGTCATTTATATTATTCCATCGTTTTGAATCGGTTCTGCTCTAGAATGGGAAAACGCAACAAAAACACTGTTCGTTCAGTGGAATTCCGGCATAATGCAGACAATTTTGCGAGTACTTATCTTATTCAATTTTGGAAAATCCAACTGCCAAATTTTGAATTTTCTCGAAAACCACTCATTTGAGGGTATTTCCACCAGAACCGTCTTTCAATCGACCTCTGGCTACCTCCGAACCTCGGACAATCGTCAGACTGAAATCAAGTGGGGTCTTCGCGTTCGACGGGCCCGCTTATTAATGGATGTTTTCCGGAGCTCGAAAAGCAAGTAGGTGGCAAATGTGAAGCGGATCGGTACCAATTTAGAAGGAAAGCAATCGTCGGCCCGTCAATATTATCATCGCAAAGGCCCGGCGGACCGCACCGGGTGGACCTAAATATGTAAACTAATGATGGGGACCCCTCGCCGGGCGTACTGTTTCGGAGACCACGGTAGTTCTTGTTCCAGAACGGCTCCTCGGGGGCCCCCGTCCGCACTTCGGGCACCGCCAAACCCGGAAAGTTATTAATTGCGCCCGTCCCTCACGTCCGCGCATCTCCCTCGGATTAATCGGCGCAAAAATAATTTCCTCGCGATCATTTTATCGTACGTGCGCGCCTCGATCTTCTCGCTCTCGGTCCGCGTCCGGGGCACGGATATAAGTGAATGCTTCCACTTAAGAATTTGATGGATGGATCGATGGGCCCACATTAATCATCCGAAATCAATTTGGGGCTCGCCGTGGACTTTTAAAGGAGCGGCCTTCGCGTTATTACCCATTATGCAGCAATAATAAGGAGACAATGGTACTCATTACGGGTCGCCCCCTTCGCCGTCACTCGATCGATCGACGTAAAAATCCGAAATTTATGTAAATAAACAATTAGCGTTAACAATGGGCTCCCCCGATCCGCTCCTGAAATTTTATCCGTGTAGTACCGACGGCGGTGGGTTTATAAATATACTGGTCGTACCCGAGTACGGTACGCCTAAATAAACAGGCAAAGCGTGCTTGCGATTGTTTGTAGGAACAATCGTCATAAGTCACCTGTTGTTGCGGTGTATTATGGTAGGCCGTGTACAGTAAGGGATCCCAGAATTGGAATCGTGAGACTCTCTCGGAGACGATACCTGAACTAACAACACATAATAAGCGCGGTACCTTCGGGTGGAAGGAGAGGAGGTTGACATTTTTGTGGGGGTCTCTCGCCGGTCGTTTTTTTCCTCTCCCGGTCGTTTCGTCTCCTTTTATACGAAACGTATGGGTCCGACAAGGTAATAGATTTCGGTTTCGTGTTCGAAACATTTTAAACTGTTTGGGAATTTTAAATTCTCGGAATTGGTACCACTTGTCCGCCGTGAGGTCGCGCGGTCGCCGTAAGTCGGGTGATGGGTATTGTTTTATGACGTAAGTGATAATGGTATCGGTGATGGCGTCGTGATAATAAATTAGCTCGATATACTGTTATTATATTTCTAGAGACGCGGGACCGGGAGAACAACGGACGAAATTTTTAATTAGAATCAAAAACCCGCCGAGATCGTCTCGAGTAATTACTCTTTCGAATTTACAGTAAGAGGCGATTTTCGAATTAGTGTCGGAATTAATTAGCGCAGGGATTTATAATCTGACGTGTTTTTATTATGCGGAATTTGGTTATTTCCTAATTATAACTAGAATCTCGGCCCATAAAAACGAAGCACTTTTTCGACAATGTATCATGACATGCTTCTTATTGGCATCCGATTTGAATAAATTTCACACAGTTTTACACTGATGGTTAAATTTATTGCGTAATCAAATTTAGTACTAAAATCAGAAAAACCATGTAGAGAGCAACTGAGCTTTCGATATCAAAGCATCATAGATGTCATTCTGTTTAAAATTTTCAACGAAATGCTCCAGAAAGATAATTCACCTACATTTACAACAGGGCACAGCAACAGGGTAAAGTATAATGGCCAGATTATTATTGTATTTAAAACACAAAATTCTTATCAAAGTGTGGTCAAAACACAAATACAGAATGCAGAATGAACGGAGCGATCTAAATTCTTCATAAAGTGAGATAATGTTCATCGTTCTATCTCTAGTTGTCTGAAAAGACACAAAAGGATAGTCATAATCCTCTTAATCCTCATTTTAGAAGTTTTCAGCCCTAGTGCTGTTAGAGCTAGGGAACAACAGTAAGAGTTTCCCAAACTTTTACTCATGAAAACGTAAGTTTGGAGTCGCAAACTTGCAAATTTTAAATGTAAACGGTATTTTATATTCCTAGTCTGGAAAAGAGTAACTTTACAGCACGTCTAGTCATGAATGCCTTTGAAGAGCTTTTCTATGAGTATTCTGTGAAACAATTTTTGAGAAATTCGTCCTGAAAATATTTTGTAGCGAAATCGCCTGGAATTCTGGAAATTCACAATACATTTCCTACGGTTACATTTGTCAAGCAGTCGTCAAATTTAAGTGTCCTGTAAAGTTAACAAAAGGACAAGACCGGTAAGCTGATACTTTCCACATGTAGAATCTGACTATTCATTTGAAAGGTTTCCTATCCCAGACTGAAGGAAAACGTCAAAATGATTCAAAACAAACGAAATTCTGAGACATTTGTACAGAGATATCAAGAAAATTTTTCATAAAGGAAGGCTATGTTAATCGTTCTGTCTCTATCCTTCTAGTAGTTTCCGCAGATGAGACAGAATGATGTCCATAGCCTCCCCCAATGAAGAACTTTTATGATGCCTCTGTACAAGCAATTCTTACATCTTGTAAAGTTCTAATTCGTCCCTTTTCAATGTTTTACAGGCCTAGGCTCAAGAATCAAAAGTCTACTCATCTCCTACATCTAAATCATGACAGCTTTCATCCTTTCTTATGGGTACTTTGATGCAATTTCGCCGCTTTGGTGAAAATTGGCATACCCGCCCGTATCACAAACGCAAAAGCTGATTCAGCTTGGCCGCGGGTGGTTCGTGAGCGCGGGGCGCGATAACCGCGCTCCGGATTTCATTAGTGGTACTTTCTCGCCGGGCCCAATAACACTCGACCATATTGTTATAAATAATCGTATCGCGTATTTAGCATCGGCCGGCGTTACCGTACCGCCGCCGGGCCCGATAAATAACCGCGGCCGCGGTGAGGAATCGCCGGTCTCCCCGGAGCCCTCGGCGGTACCGCGCACCGAATAAATCTCTTCGCGGATGGCCGCCCTCACCCCGATCCCTCATCGAGATCGCCGGAAAAAGTGCGACAAGTCGAAAAACGACAAGACGCAGTAACGCACCTCTCTCGTACACCTCATAACGATCACGAGCGCGAACGGTCCGGGTACTCCTCGCTCTCCGATGCCCGGCACAATGGTTAAAAACTTTACGAGACGCTCTCTCGTATAATAAAAGTTATTATCGACCGGTATGTGTACACACATTACCGAGTCGTGACTATCGCTACCCACCGTGTAATGAGGAGGCCCGCCAAGCCGAGCCGAGCCAACAGATATCCGACTCTCATCTTCTCTCACTTCATCTGCTCTCATACCTCCTCCAGGTACTATATCTTATTCTTGTTAAGTACAAAAACAACGCGAGAGGGCAATGGTGAAAAGATGCCAGATAATTCCGTAAGACCGCCTGAAAAACTCCACCCGAATTATGTCGCATTGTCGTTCCTTCGAGTACCACCACTCCCGATGAAATGTGCGTACCCATCAGTTCGATAAAAATTATCGTCGCGGTGATGGTGATGATGGCTCCGAAGGTCGCGGGTGAAGGTACCGTGACCGGGCCGCGTCCATATTAAATTCCATATTCCGATCGAGCCGGGTACTTTTAATAAAGTACCAATCGGCGCTCGCTTGGCCCATGCCGAGTAGTGGGTGCCCGAGAGACGGCGGTCCGGTGTAAGGCTGGAGGTGGCCGACTGGTCCGATTATTGGTGTACCAAACACTATACTTAACACAATCGTGACAAGATATCTCCACGCCGGGTCCGCGCCCATAATTACATATACCACCTCACCGACCGCACTGCCCATCATCTATACCAACCTTATAACACCCTCGACGTAATTAGCACCGTGCGGGATCTCTCCCGCAACGCGTTTGTCAATGATAACGAATTGGATGTTTCTTTCTCGTGTTGGTATTAAATCGGGGCGGCGACCTGGTGCAGCTTTTCTCGCATGAGACTAAGTTTCTGGTTTTTTCAATTTTTTTTCTAAAATTGGATTTTCCATCCTGAAGATAGCGGAAGTGTAATGGCACGTAAACCAGGGACTGCCCAGGAAGTCTCCAGATTGTTCTTCGCCGATCGCAGAGTCAATTTATGCACTCCGAGCTCCATAAAAAAAAATTACCGAGTCTTCAACTTGTTAAAAACAGCGGTTTGAAATTAAGAGCCCCAATGGTCAATGCAAGCGTTCAGAAGATGCTCCGCAACTTGAAAGGGGGGAGAAACGTTTACAGAAATGTCCAATTGGTGATGATATCATAAATGTCGACTTTTCCTCTCGTGTGATCAATCCAAAAATGAATTTTGTGGACGATTTTGCGGATATTTGTCCAGAATCTGATAGATTCGCCTAATTCGATTCATTCAATCTCCTCAAGGCTTACTGCGGATACAAAAACTCATCTGCTTCTTCATCTCCACTCATAGACTATTCTTTCGAATTTAATAATTACGAAGAAATAGAAAAAACATCCAGCATTCTGAAGAAAACGATAGTGGTCTTTTCGACGAGTTGGGCATATCTTCTTGCGACGACGTCTCGCTCCCTGATTTGAGTTTAGACGAGGATTAGTTTTTCTATCGTGATTTCTAATACTTTTCTAATATACAGGTTGATTCAAATGTATAGCACTACTGCGTCAAGGTAGATTCCCTATGTCAAAACAAGAAGAATAGTTCCTATAAAGAGGGGTCCGCAAAAGCTCGGCAAAGGCTTCAGATACAAGGGTCACATGATACATTCCACTACATTTTTCAGAGATATGTCAACAAAATCGGCGAAAAAATAGAAACCCTATCTCATAGACTTTCGAAAAAGTTTTTGATGATTTTTGTATCTTTGTTAATTCCAAAGATAGGTATTGCGATTTTAGTACAGCTAGTTAGAGTACAAAAAATTTAATTTCAACGATTACAACCAAAAACCAAAGAAAATAGGTTATTTCAAGAGGGTTTTATTGCTCTAAATTTTGGCCCAACATCGTTTTTTTTGCCTTATTTTGAGTCTTCGACCTAAGGAAGCAGCCCTGAAGCTGTATTGTTATTTACTTTTTAATCAGCCTGTATAAGTAAATATTCTAACCCATTAGCGCCCATTGTACCCGTTTGAGTACATCAAAAACATCCACCGATTTGAATCAATTGAATGTTTTCGAAGTCGAAGTCGTGGGCATACCTAGATGCTGTATATCGAAATTATCGAAAATACGGAGATATCAAAAAAATCTTTATGAAGGGAGCCTATGATAATCGTGTTGTCTCTATCTCTCTAGTAGTTTTCAGATGAGACAGAACTATGTTCATGGCCTCCCCCTATGAAGAATTTCCATAATGTCTCTGTACAATATCAATATACAATTTGTACTCTAGAGAGATAAAAATAATCAAAAAAACAACCATAACATGTAAGAGAATTGAATATATTTCGTGTTATTAATAATTTGGGTCGGCGACCTGGTACAGATAGGCGGCGAGCAGTTTCGTCCCCTCGTAGTAATTCCGTTTGGAGACGTTCTCATTGTCGCCCCCGACATTAGAGCCCCGATTGGCGATCGGCAATAGCAAAATCGCCTTCTCCAGGACGCTGTCCAGAATGGTGAGCACGTGACTGGGTCGATCTTCGCGGGTCATGTTGGGGGTCTCCTTGTAGATCTGGATGGTGGCCCTTCTGGCGGCCCGGTACACCGGCGAGTCGACCTTCTCGTGCCAATACCGCACCGAGTCCGTCGCCTCGCACCTCACCTCGTTCTCGATGCCCAGTTTGGCCCTTAGCGCGCCCTCGATGTGGTCGCTCGTAATCGCGGCCGACCGGTCGATGATCTGCCTGGGGACGATTTTGACCACGAATCGCCGTTTCGCCACCGTCTTGTCGTTCTTGTCGCAGACGCACTCCGCGATTTCGTCCACGTGCATGGCGGGCAATCGCCAGTACTCCATGAGCAGTCTGACTTGGTCCCAGTTCTGCTTGAAGGGCGGCAAGGATTTGCGCGCCTCTTCTATGTCGAAATCCCGGATCGATTCGTACAAGGCCTCCTCTTCGGGGGTTATCTGCGATACGATGTCGTAAAAGTGCGGGATCAGTATTCTGTCTTCTTCGCCTTGGAGCTCTTTGAAAATGTTTTCCAAATCTTGGCTGGGCTCCGTAGAAGAGCCTGGTACTTTCGTCACAGTCACATCGTAGTGAATTACTCCTAAATTATAAATCGGATTTTATTTGACTATTCAGGGGTGGTCATCAATCATGCACTTTTGGCATAGCTTTCCTGAAAACCGCTTAAAGTTACCGTTTTTTCAAATTGGGATTCCGTCCGGTATAACAAGGGCTAAGTAGATACCAAAGTCTGAAAAATTCAAACAATATTTTTTTCCTCGAAAAATTGAGGACTGGGACGTCGAAGTACTTAATTTGTATATCAATGGTACGATTTTGTTGATTCCATTAGATGCAGAGAAATTTTCTCAATGAAATAATGTACCTAAGATGATTTTTTAAATATCCCTTATTCAGTTGGTAATTATTAATTAAGATGCCTCTAGTGGCTTTTGAGGGTCGCTTATTCATTTCAGGAATTCATCAGCTGGCATAAAACGAGTACCTGCATGCGGTAATAACAGCTAGTACAAAAGTACATGACATTATTCTATTTGAGGCCTGATTTTATGATAACTAGAAATAATTATTGAATAATTCATCAGCCTGATAATTAATATTTTAAAAATCGGATTTCACTATTCTATCCATAAATTTTTCCTGAATTGAATGGTGGTAACGAAAAGGTACTTTTATTATGAAAAACTAGTCCACGTCTGTAATTCATACGCTTAATTTTTAACGTAAAAAACTCGCTGATTTTTTCAGATATACCTACTTAAATTAGCCCATTTTATACCAGACGGATTCCCCATTTTCAAAAACCATAACTCTTATATCATTCAGTCAGGATAAATTATGCCATAAGTGATAGAGATCACTCTAGTACTTTTAATTTAAAAATTACCTACAGTTCCGTAAATAACGCAAGGGTGTTTCTCCCCGATCCATTCTCGATCGCACACCACGAAACTGTCCACGTTATAAAAGAAATCGGCTTTTCTCAACGCCAAAAAGTCCGCCAACCCCTCGCTTTTCTGATGGTACATCGATTCGATCACGAATCGCAAATTAACGGGTAGCTCGAGGTTCGAGTCTTGGAACGCCTGAACCACGTGGAACCAGCTCAAAAGCATCCCCTTGCCGGACGCCACCCCGTTGCCGTAAAAATGCCCTCCGATTTCTTCCAAGCGCCACGGATCCGTGACCCATACGTTTTCCTGGGGGTTCTTGACGTCCAAATGGCCGTAAACGCAGACGGTCTCCTTGTGAGGGTCCTTGCCCAACGATGCCAAAATGATCGTGGGCAATTTGACTTTCTTTCCTTCCAATTCGTGATAGCCTATGTCGAACCGCTCGTACTTCATGCCGAGCTTTATGAGCCACTCTTCGATCATTTTGATCATGATTAGAACGTCTTGCACGTGTTCCAGGCTACCCGATATCGATTTAATAGGGATCAGTTTTTCCAAATTCTCCACGAATGTTGTGCGATTCGAATCGATGTATTGCAAAAGCGTCAACAGTTTCGGCTGGATCGGAATCTTCGTTTTCTGGAGGAGGGCGTAATACTGACCGTACTCCGCATTGGTGGTTTTGGTTTCGCTATGTTCGGTTCGATATAAATGGGGATAAACCATATTTTCTTAACAAATAAAATGACAATATGACAATATGAAGACACTGACTACAAAGTACTTGATGTGATTTTTATTAATAAATTACAGTAGTTTTCGCACACGAGACATCATAAAAATCCTTACTTTATAAACTTATACACCAGATATACCTAGGAGCTTTTTTCATAATTCATATATTCAACTAAAATACCCTAACGCCTTTTGAAGCCGTACTTCTTTCTTTCGTAGAACAGGTCTGTTTTAGAGCTACCCAAGTTCACAATTTTAGGGCAACCGTCTCTGTCTTTCTCCTGGATCGTGCACTCTTTGCAGTAGTAAGCGTCCGAGACACCTGGACCGCCACAAATCACACACCTTCCCTGATACGAACCGTAATTGCATTCGTCACAAATACGAACCAGAGTGCAGGGACGCACGTAAGAGTCACAAATGACGCACTTACCGTCGCATTTTTCGCACAGGCGACCGATTGCAACCCCCGGCTGTTTGCGGCAGAAAATCAAATCCGGATGATGCTTCGCCATAACTTCTACACCTAAAAGTAATTGTATAAGATTGATACAATCTTTTCGATATATTTGGGAGTACTTACGTTGATTATTTGTGGGATTTAATACACAATTTAAAGAATTTAAAGATCACAACAAATCTTTGAGGTTATGTCGATTTTTCACCGTTTTTCTGTCTTCTGTCAAACTTCAGTATGTCATCTCAACAAAAGATGGCGCAAATACTAGTCTGTTCGTCTCTTTAGTTTGGTTCTCTTTGACTTATTAAAAAGGAAGATGAAATAATAGGATACCATGAGAAAGAAAGAGATATAAAAGAATAGATTTAGGAGACAGACGTAGACAGACCTACGAAAATTAAACTGTCACTTATCTGTCACGCTGTTCTGTCAATGTCAAACAGTTTGAATATTTAAAGAGCTCTGTCTAACGTCCCAAATTCTAGACCAAAAATAAGAAAACAATTTAAGCGATTTAACCGCATTTAATCGACTCAATTCAAGCATCTTGTGTATTCAGAGGATTCAGAAGCTCTCGGGATGTATCCGTCACCTTCGATGCGGCTTTTCTCGCAAGAGAGTAAGTTTCTGTGGTTTTTATATTTTTTTTCTCTAAAATTGGATTTTCCATCCTGAAGATAGCGGAAGTGTAATGGCACGCAAACCGGGGACTGCCCACGAAGTCTCCAGATTGCCCTTCGGCGATCGCAGCGTCAATTTCTGCACTCCGAGCTCCATGAAAAAATTACCGAGTCTTCAACTTGTTAAAAACAGCGGCTTGAAATTGAGAAGCCCCAATGGTCAATGCAAGCGTTCAGAAGATGCTCCGCAACTTGAAAGGGAGCAGAAACTTTTACAGAAATGTCCAATCGGTGATGATCTCATAAATGACGACTTTTCCTCTTGTGTGATCAATCCAAAAATGGATTTTCTGGACGATTTTGCGGATATTTGTCCGGAATCTGATAGATTCACCAAATTTGATTCATTCAATCTGCTCAAGGCTTACTGTGGATACAAAAACTCATCTGCTCCTTCATCTCCACTCATAGACCATTCTTTCGAATTTGAAAGTTACAAAGAAATAGAAGAGACATCTGAAGAAAATGATAGTGGTCTTTTTGACGAGTTGGAGATATCTTCTTGCGACGACGTCTCGCTCCCTGATTTGAGCTTAGACGAGGATTAATTTTTCTATTGTGATTTCTACTACTTTTCTAATAATAAAATATTTTAATAGTAGATGCTGTATATTATTCATTTATCGAAAATACAACATAAAATTTGTACTCTAGAGAGATAAAATTGATAAAAATAATTAAAAAAACAACCATAACATGTAAGAAAAAGTTCCAGAGTAAATAAGTCCACTATAAAAAGCTTTTGTGCTAGTTCACTAATCTTAATCGCCATAAACTTAAAAAAATCTAAAATGCTATAGTGCTTGCAGTATCTATTCACAAGATTACAAAACAACAATTTTATTACATACTACACATTCAGTTTTCCACTATTGAGATCTATGAATTGTTATGCATAATAAAATGACTAGATATCAACTTTTGCGGTCTACGCTTTATTAACGTTATCTAAAACCATAGAGCACAACTGAAGGCAAAATTTGGTAGAAAACTCTTTCAAAAACCCAGCGTAATTCTGTCGACTTTTACAAGACTCCTCTTTCTTAATAATCTCCTCATCTAAGCCGCTCGTGAAGTTTTTACAGAATAGCAAAATCGATAAGGGGTAGAAATACTTGTCCATATTTTTAAGCAAAACGTTCTCCAAAATCGGCACGGGGAGATTATTAGTCAGCCAAAACTCGATACACTTCATGAGAACATTTTGCATCAAAATATGATTTTCGGAAACGTAAATTTTCCTAATGTAGAACTCGATCAGACTGGAAGCCGCCTCGATCGCATTTTTAGTCGCCTCGTCTTTAATCTCCAGATCGTTAGAATCTTCCTTATCGTTTTGATTTTCTATCTTAGGACTTTCGACCAATCGCGAAACCGAAGAAATCGGACTTTTCAGCGATTGCACATACTGACTCATATTCTGTTTGACGTCGCCAATTTCTGAAGACATTTCGCAAGGACTTTCGCGCCCTCCTTGGTGTTCCTCCTCCCCCCATTGCCTAATACTGTCGAGCGACGAACTGGAACTCAGAATCCTGGCCGGCGAAGACGACGAATTATTCAAATTCCTCTCGTTGAAATCGTCTTGAATATTGCGCACAACCAAATCCACAAAGTCTTGCTCCTTTTCTTTAACGTTATCGTACGCCTCCTTATCGACGAAAATCGAATCTAAATCCAGTTCGAACGACTCGATGTGCCTTTTAAACGCCGTCAATTGAAAACCCAAACTGTCTCCAAAATGGCCGTTCAACAAAGCGATCTTGCTAGCTGCCTGATACAACCCCAAATCCAAACACTTCAACATGACATTTTCGGAATCGTAAGAACCGTTATAAACCTCTAGAACAAAGTGCAGACTTTTCTGCGTCAACTTGAATTGCGGAATCGCCTGAACGTAACTCAGCGGATGATTGGTGGCGCCCAACCCTAAATTATTCAGAGATTCGAATCCCGGATTTTCGACTTTGAAGACCGAGTAAGGGTTGAAATTCCGCCCCAAAAGCGTCCGGTGGTCAACCGGATTAAAAGTTATCTCCATAGAAGGTAATCCGGGCACCTCGATCGGTAAATTCTCGTTACTGTTACCGCTTTGGGGATTATTCGCGAATTTTATGACTCGCCGAGTGTTCCGAAAGATCACGACTTTTCCCTCGGAACTGGCCCTATTATCATCGTCCAGAGAACGACCTAAAATCGTTTGGGCCATAGTCGGGCTGCCCCAAGCCAGGAGCTTCCCGTTATTGTCGAGCGCCATCGTGTAGTCGAGGCCGCAGGCGACGTGCAGAAACTTGTGCGCGAAAAAACCCAAATTATCTTTGTCGCGCAATTTCGGCGAACTCAGCTCGTCGTCTTTATTTTTACCCCACAGCAGTTTGCCGTTATGCAAAAGGGCCGAATGCCGATAGCCCACTGCCACTTGTTCGACCGGCAGGTGGTTGGGACTGGAGAAAACGTGCACGCTGCTTTTCCAACTCTCCGATTTCTTCGAAAGCGCCCCGTTGTTCTGCTGTTTCTGGACCGCTTTCGACTGCATGAAGCGCACCTCTTCCGGGTTGGCGCCCCAAGTGTACACTTCTTGATCCGCAGTAATCGCAATCTGAAATAAAAATTCCATAAATTTTAGTAAACGACTAATGTTTGACTTATTTATTATTTACGTTATGAAAATAAGCAGAGGCCACTTTTTTGATAGGCGTGTACATTTCCGGCATAACCAAAACCCAAACGGGTTTCGTGGTCTTGTTCGAGTCGATAGTGCAGCTTTCCAGTTGCCCGAAAACGTTCGAACCGAATCCGAATAATTTCCCACGCGAAGTTAGCACCAAACTGTGAGCGTGTCCGGCCGCCAATTGTACCACTTTTTCGTCCGTCTTCAGCAATTTCGGGTAGTGGAGGTTATCGCAGTTGCTATGGCCCAGTTGTCCGTGAATTCCCCAACCCCAAGTGTACACTTCTCCCGTCGAGGTTAGGCCCAAACTGTGGTACTGACCGGCAGCCACTTGGATGATCTTTTTGAATATCAGCGAAGAGATTATCTGAGGATAGGGGCTTTCCTGGACGAAAGGGCCCAAGCCCAACTGGCCGTGAGCGTTCGAACCCCAAGCGTACACCTGAAATTGCAAACATTAAACCTTAAATTATAGAAAACTGTAATACCGACATACAGTGTGTCTTCTAAAAACGTGTGCCACGCCCTTCCACATATTGCTGAGGTCAAAATAGAACGATTTAACCAAAATGACCTGAGTCCAAAATTGAATAATAAAAAAATTACAGGGTGTTGAAATCGATTTTTATTTCTATTTTTTTTTATATTTTGTCAAGTTTTGGGAATATTGACTCAAAAATTGGTGCATCAGGTTTTTTTTATATGAGGAACAATAATCCGGGCTCAGTTTTACTATACTTAGTTATTTACTTTTGGACAGATGAGGTCGTTTTAGTTGAATCGTTCTATTTTCAGGAATACGTGATAGTGCGTTCTACACGTATTTGAAAGACACACTGTATCAACAGAGTAGGTTAGACATTTGGTAAGGGTTACATTAACATTAAAGTAAAGATCGTGACGAGTTAAATGGAAAAATTCTGCTATGAATCGTGTAGCTATAGGAAACTGTAATACCGACATACGGCCACATGCGCGTAAAACCACAGAGAACATGATAAGTCAGATGGAGCCGTGACAAATTACACAATTAGAACTTACGCCGTAATCCGTAAGGGCCAAAGTATGCCTTCTTCCACATTGGACGCTCAAAACCTTGACTTTTAAATCGGACAAAGTTTGGACCAATTTCGGGGGACTGGTCTGGGTCAAAAGGGGTCCCAAACCCAAACATCCCGAAGAAGAAACTCCCATTGTGTACAAGTCGGAGTTCCTGATGACTGCCGCGTGTTCAAAACCGCAACTTATCGGATGAAGTTCTGGGAGTTTCGGAATGAGTTCACCTTCGACCACCTGTTCTGGACACTCGATATTATCCAACAACTTTACATCATACCTGAAAAAACGATCAAATTTTATCCGTTCTTACTTCGCGGTAATAATGATCAATTAGTCTTACAGGGTTTTTTCAGTTTTCGCCACTAAAATCACGAGGACATACAAGAAAGTCTCGATCAGATCTTTGACAGTGACCACGGCCCGATCCGGATTATCCAGATCGAGGCAATCCAAGGTGGACTCGATCCCCGACGAAATTCTGTTGTTCAAATTATGAACTCTGCTGACCAAAGACACCAAACTGGGTTGACTAGGATCTAGTTGCACTACGAATCGCCGTAAAATCTCGACCGGAAACGAGTCGACATTGGTGCGAATGTAATTGAAAATCTCCTGGCTGCTGTGGGGGAAAACGACCAAACTTTGGGTTAGACTCGGCTCGGACAGCGCCAGAAGGAAATCGTAATCGCTGGGACGCGGCGCCCTGGCGCTCTGCAGGATTTGACCGAAAGCCGACACCACTTCCGGTTGAAGTCCTCGCACTTTCGCCAGCAGGGTCACGATGTTCCAATGCCCGGCTTGGCATGCGACATTCACTGCCAAGATTTGGTCATAGAATTCTTCGTAACGTAAGAAGTTCCTGAAAATCGCACAATTTGAATAAAATTGGGATTTGGGACCTAGCAACAGTAATAACCTAATAGCACAGGTAATAATTAATTAACAATAATACTTACATGAAATCTTTGGTGTTGACGCTTCTCTGGGGTCCGCCGTATCTCAAAATCAGTTCGGTGTAGGCCATCACCGCCAAATTCCCGATGTGGATTTTCGTGGCCATCGACATGTCGACTCGGCTCGAGCTCAAACACAAATGGACGAACTTCAGGAGCGTCCTGCAGTCGGCGGAAATCGCCAGTTTCAGGACCCTTTTCAGAATGTGCACTTTCGCCTGCTTGTACAAAATTATCCCTGAATGAAAGGAACCTCTGGAAATCATTAAATCTCCACATCCTTCAAGGAGCTGCTGAAGATTCAATCCGAAAATGTAGGAGATTTTTTCCGCTTTATATAAATCGTTCTCCTCGGTCACGGAATGCACGAACTTATCAATCGGAGAACACCTAAAATCCACAATTTTCATGATTATTTATCATTGTATTTAAAAAACACTTTATCAATCGAGTTTGATTTGGTTTAAAACGTTGAGATTATCACGAGGGGTAAACCACTCTAGGCAATAAGAGTACAAAAGTTAGGCAATAGAGGGAAATACTTAGGCTGGAAATATTGGACAATAATAGAAAATTTTAGACTATTTTGGGCAATACGAGGCAAGAGGCAAAAACAGGCAATAATAGTCGGTAAAGGAGATTCCTGTTTTATCCTCAACTTTAGGCAATACTGGCAATAAATCGGCAATAACGCCATACGAGTACAAATTTTCAAGTGGTTTACCCCTCGCTTATACCACAGTTTAACTGTGCTTATACCGAGGGGTAGACCAGACTCGGCAATACGAGTACAATTAAGTAATGCAATGGAGGGAAATTCTTGAGCAATACTGGAAACATTGGGCATCAATAATAGGAAATATCAGTCAATTTTGAGCAGTACTTCGGCATCACGAGGCAATAACAGGCGTTTTCGGCAATAAGTTAGGCAATAACCGCTAATAGTCGGTAAACTAGATTCCTGTTTTATCCTCAACCTTAAGCAATACTGGCAACAAATCGGCATTTTTCGGCAATAATGCAATACGGGTACAAATCTTCACGAACTGGTTTACCCCTCAGATTATCGTTAAAATTACCCCACGACAATTTTGTAAACGGAATTATCAGTAACAATCACGCAGGTGTCGATCCTCGGTTTACGTATATTCAAGTCCTCCACGTTTTTCGGTAGCTCATAGTGCCTCTCCCTCTTATTCTCGTCTTTGGATCTCCTCGAGCGCACCGAAGACAAATCCGACAGCTTGAAAATATTCAAAATCTCCTTGTCACCGTCAATCTTGAATCTCGCAACCAGGGAATCCTCATTAAATTCCGAATCGCCCTCCAAACGACAGTCCGACAATTGTGCGCTGATTATCGACACCGAATCCAGGTCGTCGTTAACGGTAAAAATAAACCTATCAGTCAGCAATAAAAACCGAGCATCGGAAACGATTTTGTGTACGTATAAAGGTGCAGAGTCTACATCGGCAGCGTGGACCGTCAACAGACTGGCCGGCTTGTAGAAAGCGGAAAATAAGTAGCGATTTCTCGCGTATTGGGGCGCGAAAAACGTATCGCAAAGACAGGGCAAAAGCTCAGGCCCGGAATGAGATGACTCGGAATGGGACGATTCGCTAGCAGTGTCACTCTGGCTGTCTCTACGGCCCCCACGAGCCTCGACCAGCCGTTGTTTCAGTGATGCCAACTTATCCGCCCCCAGCTGTCTTAAACTGTAAAGGCGCGAACGTGTGGAGTCTTCCGATTGGCCGTTGGCGCAGTCGGGGGGCCAAACGCAACCGATCGAGTTCTGCTCCAAGATCAGTCGCCATTGTTGCCCGCTTTGTCCGTTGATCAGGAGACAAACCGAGTCGAGAGTGTTGTCCTGACATAAGTACAGTTTGCTGACAGCTTCCGATATGGCACAACATCCGAGACAGCGTCCATCTGTCAGACTGATTAAGGCTATGGCGCCGCTTTCGTAACCGACTAGGGCGTTCTGGTTCGAGTCCAAGGTTTGCCACCATACGACACAAGTGGGTTTGGATTCGGGGGTTTGGGAATGCTTGGGGAAATGGGTCAGGTCGTTCAGCGACCATTTGCAATCGATTTTCTGCCTTTTATCGACCAAACTCAATGCAGGAATTATGTATAGAGATCCATCGACAGCTAGAATTAAACATAATCGCTATTTTCGATTTAGGGAATTGATTCGGTTACTTACAGACGACTAAAAGCCAAGTGGCTGTAGGGTCGAAACAGATAGCCTGAATGAGTTTACATGTCTCTGTGAGCCAAGGAATTCTCTTTATTACTGAAGGAAGTTCGCCATACGTATAGTGAAGAACTACTTCATTGCCGCTGGAATTTCAGTCATTATATTGGGGTTATTCTTATTATAGACTGTTTTATTTACCTTGTTATCAGAGCCAATAATTGTTTAACTCCACTTTCGATTCGGGAACACAGTCTTACTTTAATGTTTTTCAGTAAACATTTCAGCTCAAATACTTCCTTAGTGGTCGTCATTATTTCAGGGTGATTCTGGGGGTTGCGCTCACATGTTTAATGGTTGAATTTGGTGATAAATGTAGAGTTCATTGATTATTTTTGAGCAGGGAACAGTTTTTAGGAAATCATTTAAAAATTAAAACTGACACTGACAGCGGATTGTCCAGAGAACAGTCAAGTAGAGAACAGCGCCCACCGTGTTAAAAGTTGGCAACAGATTTCTACCCCCACTTTTATAGATTAGGCGCGAAAATGATAAATTTCAAAATATGACAAGCTAAGTTAGGTTGAAAGAGGCAACCAGTAAGACAGCATTTTATATTGTTGGTTGCCTATAATAATTACACAACTTGTTTTCATAGGCAACTTTTGGTACACCAAACATCATTTTCCTATTACGGTTATTTTTCTTTTGAAATTGGGACATAAAAAAGAAAAACCTTTTTTGAAGGCATCCATTTATTATATGTAAAAACTTACATAAATTATAACATATTACATATTATTAAATAAAGTCATATACTCACATTTATCATCCTGGATGTTGTAATATTTAGAAATAACTAACAAGCGATGATAATTGATAAATAAAGAGAAATCTGGGTACAACACATGAGAATGCAACAAAATATAAACAGTTATACAACCTTAAAACGGTGGAAAAGAGCAGACGAGAATTTTCACTTCGAACACTTTGCGAACAAGCGGCCAAAACAACAATGGCGAGCGCGTGACGTGTAGAAGAATGGCGCATAGCGCCAGAGAATGCGCAGCATGTGTATCGTGTTGTCTCCCATTGGTCCGTTTTCAAATAGACCGCGTCCGTATGCAGCGCTACCACCCTTGTCCAGTGCTACCCAGATTTCTGGTGACTAAACTAGGGCCGAAAGTTACTAGATTCCCCAAGTGACCTTGAATCACCCACTCTGACATATTAGCGCCGCCCCCCTGGGATTGTCAGTTTGGTTAAAATGACATTTGTCAGCTGATGGCATTAGGCGTTTTCCACTTGTTAAATAGCTTTCGATATCAGCCAATGAGGTTTCTAGAAATTTAATTCAGTGCGCACTAATTTTGAACTATGGAAACCGCTATTAGTAATTAGTGACAAAATCTAGAGACTTTTATCTTTTAAGTTTCAGCGGTAAATTTGAAGCAACAACCAAGATTCCCGTGCCAAACCATGCCAAACCCCTAAGACCAAAGGGCAGAACCTTCGACAAACCCTAGATATGATTTATTGAATCAAAATTGTGAAATATCATTTTTATTAAGTAGTAATGTAACAAATAAAAAAATCACAAAATGACACTAACGAAAGTACAAAATATTATTCTCCATTTTAACAAATATTATTAGAGAAAAACGAATTTAAAAAGCTCAGCTTTCGACAACGAATATTATATTATAAAAAATAAACAATGGCCTCTTCAATGTACATATTTTTAAATCTGTGATATCATATCAGTAACAAAATTATTAAGTATCTCTTCAAACAAAATAATCGCTTTAAGAATAATTTCACCAAGAATTAAAATATATTGAACTTTTTCTTCTTCTTCTCCTTAACCTTACTGGTGGAAGAAGATGTAGAAGATTCAGATTCATCGATATCCTTATCGGCATCGACTTTATTTTGATGACTCCCTTTAAACTTTAATTTGATCTTATTTTTAAGCTTCTTGCTACTCTTTTCTTTTTTAAACTCCTTAGAATCTGAAGATTTAACAAACTCGGCCTCCTTCTTGGCCGTGTATATATTGAGCTGATTGTTAATACTGTCATCTTCTTCAGCTTCACGAACGCGGTCCATTTCCAAACACTCGATTATTTCATTACGCCTCTCCACAATTTCTACCAACCTGCATAAATAATGAACCAATTAGAAATTATTTGAAAAACTTCGGGAAAAACGGTTTACAAACCTATTAATTAAATCCTCCTCTCTGGCTTTATCCGAATCAGTCTTATTGGCTTCCGGTTGCAACATCAAGCACCGGATTTGATACTCCACATCTGCATGTTCCTCCTCCAATCGATGTTGCCTTCGCAAATACATGAGTTCGGCTTGTTTCCGGAACAACTCGTTCTTTTCATTGACCAACTCGAATAACTGCAAAACGAGATCCTCCACTTCCGGCGGCAGAGAATCCTCGTGGTTATCATTGGGCCCCTCGCATTTATCCCGGATTAGGTGCTCCAACCGCACGCCCTGTCTTTCGAGCCCCTGTTGCTGAGCCTCTATAAGTTCCAGCTCGCGCTTCACCTCGACCATCGGCAGCGACTGTATCGTCCTCTTCTGCGGGATCGGCCGAGAGGGCGCCTGCCCTTTTCTGCGCTTCCATTTGCCGTAAGTGCTTTTGTTGGGGGCGCTCAGACTAGAGGAATTCTCGCTGGACGAATCGGGACTTTGCAGTTGGCTCTGTCGGATCGTCATGTTGGTCTCGTCTTTGGCGATCTTCTCCCTGTCGTAATCGTCGTCGATAAGAGGCAATAAGGCCACTCGAGATTGCGGGTTCAGGGGGGTCGAAGTGGGCGGGAGGGGCGCCTTTTTAGTCTTCCTGAATTTCGGGGTGGATCTCGGCGAATGCGTCTGAAATATTATCATAGAAAATTGAATATTAATTACTGCGTGATTCGATATCGATGTACGAAATCTTGGAGACCGATTCCTCTAGTCGAAATAGGAAAGAAAGGTTCTTATAAAGTATGGTCCGAAAACGCCTAATAATAGGTACAGGGTGTCACACTTAAAATTTCCAGTACATTTTCAAACGGTATATGTCAACCATTTTCAGAAAAGCTTTTGACGATTTCCGTATCTTCATTAGTTACATAGATATTGCGATTTCAGTGCAGCTAATCAAGTGACAAACGACAAAATTTTAAAATTTAAAGCTTAGAGAGCTTTTAGTTGTTTCAATACGTTTCTAGTCTAATGCTTCTTTTTTCAGAGCTACCGCGACTTGAAATAGATAGGAAACTTTTGCAAACAAAAGAGGCACTATTTTCCAAATGAGAAAAAGTAAGAGTAAAAATGCATTGAAACAAAAAACCTCCCTTCGTCTAATATGGTATAGGCTAAGCTATCTGTCCAAGGAATTTTCTTGTAATTTTTCAATTTTAGTTTTCGGTTTTCTGATCAGCTGTACTAAAATCTCAATATGTCTGGAATTAATGAAGATACAAGAATCAACAAAAGCTTTTATGAAAGCTTGTCAGATAGGCTTCCTTTCTTATCTTAAACTTTTCCCCGACTGTTGTTTTCATACCTCCGAAAAATCTACTGGAAATGATAAATGCGACACCCTGTATCCATTGGACATTTGAGGATCATGGTTTACAGGAACTTTTTCTCTTATATTGACGAAAGAAACCGGTCCTCAAGCATTAGAACATGAATATTGAATCACGCTGTATAAATTAAAAAGATACAGAGCCTTTGGAGTTGGCTGTGCTAGTTTGATTGGTCCCTCAGTAAACCTAGCAACCCCAAACAATATGGCGTCTCATCCACTTCCACAGCCAACTCCAAAAAGTACCAATAATGAAATTATGAGACAACCAAAAAACGAACTTACGACACTCTGAGATGGACTAGAAGTTAGAGAACTGGGTCCGGATTCGTTCGGAGGTCGAGGCGCCAACTTCTTCTTCCTCATCGTATTGTTCAATCCCGAACTCGATATCGAAGTCGAAGAACCGAAAGTGCCTGAACTGTTGATGGAAAGGCCGGATTCGCGAGGCTTCGGCTCGGGCGTCACGGTCCTAACAAAACGATATTTCAACATCTCTTCATGCACACACGTAATTAACAATCCAATCACACAGTGGACGGAACAAAGAATGAAAGAGCGTCTAAAGGGGCCAGTTAACAGAAAACGAGACAACGGTAGGCGCATGTTAAACAGGATGGGTTTTCGTGTAACGTTAATGGCTGACTCACTTGGAAATGCGAGGCTTGGGAACCGGAACGTCTTTTCCCGATCCATCCTCGTCTTCTTCGCCCTCGCTCCAGAACGGATTGAGACTGATCCGGGGCGCTTCGATTCTTTTCCGGGTGGCCGGCAACGGGCGCTCTGCTTTACCGACCTCGTCCTCGAACGGATTCATGCTGATGCGTTGCACGTAAAGCGTGGGCCTTTCGACCCCGCGAGTCTTGATCTTTTTGCGGGCCAACGGTTTCGGAGCATTCGCATCTTCTTCGTTATCTTCATCGTCGCTGAATGGATTAAGGGATTTGTTGTCTTCCACGGTTTCTTCGTCGAAAGGATTCAAATCTTCCGGATACTCTTCTTCTATTTCTGGGCCATCTTTGAGTACGATTTCTTCTTTAGGATCATTTTTGAGTAGGATGTCTTCTTTTGGAGGATCATCTTCACGTGGGATTTCTTCTTTCGCGAAATCGTTTTTGACTGCGATTTCTTCTTTCTGAGGATCATCTTTGAGTAGGATTTCTTCTTTTGGAGGATCATCTTCAAGTTGGTTTTCTTTTTTAAGAGGATCATTTTTGACTGGGAATTCTTCTTTTACAGGATCATCTTTATGTGGGATTTTTTCTTTTGGAGGATAATCTTTGAGTGGGATTTCTTCTTTCAGAAGTTCATTTTTGATTGGGATTTCTTCTTTTTGGGGATCGTCGATAGTTTGGTTTTGTTCTTCGATTCGTCTCGAATCGTCCGAAATTTCGATGACAGATTCGCTAACGTCCGAAATCGAAATGATCGAATCATTGTCCATTTTAAAATCGTTTTTCTCCTTGCCGACACTATCATCATCACTATTACCAAAGTTGCCATTATTGCTCAACTCTCTAGAAGGCACTTGCTGATTATCGTCATCGTCATCATTAATTGTCGCTTCGTTAGCCAACGATAACGCGTTATCATAATCGTCATCTCCAGACTTCCCGGTCTCGAAAAGTCGCATCCTCGCCTTGACCAGGGAGACGTCGGACTTATTGGTATCTTTGGTAACAACAAGAGATTCCTCCAGTTCGCTACTGGCATCTACACTACTTTGACTTAAAACTAACAAACTGTCCGTACTATTTACACTAGAGTCTTTGATTTTCACGTCATCGATAAATTTGTCGGTAACGGAAGGGGGCGAACTTGCCGGCAGATCCGGCGGCTTGTCATCCTTTTTACCGCCGATCTGCGTCGACATGAAGAAGGACCTCGCCTGCGAGAACGGCGTTAAAGTCGCGCTCTTCTTCAAACTGTCATCGTCGGGAGACTCGAGGGCCGTTTCGAACCTAGTGCTGTAATCGTCCGAGTCCTTTTTAAGACTGGCCGACTTCTCCTCGTCCGATAAAGAGCGCGACAATACCGACTCGTCCTCGCGCCGTTTCTCCTCGTCCGGGCAAAGCTCGCAGCAGAATTCGCCGCTTTCGGTCTCGTAATAATTGGCGAGGGTCAACTGGCTCGAGCAGCGGGCGCACTTGAAGCACACTCGATGGTACAGCAGCTTGCCGACGTTGAGACGTTCTGCGAGGAAAACGGGGTGCGCGCATTTCGCGCACGGCTCCCTCCTGGTTATTTTACCGACGACCGGGGACGAGACCTGAACGAACGACAATTTTAAAACTACCCCCGGACCTTTCCCGGCTCGCCTTTTGGGTTTTAGCAAAATATCTCGGGCTTGTACTGACCCATTATGTCCAGGCTTTCCTCCTAAGATGGGAACAACAAACAGTGTGGGTTAAGGAACGGTCACCGCCATTTCGGGCGTCATTTCTGTGCAATATGCTCTCTTTTATCACTCGTACGATGAAAGTTTTCGTGAAATAAAGTCGTTAACACAAAACCCGTCCGCTAGTCGAACATGCGTGCACTACTTTACTTTGTGGTTTTATCGCGTAGCAATTATCGCTAAACTACGGAAAAAGGAAATGAAATTAACTTAAAAGACGTGACTGGTCTCTCGACCGCTCGGAAAATTTCTCTCTATCGCTACTCGACTACTGTTAATAATAATAGCCGACTAATTAAACGAAAAAACTAAAGAGGACATCGTTATTGTGCAATTATCGCCAATTGAAGAGAAGCATGCCTTTATGATATCTGAAGAGAAAATATAAGAGATTATGAGGCGCAGTCGAGTGCACACAAAAACTGAAGAAAGTGACAAACTCTCTCAAACTTCAACTCCATTTACAGTCTCTCTCAAAGCCAAAAGAGGAGGAATAAAAAAACAGTCAGTAAAAAGGTCGATAAACTAGACATCTGTAAACGAACGCATAAGTAATTTAATTACTTGATTCTCGACTCGGAGAGACATCTATCCATGTAATAAAATTATACTTGAAATAAACCGCGACCGATCCCAAAATTTAAATCGAGTGTTATTTATTAGAAAGCGCGACCCAAACTTGATAGACTTTTTTCGATATCATTTATAATTATGCATTGGCGAGTGAAAGTAATAATTTGACGAAAATTTCGTCCACTTTTCATCTCGCTAACTTGAATAATAAAAAGTTGGTGTAATTTATTTTTACAATTTAAAACAAGGCAGGTGTTTTCAATAATTATACAGGTGGTGCTTAATATTCCATTTTGTACAACACATAAACCTCTAAATTACCTATTAAACCCACACTGTTCATCTCAAATTTTATACTTATTTTGAAAACCCAAAAGTAAAAATACAGTACGATCGAAAAAATGTTTCCCATATAAGAAACGTCATTTCGATCGCCCTATACGATATAATTTTCACATCCACCACCGATAAAGAGAATAATTAGAAAATTAAGCGTTTTCACTTTCGTGAGAGCATTAGAAAAAAGCGTGAGGAAAACCATCAACATGCAAGTACACTCACAAGTCACAATAACTGCACACTACATTAAAGTTCTTAAACGCCCAAGAGTTCCCATAATGATGATGGATAATGGAGTACGAGCCTCAAAAAGAGGGAAAATGCATGGAAATAATGATGTGAGGATACCAAAAGCCGTGACTAAAAGTACGATAAGAAATAAAAATGAAGAAATTATTTTTCCAAACACCTACTACAGAATAACCAAACGTACCATTTATTTCTAAGTGCAGGCGCAGTGGCGTAGCAAAGAATATCAAAGCGAGGACACGAAATTGCACGATTTTATTCAGACCTTCCTTAATCCACGCCACTGAAGAACGAAGGCACTTTTCGCCAACATGCAAAACTTGAATTATTACAATCATTTCGTACCTCGAGAGATAAAATAATGACACGCCATCGGAATAATAATCATACCACGAAAATTCCAAGTAACATGTAGAGCATTATAAAAATGGTAATTATGTATTATCGAATTTCGGCGATTAGAAAAATGTGGAGCGATATAAGCGGCGAAAATACGAGATAATTACTACTTGAACGGAAAGACAACACAGCACATTGCACAAAAATAACGAAAAACATGTAATTATGAAAAATGTGTTACTCACTTTAGTGGGGGGGCTTGTGGAGGCTGGAGACACGATTCCGTGATCTGGAGATGAGACCGGTCTTTTCGGGGCTATTCTGGATGGTGATTTTCCTGCAAAGTCGGGAAAAATGAAACCACGAAATAACTCATAATAATGGTAAAACCCCGCCCGGTTCAGACGCTAAAGAAAATTGGATTTGGGCAATTTCACATTTTCGCGACTGATTTATAATCCCCTTGAACATCGAGTGCCCCTTTTTTAATACATCAACATCATCAGTGATCGAAAGACCAAAGCAAAGTAGAATGATGCCATAAAAAAATAAAGGTCGGCTTTTTCGGCGTGTAACCAACAACGGATAAACTCGCAATTTCCTGTCGATGACGTAAATTATTTCGATCCAGTCATCGCCATTATCATTATAATTATTTCGATGAATTTTCGCGTATACCCGGCGACTTCTGATGCATCACAGGTCGAGGATCAATAACATCGGTAAGAAAATCGTGACGTAATAACGGCAGATCCAGGTACAATGACTTTTGTACTCCTAGTGGAGTAAGTATAATTTTATGTGTGAACTATTAAATTATGTAATGACTCTGCGAAATACATACATAATAATGACGAGGAAGAGGAAACGCGTCGAGTGACGAGGCGAGAACGCTCTTTTGAAAAATTCCCAACCATTTTTTTTTTCTTCAAAAGGCTCGATTACAAACATCTGTATACGCGACAATGATACGGGATTAGAAGAGATGAAAAAATACGAGAGAAGAGGTCGACTTGTGTATAATCCCAGAGATTTATTCAATGTCGACCGGGTCTCCAGTTTCCATAACTTCTAGAGGTGTCACACACCTCACCTAACTTTTTGACCGAAGATTATTTTTATTCAGGTCGGACTTATTTATGGGCACGCTTTTGATGTACTACACGTCGTTGTGAAAATTTTGACATTTACAAAAGTGCTTTCGCTTTTTCACCACTCGACCCGATCGAATTGTATCTAGCGAGAAGGATCCGGAGGAAATTTCTAAAATAATCCAGATAACGATCTCGCATTATTGTTATTAAAGTGGGGAGAAAGAGAGGAGAGGCCGAGCCTTCTAATCAATAGCGAAATCGCACTTTAATTACCCTTTGACCCGAAAAATGTAATAAAACGTGAGCGCGGCTAAATGATTTCGAAATCCACCCCGAACAAAACCGTTACTTAATACAAAAGCCTCGATGATGGATAAATAATAACGATGATTGAGTTTTATTGAGAAATAAAGCATTGCGACTTGCAATAACTATTACCTTCGGATAAAATCGATTAATTTGCGGAAAATCGCTTATTTTTTCAGCGAAATAAACCCATTGACACACTTTCGAGATGGTCACGTACTAAATAATCGCCTTTTTTCGAAAATAATCAAAACCACAGACTTACCCTGAGTCACTGCGAAGGTTTGGTAGAATTGCGACAGATAGGTGAGGATCGAGAGTCGGTCCGGCACCGGAAACTCGACCATATCTTCCGGTTCCAGAAGCGCCGGAATTCCCAGGTGTCTCTCCGCAGTTCTAAAGGCCAGATCGTTGTTGTGGTAGATATCATCTTTATTCAACTTGGAAAAGTCGCTACAGACAACACAAAGAACGAGAAACGTTACTTTATCTCCCAGGTACGAAAATGCGGCAGATATGAAACATTAACCCGAAACGGATTAGATTACTGCCGCGGAGAGGAAGTCGCGTAACAAAACCGGGCGAAAAAATCGCAACCATGGGCGATTTTATCGCCGCATTAATTATGCAACAGAACTGGGTTATAAATTTCATCTCGAATCGCGGCTTTCTACAGAACTAGTTTGACATCGACGCGGAATCAGAAATCGAACCGGCCGATACTAATCATAATAATCATCGCGAATTGTCCCAATTTCGAAAAGACCTTGCGAGAGGCGCGAGACCGTTATAGCTGCCAAGGTAAAGGAAAAACTGAAAATGGTCAAAACAGAGCGGAAGCCGTATTTATACCCGGCGACCATGTATGGAATTGAGGGCCTCTTTCAGCTTTTATAAATACAACACAACGGCGTTACAGAGTCGAGAGTTGACCACTCCACACACAGAGAGTTTGAGTTTGAGGTCAAACGCCTTCGGTGCGTGGAAGTGCTTATAAGGCAGGATAATTAAATTATTTTCGTTCTTTCTTCCATCATCCGACCCGTAAAAATGACGTCCTTTACGCTCAAAACGCCAGAGCCTTGGATCTCGTCACGAGATGAAAAAACCTCGAATTGTGCATTTCTGCGCCGTTAAATTTCAAATTGCGTCCGATTCGGAAAAAACGGCGGTCGCGCCCTCCGGTCCGTCCCGGCGAACAGTACATTCCTCAATTAGGATCGACACGGGACTAATCGCCGGCAATTACCGCCAATTAATTCCGCAGTGCGGCCGAGAGTCGCGCGGTTAATGGCACGTATCGGATTTTCATGATCTGCGGTAATAAAATCATAACGACGCTCACATCAGATCCGGTCTGAAATGGTGGATGATGGCGCAAAAGGCCAGGCCGTCTCTCCACGAAGTCGTCATGTTGACCACGTTCACTCCCGGGTAGCCGTCGGTCAAGCGGCGACACCACAGCTCGAGGCCCTTCGTCCCTTTCCGTTCGCCCATCGCTCAGCTGAAAGAATCAACGGTCATGTAAAATTTCGCAAAAATCTGAACCAATCTTAAAGTCAAGCAAATTTTATACAGGATGGATTCTTCACAACAATCCAAGGTCGGGTACAAAGGGGTCCTTTTCACCTCTGATTATCCTCCAATTAGTTAATTGGAACCAATTGGAACTTTGAATGTGAAAATTAGAAATTTTCATTATTTTTCACAGAATTATCAGTTCTGATTAATTGATTAGAGGTTAATCAAAAGTGTAAAGATCAGGCATACAACTATCCCAAGTAAGAATCGAAATCGATTTTTATTTTTAACAAAATTTTATACAGGGTGGGTTCTTTACAAGCATCCAAGATCGGGTCTTTATAGTTGCCGTCTGGATTTTGAGAATATTGACTTTCGGGAGGACAACCTCTTTTATGGCTCAGTAATAAGTTGACAATGGTGAATGGACCTAGCCTAGGGCTACAATATGCGGCAGGTATACGCAGGTATACGCAGGTAGACGTAAGCTAGATCCATTCCCCATTGTCAACTTATTACTGAGCCATAAAAGAGGTTGTCCTCTCAAAAGTCAATATTCACAAAATCCAGACGGCAACTATACATCTCTGATTATTCTAAAATTACTTCATTGAAACTTTAAATGTGAAAATTGTATTGTTTTCCACAGTCACAATTGTCAAGAATTCTAATTAGTTAATTAGAGAAGAATCAGAAGTCAAAAACCAAAAATATTCTAAACAAAATTCGTAAATGCTATTCTATGGTCTGGTATTTTCACCTCTGGTTAAACCTCCGGTGAGCTAACTGTAACTTTGAATGTGACCCTCTATATTCTCTTTAACCAGAATTGTCACAGTCTAAGGTTCCAGTTGGCTAACAGAAGAATAACCAGATGTGAAAATACCGGGCTTAAGTTAAGCAAAAGAAACCCTATTGAAATTTCACACACTACTACAGGAGATGTTTCGTCTTTCAAATTCATACTTAGGATGTAGAAATGGAATAATAAAAACATCTACCATTTTTCTAAATGCGTACATGACCAAATTTCCAGAACACCTCAAAAAGTGGTGGATTACGTATGGTTTTTAATTATGTAAAAACCCGAGGTAAAACCCCAGGAAACCCTGATTTAAAAGACATTTCAAGCATGTACCTATGCATTCACATGATATATCGACAGAATATGTGGTATCTTCAACCCGATTTTGAAATTCGAACTAGACTCCTAGAAAAACTTGTATGAGAACCAGAATTTGACATACAAAGAGAAATACCAAATCAAATGATTTAATACAGTATGCCCCAAGATTCAACTCCGAAACTATAAAGGTGGATTCCTGAGTCACAATAATGAAGAAATATCCTTTATCGAGTAGTTGACCACCGAGTTGACCACCCAAGAAACTTGTGTACACCAATTTGCTAAATTGCCAAATTTGCCAGGAATTTGACAAAGAATTTGCCAAATTTGCCAGAAATTTGACAAATTTGCCAGAAATTTGCTGATGACTGTACACCAAAAGTGTCAGATGGTCAACCCCTCGTCCTTTATTCAAACGTTTTTAACAAGTAAAAAAAACTCATTATACTTAATTGTGTTTACTATTTCAGAAAAAGTAAAATAAATTCCATTGATCAAATACTGAAAAATTCACCGCTTAAGTATGTAAAAATAAAAATTCGCAAGAATCGAAATCGATATTGATCTCAATCAATACAGGGTTGGATTCTTCAAAATATTCTAAGACAAAATTCCGAGCAAAATTCCTTATAAATTTTCGTCTAGGTACTTTTGAAGAAATGGAAATTTAGCCTTAACTATTGAAAACTTGAATATTTGTACTCACAGTTTCCAAATTCGCAAAGTCACAGTAGAAAGCCAGTTTTTACGAATCAAAAGTAACACTAGTTACTAAATCTGGTTCTTCATTACAAGATAAGCCGATATTGAAATTAAAATTCAGGTTTCTGTTGATTTGGTGAAATCAGCAGCCTTAATTGTCCCGAACCGAAGTAAACTGGTCGTACTTTAGTGTCGTAATAATCGTCTTTAGCCTCGTAATGGCCGTAATGATGACAATAAATAAGGAGGATCGTGTGAGAACGACCCAGTGACATTTTCCAGCCACGACCATAATAATGTGCACCACGCAATTACACCCATCAAACCATCTCAAACACATTCACAAAACGACCATCACCACCACCGCACCGCGCGCATCCAGAGACAGCCTCCACCAGAGAAAATAATCGACCGACTCTTTATGTTAATGACCCGCTTGCTCATCAAGCCGCGAGACGTATAAATTGTGAATTAAGTCACGTCATTACAGAAAAACCGACTCCCCGACCCGGCTCAGCTCCGGTCGAAACATTTTTACGTGATTTACGTTAACGAATCCCGGCGGGACGTCAATTAGACTAGTCCGGGCGAAGAAGTCGCCTTTCCTCGTAAATAACCCGAATAACGTTAAAAATCGCGCGGAGATCGAGATCGGAGATCAAGCGACGAACCCGCGCTTCGAAATTTCAGGATTACGGCAGATCGGCCGACACAAAGAGCGCGATACACGTTCTCCCCTGTCACTGCCGTTATTATACAACTGCGCACGGATTAGTGAATGTGGGATTAAGTTTTGAACCGTTTTCAGTCTTGGCAATAATAATAATAATAACGATTGTACAACGACATTTTACGTAACTCTGTTAACAACTCAACTCGCTAACTACAATATTCTAAACGCGTACACAACGGCTCGGTGCCGGTGCGTATTATATACCTACACCGCCGATAGAGATCTGAAAACAATAAATTAGTACGTAGGTACTTCCCTCTACATAATAAAACTCGGAGCTGGCACGAGAATGTCGTAATGGATAATATTGTAAGAATGCCTTCGCAAATAGGCCAAAGTGTATGTGTAAATATAAAGAAAGAGCTCAAGAATAATAAAGAACACGTGGACGATAATTAACCGCACAGGTGTGCCTCTCTCTAATGGGCATCATCCTCGCGCACAAATAACGATGAATAAGTTGCATCACTTTGCGTTTTTGTCGAGTAAGGGGAGCCGATAATTTCAAATAAATTCAAGAATTAATTCTCGAAAAGCGATAATGCGAAGGCGTGGGCAGTTTGTCTCTCTCGATGTATAAATAATAAATAAACGATGGGCGAATAAAGTACAATGGAACCTATTTAGTAGAGTCCCATCACCATTCAATGTAAAGTTGGATGCTGGATGTGCGGCATCAAGGACGAGCGAGACGCCGATCTGTCTGAGTCTGGCGATGGCAATGAGAGAATGAATGGTGAAGTGAAGTCACGTTTGCCGATACACGAAATTAATAACATCCTGTTTAACTACGTTCTGCCAAAACTAATAATAATATCTCCTATAAGGCGAAAAAATTTGTTATAAAAGAGTTCTTTGTTTTTTTTCCTTTACGGATTTGTTTTGGTCGTTTTGTGGTCGCCGAGATTGGATGGTATAGTACAGATAAATCACAAAGCTTTTATATTATAGATATCAATTTGTCAAAAACTTCTCTTTTTTTAAACCGTTATTACCTCTATTAGAACCTTCCGATAGTCCGGAAACAATAACAGAATTGATTCTATTGGAAGCACTAAACCTACATTACGTCCAATAACAACTAACTGTACAAGATAATCGTCACCTACATAAATTTCGCACTTTTTCTTTTCTATTTGATGATGGTCACTCACTAATCCAATCTACAAACCAATTAAAAGGAAAGCGTTTGTGAAAATGTCAACTTTCCTATCGGTCGAGTACTCATATTATGGATAGACGATAAAAGATGGTGACATTTCCTGAAATAGTCTTGGAGAAAATAATTGGATCAAACGGGAAAAGCGCATAACTTACTCAACTATAGAAAAGAGTCATCACTGATGGTCAGTTGAGCCGATTTCGACTGTCCTACACAAGATAAAAATTCGACAGCGTGAGCTGGTCACGCTAATGGTAACGGTCCCATCATGAATCGTCATTTATCCGAAAATCATCCTAATGAAAAAACGGCCCACAGACCTGACGATAATTAACCCAATTCAATTTTGAAAAAAATTATAAATAGGTGCCAAGATTGTTATTAAAACTTTCGAAATGTACCGCAAACACAAAAACACATAAATTCATATTGGCGATTGTAAATATCATAAAATGTAAACAAATAGTCATATTAATAGTAGAGAGGTTCGAGAAGAGAAAATGCAATCTTGAATTTGTATCCGCGAAGTACCTGGCTTGGCAGTAAAAAGGTGCGGCATTAATAAAAACTAAGACCATCATCATCTCCTAACAAATAATAATTGATGAGGAAATGAAGGTTTCTACTAAATACTTCACTAATTACGACTTACACAACTCATCAGCGACGATGACGAAACAGATGCGGAAATTGGAGATAATAAAAATTGGACAAATTATAAAACTCCAATCGAATCCGACTGGATTTTCGAAAGTCGCATGAAAACTCGCAGAAAATTTATTTATAGAACGCATGTGTACTACACTCACGGGTATAAATCGCATAAAAGCTCGATTCTAATGTGTCATTCTGCCAAGGACGACGGTTTACAATCCGTAAATGGCATAAACGGCCACTCAATCCGTAAGGATAAATGCAAGACAAAAGAGTGCGATTTTTAGAGAAAAAAATCCGATTTAATTCCAGAGGCCTTCGATCGCATTATTAATGTACTAGTTCTACTATTCTGCGATTGTAAACATGTGCGAAATTATTCACTGTCGCAACGTTTCACCATCCACATTTAAATTCCACAACAATGACCGCAAAGCGAATGACAATAACTGAACAATATAATAATAACAAAAATAGAATTTGAATATACGGTACGGTCTCGCTCCAATTCTTCCGCTTCTGAACGATGTTAACTCGAAAAGAGATAATAAAGAGACAAAAGGGAAATTCATCATTTACGCGGTTTTTGTTCCAAAAAACTGAATTTAAAATTGAGCTCGATTGTGTATGCATGCACACGATGAAAGTGCGATTTCGTAAAGATTAAATTATTACGTAAAAATCCAGATTAAACTTACAAAATACGCATTAAAGACAATCAATTCCCTTTGTGAATTTTACTAATGAACCTGTAATAATGATCCAATGAAGTATACTGATTACATGAAAAATGTGTACAACTTTTATACCCTATGGAAGAATTGCGAGAAACTTTGGTTTCGTGGTACTTAAGTACCTAAATAGAAAAAGACAATAACAATCTTTTACTATTGGGACTTTCCCATCAGCCTACATTATTTTTTTTGTGCACTTGCACGCGAAAAAAATATGCGGTGCAGAAAATAAGTAATCGGAGAAAAAGCGAAAAAGTCGAGGAAAAAGTTTCCAAATGCCATGACTTCTTACATTTTCATAACATTAAAAATGGTCAAACATCTGGACAAAACTTGAGAGAATGTAATTATCCTGACTAATTAGAATAACAGCCTAAAAAAATTTCCTATGTCAAGTTTTCTGTCTGAATAAGTACTTGACGTAATATTTATTATTATGAGTACTGAAATGTAAAAATACAATTACTCAGAATTAAAATCTAGATAATGATGCCAAAAAAGTAAACAAAGCACCAGATTCTCATCCGGAGAGTGTCGAATCTACATAATTATCGAGACACCTGTTCTTCGTATTAAACGTTTTGCATACTGTAAACTATCTTCTACTCGTTTATGATGATGGTAAAGAAAATGAATGTAATTTACGAAATTGCATTTAGCTAGGACATATTACTTGAAACTTTCTAACAAGATAAATCCTGATCGTTCATTACAGACTTCACACTTTGAATCGTTAAAATTAAGTAAGTAAATGGAAATTACTTTAGCGAAATTAGTACTTAGGTCAAAACGATTTCCGTCCTAGCGTGCACACTTGTGAAATTTTAATAAATTTGACCTAGATCGAAAATTAAACTAATTTGTTTTGTCAATCTATTTCATCTCGAACCTGATCGATATTCGATCGACAACAATCGAATATCGTTGATTTTTACAGTTCGGTAAATAGACGCGCAAGTTCGTATAAATAAATTTCACTCTCATTATAACATTACATCGACCCTGATTCGTGACACGGATACATGTGGTTAATACGAATTTTTTTCATCTCGTATGCTCAGTTTTCGTTTTATTATCTTGGGTTGGGACTTGACGACGTGAAGAAACGATTTGCATACGAAATTGCAGAGGCAAAGAACAAGCGAAACATTAACCCAGAACTTGAAAAACGAAAACGATCCACTGGAAAGAAAAGAAATCAAATCCGCCCAAAAATATTAATAACATCCAGAACAACATAACAATAACAACAATAAAAAACCATAAAAATATGATAAATAAATGAGATCTCACCTAATGAACTCGATGTAAGCAATAATAATGAATGTGGGTCTTTTACAAAACGATCCAGGAAACGATTATAAATGAGTAAAATTGATTGCGGATTGAAAACACGTGTTTACGTTTTAGAATGTCTCGTGAAAATACAAACACGAACCGTACACGACGACCGTTAACATAAAACTGAACTCCGCTTTAGCCCGAGCCAGAGGAGCGTCTAAACCCGCCACAAAACAGAACTGAACTGAAAACCGACGATATGTGCGCCTATGGCAGACAAACCAACTTCTCATTCTCGTACTCGCACACAAACCGAGCCGTCTTTCGAAAAAGGGACGAGAAAGAGGAGGAGGAAGCGTCTTCTCTCGTCTGGGCCTCTCTGCATGATGAATTCTGGGCCCAAAGCGCCGAGCAGGTAGTTCGGCGTGTTCCCAAGGATGAGGATATACACACGTCGACATCTTGAGCACCCGAAAGAACGAGAAAAAAGCGGCCTAGACTGGGTGGTGTGGGGCGCAGTGAAAAGGAAGGTGAAAAAAAGCTCCATTATTTGTGTTTCTTCTGTAGCGTACCATGTGAAGAGAGATTCGAGAGGTCTGTTTCGGGATCAAAGGAACAAACACCGAAATCGAAAACCCCCACTTTCGCCTCGCTCCTTCATAATCATAACCATCATAATCGACGAGGGTTGAATAATAATTATCCGCAATTAGACGAGAAACGCGAACCGAATGCGGCGAAAAACGTGACTCACGAGATTATCGAGCCATTTTCGATATTATTTTGTAACAAAACTTAGGCAGAGATATCCGAACTCCCAGTACAACCAAAGTCTGACTCACAAGATTTAAGCCGATAATTATCTAATTAATCACATAAATAACCGTTTGATAAAGATAACGATCGTGGTTGGTGAAATCTCTTGAATCGAATTATTGCGGACATCATATTTCCTGGCGTGATTATGCGGGAGGTATAATTTGGAGGCATTTTTACCGTAAACCCCAGCGGAAATTACACGTGTAGCGATTTTCCCTCTTCAAACTTCCCATGAACCGAACTCACGATGATGAGAATTCGCATGCACGCACATCATTACTGTATTATTCATACAGTTCTTTCAAAAGAACTATGCTCCATACAGAAATTAGCCAATGACACTTCCCGATGCGCGCGCATCCAAATACTGGCAACATCATTTCGAGCCGCCTGTAGAAAATCCGAAATCTCCCATAGTGAAATTTTCCCAAAATAATGATCAAATTAATGCGGATAACACCACACAACTGAGAAAAGAAATGGTGATCTTCAGGTTGTTTCCAGGTTATGTTACGGCAGGGCTTATTATAAGTCTTGGATGAGAAGAGATGAAAGAAACGGCTCCTCTCGGAGTCTGGCGCCGACATCCAACAGGACCAAAAAAAATCGAGTAAGAAATATCGGCCACCCTCCGCGACCTCACACACGAAATTCCGAATCTCATCCTCGGAACGCACATAAATTACGTCGAAACCATCAAAGCGATTAATAATAATCGTTAATTGATCGTCACGGCCGAAGCGGAAGTGGATTATAAAATGCGCACAAAAAGGCACCCCGACCAGATACCGGAATATTAGTCATGTACGAGTCGCGCCATTAAAGTTTCATTAAATGTTTTTGCTCGTATTATACTATTCAGGTATGGGGTGATTGCACCTTTCGCAATTTATTAGTTCACACCATATAAGAGCGCGACTCTGCATTATTACCTACGTCCAGCCACGGCGAGATCTTTAGCAAAAAGAGAAAAGTCCCACCCACCCGCGCGTTCGCGTATAATACGACAAAGACATTTTTTCGCGATCGAATGAGACGAACACTTGTGACAGAGGTTATAAAACTGATTCATTCCACCGAGACGATCTTTTATCCGTATCGCGGTGACCTCACTCAATTATTACACGACCTTTTTAACCATCTCAAGTATATGAGTGCACTTTAAATACGTTCATCAGGAGATTAAAAATTAAAAAAGCGCAACCTGTCATCAGGTACCGGATGCACTGAAATACGCCCCTTGAAAGAAGCTCAAGTACGAAAAGTTTCGAAGGCGAAAAAGCCGAGTAACTCGAGAGAGCTTTCCTGCCGGATTCGAGTTACCCACGTCCTCGCGACCACAAAGAAATTCGACTCTCGCCGCACTTTACAGATTAAAAGTTCAGGTGTCGAAAAAGCTCAGTCCTCCATTTCGGAACGGATGAGTAAATGCCACTTCTATTATAACACACGATGACGGTTCGAAAATAATACACCTTCGGGTCGCAATAATATAAGTTGCGGAGCTCGGCTCGGCCATGGGATGCATGGGAGATATAAATCCGGACGATATGCAATTTACCATTGGCGATCTTTAAAAGCGCCGGTCACGCATGATCTATTACGAACGCCCTGTATATTATCAGTGGAGGTACACTTCCGCATTTTATAAGTGGAGCTGGGGGAATTCGCACGGAACGGAAATTCTGCAAAACCTCACCAGGGGGTCCGCAACTCGTCCACGGTAAAATACCAGAAGAAATAAAAAGCGCAGAAGTAAATTGTGGGAGAAATCCGAGAACAATGCAGGTGGGCCAACTCAAATTTTCACTCGGACTCGAGACGCGGCCATAAGTGATACCGAAATACTGAAAGCGACGTGAAAAGCTCGCGTGATGCAGGTTTTTAGGTAATAAGCGGCGGCGCCTTTCGGTCAAAGCCGAACGAGAACCCCGGCGAGATCAGAACCTGATTTAATGGGGAAAAATAGCCACCCACCTCCGCCATTCAGACATGACCCAGGGCCGTATTTTTCGAAATTCTCCACGCGTTCGTTATTTCGAACGGCCGACCGAACGCAAGAGAGAGCCTCGCATGAGGAGATGGCGGAAGTCGTGCAAACTCCACTCGGGTTGTAATTACTTCATTATGCCGTGTCCGCGACCAGTTACCACCGTCTCGAAGTACCATCTAAGCACATAATATGCAGAAACGCTCGAGAATTTACCGTTTCGGAGCACGTATACGCTGCCGGGTCCGAAAACCTAAAATCGACCCACTGACCCGACCGCTCGAAAATCGTTGGTACCGGACGAAACTCCGAGTTTGCGGGCGATCCCGTTGAAAAATCGATCGGCCATGACAGAAATCGAAGAGGACGCGAAACGATCGTAATCGCGAAGTGTCTTCCGCTTCGGACGTGAGTACGCGAGTCGGACGCGGACGGAGCAGAAGAGACAGATGGCGCATTCGCACGCATGGAGGAGCGACCTCTGACCCCCGTGTGTACCGCGGATGTGTACAATAATAATGCCCGAGTCGGGGAAATTTTAATAAGACACGCGATATCCCGGTACCCCCGAGCGTCCTCTTCGTTTCACACGTGGAACGAGACCGCGCTTTCCGTGTAAATGATACCGAGAGGACGCAAATTCGCACTTTATGCGTTAGACACGTAACGCAACCGGTACGACCGATGCGGGGAACTAACAGTAAAAATTGCTCGAGTGTTTACATATGACGCCGCGCACATAGAAATGGGAAATTTATTCGAAAACGTCGCTCCGGGGACGGAGAAATCGATTTTGAATCGACACCTCTCATGGGAGACGAACCAACCACCGGAAATCTCGATTTCATGAGACTAGGGGTACTCTACAGGATCAATTTTTCTTAAAAAAATCAGGCATTTTAGAAGCAGCTCGAGACTTGTGTAGAATTGATCAAAACCCCACGTATAGAATACTTAATGGCGATGGTTAATTTTATTCCACGAGTGCATTTCCTGTAGAGCAACGTGACGAATATGTGATCTTTCGAACGTTTACTTTAATACTCAACCGAAGCGTTAATATGGTGGCCGTGTTTGCTTCCACGAATGATAGCCGCAAGTGAGCAACGTGTCATTTTAGCCATAAATTATAATAAATGCGCGTTTCCTGAAGAAACCTTGGAGACCTATGGTAGCAATCACTCCTCTTTACCTCTTTACCAAGTCGGTACTCAGTTCCGAGATAATGCCGAAACAGAAATACGGCAATTGGAAGCTAAACTTCTGGTTCGAAATTATCATTGTCTTCACAGTCCGCGGCCTACGGCTAATGGCCGGGCCATCGTCATTGTTTCGTTGTCGGAGTTAAGGTAGGTAGGTACAGAAACAACAAAAGATTAGGGTCGGCCCATTTCCGGTCCGTCACACCAGCGAAACGAGTTCTGTTCGATTTGAAAGCTAGAAAAGGGTTTAACCTTCGTGTAGGTTTTCAGGTAGGCCATCTAAGAACACGAATCATGCAAATTGAATAAGTAAAAGTGAAGTTAGGGTGGTACCTCTGATCTCGTATTTTTCCAATCAATCCGACTGGCTCTCAATGAGCGAAAAGCGATGCTGTCGGTTGAAATTAACTAAATTAGCAGACTCTGCTCTCATCATTACGGCACTGGCTCAAGTGTTTCATAATGTCAACGAACTGTCCGGTCTAATTGAAGACGAAATTTCCGAGAAGCTGCATAAGCGCAAATGAAATAAGTACTCTGAACCTCGTAGGTGTCCGAATTCCGGCAAACCCGAAATAATAAAACGCATTTTTATCATTGACCAATTTTTTTCTGGTTTTAGTTAGCCTAGTTGATAAAAGATAAATAGTGAAACCCAAGTCCCACTTTGCATTGTTCATTGCTGGTTTTATAGTGGCCGAAGAAAATATCAACAAAACTCTTTTGTACTTGCAACACGTACCCATTATTGAGATAAAATTAAATATTAGAGACGACAATGGACGTTTTATGCTAGCCGCGACAGAGTCCGCTGCTTTCTATATTTCAGACGCTTTCGCCACTTCATTTTCATAACAAACAAACTAAGTACATAAAAGCACTCCAAAAGTAGAGCGAAAATAAAACTCACCTGAAATTATTTCTTCGGAGATGTTATCCTCAAAATTTTCAAAGGCGAGTCGGTTTCCCACACGAAATTCAATTGGTCAGGAACTTGGAGATCTCGAATTTCGAAATTATTATCACCAATCAAAGTTAGGAACTGTTGAAAAGTTTGCGTATTCCGTACAGTACAGCTCAAAATGAACTCGTGAACTAGACAATTTTCAAATAAGCTTTTAACCGCACTTATCAGAGGCGGAAATAGTTCAAAGTCGTACACGATATCTGCGGCTATGATTGTGTGGATTTGCCCCAATTTCGAGCAAACTTCCTCGTCTATCTCCTCCCAAGGCAAATTCAAGACATGAGTTGATCCTTCAGGCTTGAAATCGGCAACACTTGTTGAGGTTTTGACGAAACTGTCGATATTCAACTCGATGTTGTCACATAAATTGGACAAAACTGCCAAATGACAATCACTAAAAATCACAGTTTTCACAAGAGACGATATTCGGAGGACTAATCCGGTTAATCCCACACCTGAGCCTAATTCCAGAACGGTCTTATTTGCGAATTCGTCCGGATTTTGGATTATCCACTCGGATAAAGCCAGAGCCGCCTGAAAATTTAAAAAAATCAAATTCTACTAATCGAATATTGTGACTGCAGAATTATACCTGCCAAGTTCTCAGGCCAGTGGTGCCTTCCGAAATGAGATTAGGATTCTCTTTCAAACTGATTATTTTCCCGCAAACTGGGTAATGTTTGAAACATTCATCGGTGGAAGGTAGCGCCACCAAACGGGCGTACTCTTCATAAAACTGTTCCTGAATAGAAGATCCCTGCGATTCCAGATGTTCGATAATGAACTTGATAAACGCTTTCTGGTAGTTAATTCTCACCGGACGTTTCAAAACCAAGTCGAGACCTACAGTTTCATCGATTATACGTTCTTGTAGCGATAAATCACCGTTTAGAATGCTCTAAAATTCGAGTATGTCAGGGATTTTAAAAGTTAGGTTAGAATTTCTGCACTCACCTCCCACTTAAAATTTTTCATAGGAACGTTGCACAAAAATTGCTTCTTCACATAATCCACCGCATTTAACTCATTTTTAGTTAACATATCGATGATAATCACACTTATAATACTGGACATTCATACCACATAAACCAGGACCAGATCAGGTACTGACATTAGACAATCGAGCAGTTTGAAATACAGTTTGACATTTAATTAACAGATGGCGCCATTTGTCGCATGGTCGTATATTTCCGGTAATTCCCAGGATTTTTCATATACGAGCCTTTTTAAATAATTTCTGTTTACTGAACAAATTCATTCTTGTTTAGCTGTAAAATTTTTAGGTCAATTTCCCCGGAAAAAGGTCTGGGGATTTATTAAGTCATTGCTGTAATAATAATGGAGATTTTCCCTCGAAAACCTTTTCATCCCTTTAGGTTTTTATGTATTCAAATTACGACCTCCCCTTTTTTTACACAGTAAAAAGGTATTGACCGCATCCATGCAGATAAAAAAAAGCGATTGGCACGGGGCTTTTGAACCGTGTGTAAACTAAAAAATCCTGACATATTACAAAATTTACGCTAGTTATTAACGAACGACCCTTTTTTGGCCATTTGAAAAAATCTCATTTGCTTTGTTGTACATACACGCGCTCCCTTAATGAAAGTACAAATGTATAAGTACTCAAAATTTGCTACCGTATCCTGCTAAAATGGGCACCTATGTAGATACTTAATTCTTTAGTTAGTGTCGCCTAGGGGTTGAAATGAGCCAAGGACCATAAAAGATGCGTGTACCCTCTACTTATTCAAATAGGTCCGGTCTCTCCTTCATTATTCATCGGTGCGTATAGGTTCAGCGCGATTTCCACCTTTTAACAATTATTTGATCTTCCCGAGGGTTGTTTATTGCTACTTCCTGCTCCATTTTGGCACTCACCCAACATTAAAACCTGCCGTTGCAACCCCCAAGAGTGCCGCCCATTCAACAATTTTAATAAAAAAAAGAGACCGAGGGGATATAGCCGGTATGCGAATGGAAAAATCCACACGGTCTCTGATGTTTACCTCTACACTTTGTGATCGTGTCATCCCCGATAACGGTAATTTAAAAACAACCCCTGAAGGCACGGATTTTAAGCAGGAGAAGAGCTCTCTGATTTTTTTTATTTCCGATAAAAAATTGCTTTTTCGTAATAATAAAGTGAGGGTGGTTCGTGTTATTCAGGTCGAGTTTTATGTAGATATTTATTTTAGGTGGTTCCGTGTTGCATATAAATTACTATAAATCCACCCCCCTAAAACTCATCTCCCTCATATCCGCAATCTTTTTAAAATGCATCAATTCTATTATGCATGAGACGGAAGAGCTTTCAGCCCAGTCGGGATAATCTTGATTTTCCGGAGATTTTCCGGAATAATTACAATAATTTTTGTCTTCCATTCATTCACTTTAATGAAATTCTAGAGTAGAATGAACCGGTTGTAGTATTTGAAAGGGTTTGCATACACTCGCCCCCGAGTAGACTATTGTGTGGAATGAAAATATTGATTCTTGGTGATGCGGGGGTTGGCTCGTTCGGGGTGGATTCGAGGCGTAAAGTTTCGTGCGTGGGCGGCGTGACGTCACCGAATACGGGGGCGCACTTGCGAGAGAGAGGTGTCGTCACTGAGCTTCCCCGTCCTATTCCACCCCCACGCGATCCTCCATGACCGAGTCAAGGCGAAAACCACCCCCGGATTTCCTCGATCGCACCACTATCATTATCGCACAGAAATCATCGGAAGTTTAATTTCCAATCTCGAGAGATTCCCGCCGATTCGGGTGGAAGGTCGTCACCCTTTCGGTTTTTTCTCGTAGGGGTCGTCAATTTCTGATCTCGGTATGGGCTTTTTATTGGCGAACATAAATCTTTCGCCGAGAGTTTTAACTGGAAATAAGTATCGCCGCGTCCATAAAAACCAAATACACTTGCGAGCAAAAAAATCGGCCCACCTAAATTTTTAGTGAAATTCAAAGTGTGGTAACTTCTGAACGAAAAGAGTAATTCCAAAAAACTTGGCATCCCTGGATAGCTACATTCTTGGGCTATCACCCGCCAGACGCTGTGTTTTATACAGGTTCCCTGAGTACGTTTTACAGGGTGTCACGTAAAGTTCTGCAAAAATGTTAAACTTTGGATGACCCCACGGTCTAGGAAAATTATGTAATTTTTTCTCCAAATGATCCTGGGATATTGTTACACTCATATCTTGGAACAACACTGGAAAAACCGACTCATTTTGTCCAACTACAGGGTGGTCAGAGAAAAACAATTTTTTGTGTCACCGTCATCTGAAAACGACTAACTGATGCATAGGTACTTTTTGATCATTTTCTCAAGAAATCGATGCCTGAATTGAAAGAAATAAATCAAAAATTCAATATTTAATTTGAAAAAATGCATTTCATGGAGAATTCATGAAGTTTTGAGAGCAAGGGGTAGTATTGAAAATGCCTTTTTTTAATTAAATATTGAATATTTGATTTATTTATTTCACTTTTGGACTTGTTTTCTCAAAAAAAAAGATCAAAAAGTACCTATACATCAGTTAGTCGTATTAAAATGACGGTGGCACGAAAAATTGTTTTTCTCTGGCCACCCTGTAGTTGGACAAAATGAGTCGGTTTTTCCAGTGCTGTTCCAAGATATGAGTGTAACAATATCCCAGGATTATTTAAAGAAAAAATTACATCATTTTCCTAGACCGTGGGGTCATCCAAAGTTTAACATTTTTGCAGAAGTTTACGTGACACCCTGTAAAACGTACTCAGGGAACCTGTATAAAACACAGCGTCTGGCGGGTGATAGCCCAAGAATGTAGCTATCCAGGGATGCCAAGTTTTTTGGAATTACTCTTTTCGTTCAGGAGTTACGCCACTTTGAATTTCACTAAAAATTTAGGTGGGCCGATTTTTTTGCACGCAAGTGTAAGTTTTCCCATCAGGGTGGTGGGTTAGGGGTGGCGAGAACGGACCCGCAGCACGATCTTTATCCGTCTGAATCCGAAAAAAATCAAATTGCTCCGCCAATCCGCCGTTTAGTCGGTGGCAAAAAGTCGAAGAAAGCCGCGATAAGATTTCCCTCTCGGCGAAAAAGCGAATTTCTTTCCCTTATTAGTCCTTTTTTGGGGACGGGGGGCAAACAATATTTCTGCGACTCGCGTGTGTTTTATTCAATCCGAATTTGCATCTGCTATATGAGTCCTGTATCAACCGACAATGGGTACGGAAAGAAAATAATAAACGAGAGAAAAGGGCAAAGACTGAAACGGCGATATGAAAAGGAGATACGGCGCAGGGGGTACGGACCTCCGATATGGGCACATTGACTGTTCCTCTCATAACCCCGAGATAAAGTGTCAGTGCACTTTCTTTTTCGAGGCATGCGCCACTTATTCACCACTTTATGATTCCTCCCCCCGTATCTGATTACCCGGAAAGGTATTTACGGCGCGGGTAATCGTCTCCTCGTTAATGGATCATTTTTCTCCGTAACTGAATTATGTATTTAATTCCGTGGCAATTTCAGCGAGGATGTATGGGGGTGTTGCCATTGTGAATTGTAATTCCGCCAGGATAATGTAATAACAACATTGTGCGTCTACCCACACCGTAATTTGTCCATATCCTGTTTACGTGTCAGAGTCTCGCATTTCAAGTCCCGAAATTGCGTGTTTTCGTTGTCGCAAATCATCCCTTGAAAAATCGGAGGGTGCGAAAAAGAGGAATTTGTTGAAATTACTACATTTGGAGTCGCCAACTCCACTTTAATTTAAACTTGTTGATACTGGAATGAAATTTAAATTCTGACTCGGCACTGATAAATACATAGTTAAAGGTCAATTTGAAACATTTCGTGTGTTACTGTAGAGGGAATTGTATAGGTTCGAATAATAAATCAAAACGATGAGTCGTATTTATCTCGACATTTTCAATTCGATGGCTAATGAGGTATTTTCATGTATTTTTCAAAATAGCTTATCCGATACTATGGTATTCAACAATTAAAAAGGTATTTTTTTATTTTTTTTTAGTAGAGTTTAAAGGGCTGAAATAAATTTTTAAAAAAATTTCTGATGACGTCAGCTACTCCGAGTTTTCTATGATCCAGTAGATGGTGCCACGCGTAGTTACAGTTACGGTGTTGATCCGTGCTATGAGCAGCGGGTGTTTTCCTCATTTTCGGAGGCATAATCACATAATTTTATTAAGAACACGAAAACACGGATGTCAGCAGACACTTACATAACGTCAAAATGTCGGTAATCGGTAGTTCACCTAAAATTATTAATTTTTTATGAGCGCCATCCGTCGACGAGCTGTGTCAACGATTTGGAGTTGCTGACGTCACGAAATTTTTTTGTAATCACAATAACTAATTGAAAACTATTTTTTTCAACAAAATTCTTACGCAGATATCATTTTGCGCCATGTGCGAATATGTATCAGTCATGAAATTTAAATTTTATCTCCCGTGAAAATACCTCATTATCGGTCAATCACGATTAGCCAGAAATTGAACCGACAAGACTTTACGATTTATTCGTTACAAATGAGGTATCAATACCTACTATCAATCATAGACATTCTCGTAACGATTTTTGGAAATTAAAGGCAAATATTCTATACCATTGACATTCAAAAATATGGAATTATTTAATAGTAACGCTATTTATTATATGCGAAAACTAGCGATTTTGATGACAATACGTTCTAATTTAATAAACCAAGCTAACTTTGGACAAACCAGATATGGTGAATAATTGACCAGAAAATATGTAAATCTAGAAATCAAGCCGCCGAAATTGTATAAAGCGAAATTCTCAGGAATCGGTTTCCAAAAAAGTTCCCGCACTTTCGAGCGCCCTGTACATATATGCGAACTTGCCGAGCAAAAATCGCTCTATCTTAGTAGGTCACCGGGTCGTGACGATTATCTTGAAAGTGTTTGTTCGGTGTGCACCCCGTAAATGTGGCGTGCATTAAATCCGCAAATATTTCGCGTTTTAATTCCACCGCACCATCCGCCCCCTCTTCGCCACAAAAGCCAGCTAAACTGACTGTGTACATTTAAAGGGTCGCACTCGAAAGCGGGTGACGTGTTGCTTGTTTTGTAGCCACCCTGTTGCACGTACACACGTCCCCTTCATTCCTTATCAACCCTCACATAATTCTATAACTAATAGCCCCAATAAAAATATACAATTATCGGAGATTAAGATCTGTTAGAATGTACTTCAAGTCCTGGATATATTGGGAAAAATACTCTGCGTGAGTAAGGTAAAAGCAGGGGTTTCGGTGGATTTGTCTGGAATATTATTACTTTGTAGCTTATTCAATTCCGAGTCGATAATGTTATCAAAATATATATGTTTATGAGCGAAATTTCGAATAATGAGAACTTTCCGAATTAGGGCTCGCTTGAGTGGTATTTCGTTGAAAAATATTTTGTACACTCATTCCCGTACCTTTGTGAATTTGTGAAATTTCATAGTAATTTCTACTAATTCCCAATAATTTCTACCAATTCCCCAATTATTCCTCACTAATTCCTACTAATTTATCACTAATGCCTACTAATTCCGCACTAATTAATGCTAATTCCCCACTAATTTCTACTAACCATCCTAATTTCTAATTTCCAACTAATTCCTGGAGCTTGTACATACATTCATCTCGGGCTCTCTAAATGTCAATTTCTTTTTTAATGCATGTTCAAATACAAATCGTGGTATAAACTGAAGAAGAAATGGCCATTATTAGCGAAATTCGTGTAATTTAAAAATCTTCTTCTAGCGGACCACACCACACCACCATAAATGGGAGTAATAAATAATATGATTCAAATTGAAGTTTTTTTCTTAATATTCTCGCATAAAATTGCAATTGTATGCTTATAAAACATATTGAATTGTATTTATTACTCCAATTCTTGATCAGTATTTCGACGGAAGAGGTTACAGTGAAGAAAAACTTTTTAATTTTAGATTTTTCAGGAAATATTGTTCCTAATAAAATCCCCTACATGTCCTCAAACATCTAAAAACCATTTCTTTTTCATTTCAACAGTAACGGTATTTTTGATTCAATTTTACTGGGAAGTTTCTCACACCATGGTTTCGCTGGATCCACTATTAATTTTGAATGATATTTCTAATACTTGGCCCAAAGTTTTCAAATAAAATTGAACTGGAAATTGATAAAATGAAAATGAGATGGTTAGGGGGTTGCGAGCAAGCAGACGATTTTATCAAGAAAATCTTATTCTGAAAATCAAAAATAAGAAAGTTTTTTCTTTTCCAATCCGTAGACATAGTGATATACAGGGTGTCCCAGAATTACCGCATGTCTCGGTAATGATGGATCCTGGAGTTCAGATTGAGAACCTTTTGGGACCTCAACTAAATTTTACCAATATTTTTATTCTAGAATGTAGTCAGAAATCCAACATTACCAAGACATGCGGTGATTCTGGGACACCCTGTAAAAATCGCTAATCCTGTAGGGGTACCTGTATAGCGTATACCATTATAAGTCAGTTTTTTCATATTTAAAATCATAATGTTTTTCTGAGTAAAACATGGATTACCTATGTATGTTTATAATGTGTACAAAAAACATTTCTTCTTCAGTTTATACCGAATTTCATAAGATTGCCATTAAAAAAAATTACATTCGGCAAAAGCCCTAGCTCGAAAACTGACAATTATTCGAAATTTCTCCATTAACATTATCAACTCCGGAATCAAATGAATCACAAAATATTAATCTTCCAGACTTCGAACTATAAATCGTGCTAGATCCTTTCGAGTCTTTGATCTTCTTGATCTGACTCGGGTCCGGGGGCTCCGGGGCCGTCTCGCGCGTGCCACGGTGGCGCGTTTTCGGGCATATTCCGGTGCGGGATGCGTGGCGCCCGATATCGACCCGGTCGGCGGCGGCGCCATGGCGGCCGGCGTCGAGACGCAGTATAGAAAGGCGCCGTCGTTTGACAGGCCCCGACAGTGCGGCGCGGCGACGGCCATGGCACCACACCACGACTCCGGCGACTTTCGCGGTACGGCCGAGTAGCACAAGTGCCCCGCACAGAACCGTCCCTCTACTCGAGCGCCGGAAAAATCGAAAATTTCGCCCGGATTACAGGCGAGCCGGCCGGGGCGCCAAAGGGCCGCCGCACTTTGCCCACACCCGGATCAGCGCACGAGTGAGTAAAAGCCCGATGTTTGTTTTGCGACTTCGTCCCCCAAAACTCCGGCTTGACCGGACTAGGGAGAGAGGGCGAAAGTCGACGAAAATTAGCCCCCTGTATTTATAAACGCGAATACTTACCTAGTCTAAGTTTTGATAAAATCGCGCGTTTATTCCGGAATTCAGGATTTATGGCATAACAGACGACCTCGATTAATTATTCAAGAACTTTTACAATGCACATTCATAAACTTACCAACGTCTTTGAGTAAAAAAAGTGGATCCTTATTATAATTCCCACAATCGCGTGCCTGAAATCCGTGATTATTCCGTAATTGCCCTTTCGATAAATCCAAGGAGATCCTTTATCAGCACGTGGCATCGGCCGAAATTTTCTATTATTTATCATCATTGCGGTCCGATAGACCCGAAACTAATATTTATTCTTCCATGTTTTCTCTCGTTTTGTGTTTTGTGGAGATTATTACAATAATGATAAAAATAAACGACTCTTATCAGTTTTTCACGACCGCTGTAATAATAAGTATCGATTTATCCCGTGAACTTGTGTAATTATCGTACATACAAGAGAATAATTATTCGCTCAAGGCCCGAGGGTGGTTTTTTAACGGTCTGGGGTTATCACGTCTTGTGTATTTCTCTCCACTCCTTTCAATCCTCATTTATCTTTATTATCTCGTTTTTGTTTGCGCCCGGTTTATTGGTCATCCCGCCGGAATTTTTTCGCGTCTTCACATCCCCCGATTCGCCTACTCAAATTCGAGCCAGATTTCCGAAAAAAATAAGGCCAATGACCGGATTCTTCGAAACTCTTCGAACTCATTAGTCGCATTATCCGGCGATATGATCTCGCGGCCCTTTGCGTTGTCGGCGATGTCAATCTTGCCGATCTTAATGATGCGAGATTGCGTGCGCTGGCCAATTTGTAAATTGTGCAGGAAATTACATTACCTAAATCACGAGGGAGCTGCCGCACACCAACTGAACAGTGAGTACGATGTCTCCTACCTACGCGTCGATTAAAAACCCACACGACGAGAATGTAGTGCGATATTTTCCGGGCCATTATCGGGACGGCAATAAATCGCGCCTTTTCCCCGCTATTAGCGCCGCCTTTGGGTAACGCAAAGAAAGGACGAGTAACGGGGAGCGGAAGAGGTGAAGGCCCGAGTGCACTTTGAATCCTTAACGAGGCGATGAGCTTGTGCACCAAAAGAGCACCCTGCATGCGAATAATCGTCCTTTGTGCGGAATTAGTCGAAATTTAACCGCCCTCGTACTTTTACCCCGTGCGCAATAATACCGTATCTAAACTATCGTTCCGCGGTGAGTGGAGGATGTTATCGCGTTCCAGTTTCGCCGCGTTCAATTAAAAACGTATAATGGGGAGTGTTCAGTTGTTGCAGTGTCGCAAACTGCATTCAATTAATTATGCATTTCGGCCGACGAATTAAAACGGACCGCATTTTTCGGTCGGCGCAAATTGGCGGATGCGCCGGGAGACTCGATCAATTTCCGATGAATTTGTGAAAACTTGCGACCGAAACTGGCGCAATTTAAAAATTGAAACGAACAAACGCGAGCCTCGCAGTCATCTGCCGTTATTACGTCCCGATAGAAAATAAATAAAGGGGAAAAATTCGATTCGAAAGGAGTGGAGAGAGATTCGAACTCGATTCGGTTCAGTTCAGTTCGAGAAATTGAGGAATATTACGAACGGGAATCTGAATAATGGCAGACGGCTCTGGTTATGCTCCGAGGGCCGCTTTCGCCGGCGCCAGAAAGAGACGCGGATAGGTCGTTAGGTGCTCGCAGTGCACCCAGATACAATGAGCGAAGAGGACGATATAAATTTAATTCAACTTATTCATGGGCGAAATTTGAAAATTCCAATTATCCTCCATGCCGACTGTGCCGCCGTTCTCTAGATTGATATCCCCACTCGGCCTCCCCCTCATCCCGCGCCGCAATAATAATAATATCTGATAAGAGGGTGCAAGACAAAGTGGGGTGGATTGCGACGTCGAATGAATTATTGGCGAGGATCGGCACAAATCGCCTGACCCTTGCCACATCTCGAGCAGAGGTCCCACCTCATTTTTACGCCCTTTCGAGGTTGCGCGCGATTATTGGGCGAATTTGTGCAACACGTTGGGCTCGAGAATATTGTTATCATTCCGCCACCTTTGTGCGAGCGTATAAGGGGTGTTTTGTCAACTTTTCGAGATAAATTAAGCCCCCGACCCGGCATTCGTGCCCGCTGTTGTGCCGAGGCCATTGATATATAGTTCCGGCACGTGATTCGAGTTCCTCATTTATCCTCTGGCACCGAACCGAGAACGGGCGAGCTTTCACAGACAACGTAAAATTGGTTTCGTTTTCGCATTCCCACCGCCGGCCGGAGAACCCCATGATCGCGAAAAAACCGCTTTTTTACCCTGTTACTTTTGACCGGCGATATTAGCGACCATAGAAATTGGATCCACTTAATCCTCGACAGAGCACTCGCGAGGAGCCGGAAAAAACCGACCCTTTCAACTGGCAACTATCGGGAGGGTTTTTCTCCGTCGATTACCTGCTGATATTAGTGGATAGTTTAGGGTCTCAAAACCTTAAAGTTGGACTGATGATATCGAGTAACTTTCGTCCGGAAAATAGAGGAAAAGGAAGGAAAACTTTAGTCCTTAAGGAAGTCTACTAGACTGGAGGATGTGTAAATTCTGGTTTTATTGTGTGTGCACTTCCTTCTTTTTCGTCCTATTCGGCATTCTTCCGCCACCTTCAGGAGGGGAAAAAGCGGTAATTACATTTTTGATTCTCCTTCCCTCTTTCTATGAGAAAATTCGTAATTCTGAGCTAAACTTTTAGATTCCTTTTTCGATAAGGCAGCTTTAAATGTAACCGCATCAATCTCATTTCTTCGCGTGTAAAAGAACCAAGATGTTCCGAACTTATTATTAGATATTATCATAATAATAATAAATTCTAGGGCTTTGTCGAAATTCGAACTTTCATATCGCATAAGAGGTCAATAAAAACTGTGTGATGATGGAAATAAATTTTTTTCCTTCGCTTTTAGAAATTTCGTATTCCTCCAACTCGACTCCGGCTATCATAATAATAACTGTAACGTTATGGAAGTTTTTGTTAGTTTAAAGGTCTTCTTTATACGTTTTCACGGTCTAGACGTCCCCAGACCCTACAAACATTCAAAACTTCGGATGATAGGTGGGAATAATAAAGTAGGCCAAAATCGGCGACCTCGGGAAATCACCTGATGAAAAGCTCGGCAGAAACCGGCAAATGAGTCAGGGCCGATTATTTACCTATCGCTTCCAATAAAGACGGTCCCGTTCCGTATACGAGCCGCTCGTAAAGCCCGGGAATTGACCGTAAAACTCCGTATGCAAGAAGGGGACGGACAATGGACGTCGCGGCGCCTTTGATGGGCCGGAGATGGGTTTTCCGAGAGGGCCAACTTTTTGTCGCCCGTTTTTCCCCGGATGGCTTTTTCCGCGATGGGGTGGCGGAGGCGAACGGCGTCCCCTCGATTTTCGCTTCCTCCCGTTCGCCCAAATCCGGCCCGACGACGGCCGGGCGATATAACCGGATCGCATTTTTAACGGCGACTACAAACAAGCTTTGATCAATCCCAGATATCCACCTTCATGGCGAGAATAAATTACATCCGCCCACGAGTTTCGAAAATCACGAAGCGGATAACGATATTCGATTCTTTACAGGGTGCTATACCGTAATAACTCGCTTATTCGCGTCGGGGCCCTCGAGAATGCGAAATCTCCGGAGACATTTTGGAAGTTCCTACGAAAAAGTGTCTGTATAACCTAGTTTTCAAGTTGATTAAGTTTTAGGTCAACTAACTAAGATCCGTTCGAAAATGGCTATTTGTGCAACAAGTTAGGAAAAGTGATTTTTCTTATGATATCATGCTTAGGATTCTTCACCAAAGTTAACTAATTGCAATGATGAAATCTAGGAGATTAGAACATCATAACAAATTATTATTCAAACTAAATTGTCATTCTAAGGGCTGACCGGTTTCAGTCACGGAGGGCCCGTTTATCAATGCTCAGTTAACGTTTAACCAAAAGTTAAATTCCCGGATTACCTTACGACAATCAAAATCAATCATTTTAGCTAAAAGATAACTGAGCATTGATAAACCGGCCTTCAGGCGTGGTATTTGGACCTCAGGTTAAACGTCTGATTAGCTAACTGGGACTTTCAATGTTACCCTTTCTTATTCATTTTAACTAGAATTGTCACAGTCCAAAGTTACAATTAGGCAACAGGAGGATAACCAGAGGTGAAAATACCGGGGCCTAAATCGCATGAAAATGCGGACGACGTGAGGTTTACGATGAGAAAACTGTTTTCCAGAACGAAAAACATCTAAAAACGATGTCACCCGTTGACATTTTATCGATTTTCCTGATTTGATATCTATATTCCTCGTAAAACTATTCAAAGTATAGTAAAAGGTCCCAAAAATACAACAAATCTACCTGAGAAACATTTTTACAGGGTAGGCGAATAATTTTCTTGATAGATAATCAGAAAATCTCAAATAAGTTACCAATAAGAATATTCGTACTAAATTCAAATATTTATTGTAAATCTGTTCTACAGACTATAATATTATTTCAAGGAAAAAAGAGTTTTACAACAAGTGCTGTACGTTTATGACTTTTTTCTGAATTTTCCGATTGTTGAGGAAATAGTATAATGAGTGAGAAAGTTGGCCATTTTACCAGAATAGACAACATTCTAGACAGTTGCCATAAAATAATTTCTAATCAAATTGGATTAACTAAAAAATGGTCCCTACAGAAATTTCTTTCTTTTCATTTGATATTCGGAATATTTATTTGGCGGCAAATAAGTGAATTTCCATTGAGGTGAGTATTTGGTTAAAATCTGAAAATTTGAGTTTTTGTCTTCCAATCCGCTGTACTAGGTACTTGTTAATAAAACAAAAATTACCTAGTTTTTCTTTTTGAAAGCTTATAAAATAGGATTTATTCTTCATTTGAAACATTTTCTCAATTTATCCAGTTGTCATGGTGTTGCAAAATCTAGCAAAAATGTTGAATGTGACACCCTTTATAAAATATGATTTTTCTTATTTTGACGAGACAGGTTAGCCCTCATACCTTGGGGACGCCAGTTCTAGGACACCCTGTATGTGAGTGAAATACCACTGTTCCGATATTTATATGTTAATGGCGTCAGGGCGTTTGAATCTGCATAAGGATTAGGGAATTTCGGCGGATGCGGCGGGCCGGGACGTAAAAATGGCGTGCCTTCCTGTTGTGCGGACTATCGATCACTTGCCGTCGTTGTGCCGCCGAGGAAGCGGCCCGAGATGGAATTACGTTTCGCCTAATGACGTTAACAAATTTTGCGTTCGGCTTGCGAGAAATAAGATAACACGACGGGCGCCGGGGCGCGAGCGAAAGGGTGGCTCTCGCGGAAACGACAAAACCCGGAGCCGCACACTTTACGACGCCTTATTTCGAGAAACCGATGCGGCGCCGCCACGCAGATCCGGAACGATTAAAATCGTAAAGTTGAGAACTTACAGCACACAATGGGTCTTCGGGGGCTTATATAATGCCGCCCCCATCATCGCGCGGCCCCCCGTGTCACTGGGTCGTAAATGCGACCGGCGGAACCGCAAAATCTTTACAATTATATGGCAAAACTGAATACGGCTTGGGAAAGTAACGATTTTTCTGTTTTCGCGAAATGCAACTGAAAAATAAGGATATACAGGCTGTGATATAAAAACTGCGCCAAGCCATAACATCTTCATTTGACATCCGATTAAAAAAATAAAGAAGATAGAATAAATCGCTCGATAATTACTATACAAACTGACCTTATAACTTGGACTTCAGTGTCAATCTATGGTCTACTTGAATTTTTTAAATAAAAATGTAATTTGCTTTCGAACAAATGTGTCTGGAATTCTTTTCCGAGTTCAATACTGAACAATGGTATAATTTTTGAGCAACACTTCTATTAGTGAGAAACATCTACAAGTTTAAAATTTCGTATGAGGAAAGCACATCAAACTTTGAAGTTATAAAAATTCTCAGAATTGATAAGATGATTTTTCTGAATTCTAGATTCTAGCATATTCTAGCTTATTCCTAATGTATTTGAGGTGTTTACGCATTTCACTAGGAATGATGTATAACGAAAAGTGGGAATTTGTCTAAAAAATTGGCATTTGAACTTTTAACTTTGTGAACCAAAATTTGATAAAGTTTAAATTGGCAAATTATTCCTAATAATTTGTAGGTATTCTTTAATTGCATTTTCTGAAAAAATCACTTTCAGTTTTAGACTGTGTACTCGTGGAACTCGCATATTCAGTTCGGCTTTTTGCGACGATAATGATGGCGCAAATAAGCCCTTTGTTCGTAGCCAAGTTCGCCTGGCGGCCGGTGAAAGAACATTCAAAAATTCACTCTCTTTACCCTCTTCAATGTAATAATAATAATAATACATAGAAGCCGGGAGTGGAAAGATTATTAATTCCGGAATCGAAAGCTTTCAGCACGGAAATTTAATTACAGAATTAATGGAAATTCGATCTATTATTATAAATTATAAGTATAGTCCGAAACGCAATCCCGCACCCTCATTCTGTTCGTCCACTTCTGAATCACCATTCATTAACATAATTATGCCGATTTAATTATACAGGGTGTCACAGGTGTTACTACACTACAATCAGAAATTCCCTCAAAATAGTTTCAATATAGACATGAAGTATATTTAAAAAAAAATACTTACTTCAGAATAAAAGAAAATTCAACGTTATTTAAAATTGACAGAAAACGGCTAACCTAATTCCCTCGCTAATTCCAAAACCCCGTATACCTTTTTGCGTTTGGTAAATTGCTAATTAACAATATCGTTACCATTTTAATATCAATGAGAAGAGCGGAAATCAGTTTTTGTGTCCTATCTAATTCAAAATGTCAACAGCAATATGATTATGTTGCAATTTATCGAACAGAATCGGGTCGAATGTTTGCGATTAAACAATTAAAGACCAATCTCCCTACCATTATGGTAATTGTGATTTGTGAATGAACATGATTTCCCGGTATGCGATTTAATTGTATTTCCCCTGCGCCTTCACGGTAAAAGTCCGGTAATCAGAGGAGCCCCGGATTCATCCGGAAATGTGATAAACACAAACTTGTATCGATTTAATTTCCAACTCGATTGTTCCCCGGAGTTTTCGCCCGGACTCGGTCCCGGCGAACCGTCTCGCACACTCGTATTTATCATGAGAGACTCGAAGGCATAATCCGGAATCGGGACGACTCCATCAATTATTATTACCGCGGGGCTCTGAAAAGCCCCCGGGAACGGGTGTGCGTTTTTGATGATAATTGAGAATAACACCGGATTTCGTCTCGGAGAGAGACAAACCCGTATAGTCGAAAGGTGAAATAAAATAGGTGGGAGATGAATCATGATTTGTCTACCCGTCTCTGTGTGGTTCAACCTCGGGTTCAACAATAATATTACGAGAGGTGACTTGAATTATTACCTCAATTACGTAAAAATGCCACACTTCTGGCTTCTCTCCGGAATTACTTCCGTTAATATTCCGGGGCGCATTGCGTCAAGTAGAAAATTGGAATACCCGGCAGGCGTTTCCGTCTCTCATATCTAATTCAATCAAGTTGGTAATTTTCGCGATGGAACTGTTATTTGTTCTGATGCTAATTTAATTGGTCGTCAAATACGCCCGTTTAAGGATAAAAATTAGGGGCTTCGACCGTAATATTTATGTTCCATGAATATTTGATCGTGTGGATAACGGTGAATTTGAACGTAAAGTCCGTGTAAATAGAAATGGTCTCTCCGTCTGATGACGGTAATGTTTACTTGTAATGCGAGTACATGCGAAAGGGGAAATTAGTTCGCTTTTTGTGCTAAAAATGGCGAATTAGACGGTAGAACGGGCGGGAGGAAACAAACTGTCTGAAATTCTTGCTCCTCGTTCCCGGGGCGTGATTTTGCGTCCTCGCGGTATAAGGGAATAACGCAGAGTCGCTCCCTCATTGTTTACGTTCGAAATTCTCAACTTGTAAACTCTCTGTTTCCCTCACTTCTCTAAATACCTACAGGCTTGGCGGTTTATTATGTTATTTAAAATGCAAATTGTCCGTGACACGTCAAACGCGTTTTCGATCTACATAATATTCCGCTCGTATACTCGCAGGTTATGTACACAAAAACGTGTACATCTAGTGATATTAACGTTTCGCGGTTGGTTATTCTATATAGTATACAGGGTTAGTCGGAATAGTGAAATAGAATTCACAACTTTAATGCAAATTACTTTTGAGAAAATCTTCCAGAAAGGTTTTCATCAAGACCACAATTTTTGTACAGTTTTTCGTACACTTTTCTGTTTATGGATGTTAATCCTTAAGTGGCGAAAAATTGGTAAAAAGAGAACAAAATTTTTAAATGATAATTAGAAAAATTGAAAAATATGAAATCAAGAAAATGATCAAATATCTGGCTTTCTTTCTAAGAATTGCGAAAAATAGTGTATTCACCCAAGGGGAAAAAGATGTCACTTTAGTCCCTATAGATACAAAATATACTATTTCCAGTAGTAAAGTCAACAATTATCACGAGAATGTAGTTTGGCACTTTAGGCCATAATCCAAATGATGTAATGGATAAGCTTTCTCCGCTAGGTGAAAAATGTATAACTTTCAAAGTAAAAAATGCATAACAAACGTCTATTGAGGATTGGAAAGCAAATTATTTTAGAAAAGATGGGATGCCACACTTTTCAATAACCCTGTATATTGTATAAATGGATGAATGCGAGAACAAAGGGCGTTTGAGACAAAGAGTCGGTAATTTGCCAAAGCCGTGTCATCATCATCATCATCATCATGCATCATTTGCGACACATACAAATACTCTGAATCCGATTGTCTAGAGAAAACATCCCCCTGCTAAAGTCGGTCGGAGTTTAGATACTTTGGGACTTGAGGGACCCGCACTATTATACTCGCAAAACCGGAAGTTTTTGCCGGGGCCATAACTCATAAATGCTAGAAAGTGCGGCCGCTGGAAACGACCGCTTGCAAATTTTCAATAGACTCGCTTAAATACCAACAGTTCACAAAGTTGCCCCGTTATACACGTACTTATACGAATTGAAAATCTCAAAGTTGGGAACCATCGAAACGCCAACTTTCCTACGTTATGAGGTATCCTGCCCTTCGCGAATCGTGAATTTCATGAATCGTGGTTTGATTTTCCCTCTGCCGATTGTGATTCAGGATCCTCGATAATTAAGATTCGGCTTAAATATTATCATCCCCTTATAAGCGATCGATTATTCATGCAAAAATATCCCCCAAGGATTCCGATTCATTAATTAAGGATTTATTCGATTAAGGGTGGGTTGATATCGTCCCTGACCGTCCGATATTTTTAATTCCTCTACCCGTTTACCCAATGTATTTCGAAACTTTACCTATCAAATAATAACGGTAATGACCGATCAATTCCACTGTAAAACTTGCATTATTCTCATTGAAGATGATAATAATAGAAATTCGCATCACGCAATTCATTCTGTCATTCATAACCAATTATTAGTAATAAAGCGACAGTTACAAAAGCAGAAAAGGGTTTCAACAACATGGGCTTCAAAAATGAACCAGTTGTTGACCTTACATGTATGAACCCCTGTTTTTTACATTTTCCATCGACGGAAATGTTTACTCATCACAAAACGCGATGAATATTTCAAGAGGGTGTGGGATGAAAAGATACACTCATCGAGAAAAGTCTCTTGATTTGATTTCCGTCAATCCAAAAGTCTAAATAACTTTCGTAACATTTAGTGGCACACAGATCGAGCCAACCAACCAACTACCCCCGTGTCGTGCGTGTGCAAAATTTGAATATCATCGTGCCGAACACATACGAACCCGACTTTATTCGATTTATTTACCTCGGTAAAAATGTTTTTACCGAAATAGACTAATTCCTTGCGGAATTATGTTGTAAATGGCGACTTTCCACCCTCTTTTATTATAATATATTAAACGATAAGATTTCATCAGAGCATGCCCTTGATATCTGGGGTACGGTGAATATGAGAGTTTATAGGAAATCGAGTCTGAATTCCCTCGCACACGAATCTAAAAATAATTTTCAGTCCGATGTCAAGGCGGAGAGATTTAAGACGCGAATTCGACCTTAGCGTGAGCCACGCTCCCGCCCTAATAACAATAATAAAACGAATCTCGATATATTTAATTCAAATTAGCCGAACCGGTACGAAAATGCACGCTAATACATTTTTAATTGGTGCGGGGAAATTATCGCACGGAACGGAAAAAATCATTTCCTGCTCTATACAGAGAGCCATCATCAAAAGGAGCGAGCCACACAATGGGCGACCTCAATCCGGAAGAGAATCTACACAATAACAAAACAGAGCCCCGTCTGCGCCCGGACGCCACCTGCCGTTGACATTTAATTTTTCGAAAAATCCCCATCCCGTTTGGATCCTTTCGTGCCGAGGGACTTTACTCGGGTCACGTTAAGTCAGGTCTCGACATGGATCGATTTTTCACGTGACATTCCACTCGCTTATATAAAATAATAGGGTTAATGTCGCGACTTTCACGATAATAATAATAACCGAACTCCCAGTCGATATTTGCCGTCAACCTTGATCGAATAAATAAGGGAGGTAAAATATTGTAATAGATGGACTGACAGAAAATCAAAGCAATAAAAGCCGATTTCGAGTCGTTTTCCACCACTACGCTTATGTATACACGTCTATGATAAAGCCCTTTTCACGGGATAATGTCAAGGGTATACACACTTGACATATAAAGAGGACTATCTCTTAGATTCTAGACGTTGCAGGTGAAGTCGAGTGGCAACTTGAAGGGTCTAGGTTAAAGCGGCAAGAAACCCCCGAAATTACACTTTTCTCAACTCGAAGGAAATTTCTATTTCATATGTCACATTATTACGTTATTAGACCCATCATGAGACATCAGTGTCAGTCTGTTGCCTTTGCTCGCTTAATAATTAATCCCTTTCAATTAACTTGACGAGATGGACTTTTATTATAGCGTTGTTTGATTAAATCTAGTTGGCTCAAGGGCACATAATTTACTTTCCGTGGTATCACAGGATTCTTTACTTGCCGACTGCTGGCGGCCTCTATTACCGTCCTTTTTACTGAGCAATTTCGTACAAATTTTTACAAATTAATGAATCCAATTTTTACTGAGCTTTCAAAAGTAGCAGAATATCTAGGGCAGTGGACACAAGAAAGTTTATCAAAAACTCATAGTTGGAGTCTTATAGCGTTTTTGACTGGGCAAAAAGTGGGCACTTAGTGCAGTTTTATCCTTTTCTATCCCACATCATAATAAAGGATGGAGATACACTGAGTGCAATAAAGTTGCACTTTTTGTCCCAAAAAGGCCCTTAGATTGATCACGGTTTAAATTTTTCTAAAAGTGCACGGCATCTTTTGGGAAGAAGCAAATAGAGGAATGACATCTAATGGAATTTCTTGAAACTAAAACGGGAGTCGATTTTAGTGGCGCCTCTATAATTATTACGGAAACTAATTTTCACGGGAGAAAGGCCAACTAGATCCGAGTCAAACAATGATTACGAGGAGTCTTTATGAACGGCGGGGCACAAAACCGCTTTTGATAATATCGGGACGCCCCTGACTGATTCCGTGACGTAACGCGGCGTCTCGACGCCGCCAGCTCCGCGAAAGAGGGTGGCGTCGCCCCTATCGCATCCGTGGGGCGGCCAGTGGGAAGGGGTGAGTTTCGCCCGCCTAGTGAGTCAAGGCCGCCGGATCGACCTGACCTCGTTCCGAAACGGAACGACCCCGCGTATAAAACCGCCCCGAATACACAAAACTATTTCCGCCCTTGATTGACACAGGAATCCCACTTTTCAACTCTAGGCTCGTAATGATAATTCGGGGGCCAAGTCGGGTTTTAATGCCGGCAGTAAACCTAGAAACGCAAAAATCTCGGGTGCCTCTAAAACGGGAGCTATCACAATCGAACCCGCCCTTTGACCCAGGAAATTGCGGAAATCCCGGGGCTCCATCATAGTAATAACGATAATAACCTCAGATCTTATTATGGAAGAGAGATATCGATCTCAATCACATGTAGGGAACGATAATTTGAGGTTAAAGTGCTCGAAATTATAATAAGCTCTAGTAATCTCAGTTATATCCCGGCGCCTCCACCATTATTTCTCTTTTAAATTCTCCTAGATTGTCGGATGTATTATCGACATCGATCCGGCTGCATCAGACGGAGGGTGAAACCTGATTGGGCAAAACACAAAAGCTCTCGTCATGAAAGCTTAAATAATAAATTATTGAAAATGACGGTCCATAACCTAGTCTAAGCCCTCGCAATTTTCAGAGGAAGTGGATGGCGGTGTAGAGGATGTGCCCCGAAACATGCCGTTGTGCCTGCGATAAATAATGGACTTGCTAAAACACGTATCCCGCTATCGTTGGTGTAATGCCTCTTGATAAAGTAATGATGAATGGCCCGATCGATGGTAATATGGCCGGCTCCATTAAACGGCAATTTAATTAGCATCGGCTCTTCGTTCCATGCTTTATTACAGCAGCGAGTTACAACGTCTTTTAAATTGGGAAAAGATCCGACGTTTGTTCTACGAGGAATTACAAGTTTTCCGTGTCGGTGCACTTCACTTATGGTCGCAGGTGGTGCTCAGTTTCAGTCTGAATATTGGAACCTTTGCAATTTTCGCGTATCAACCAGCTAACTTCATCTCCGCATAAAAGTTGCTGCATAAATTATCAAAGTTCGCTAAATAAACGTGGGTGTACAAATTGGAGCGGAGCAAAAGACTTTCCTGCCGGAAATGAATCGGATGTTTAGTTATTTTCCCCATTTTATTTTTGTATGTACAAGCAGGAAATTACGGCGCTAATGAAGTGAAGTTGAAATTTTAATAAATCCGCCCACTTTCCGAGCCGCCCTCGTCCCTCAAAGGGATTAAAAGGAAGCGGGGGAAATTGGGGTGGCGGTGCGTTTTTTCAGATCTCGCAATTTCAGGTGCGCCATCAACATTTCGTACGACGTATTACGGCCGGCGAGGGTCGATATTCTAAATGGGAGGGTCGGAAACGTGAGGATTTTTTTCGGGCGTACGTATATACACGTGAGAACCGTCATCGATAACATCTTTGCGAGGGTAATTGATTCGCGCCGATGGGATCGGGTGCGCCTTTGTGCCCTGATGGGTTCGGGCGGCATTATGCGGTGCAAATGATGCCGGTCGTCGGAGGAATTGCGATAATTATTGGATCGGTGTTCGGCCCCGGCGAAGGGCGGTCGCGGTCGATAAACGCGAGTACTACCATTGATATAAGCAGAACTAGATAAAGCGCCTTTACCTAGAATCTGTTGCCACTCAATTACAAGCAAAACTCGCCCTTAATAGTGATCGGCAAGTGGCGGTACCTGTTGAGCAGTACGAAAAGTACTCGAACACCTAGACTGTAACCAACTCGACTGGGTTGCTACTCAGACTGGCCCTCAGGCGATTTATCTTCACTGTCGGTACCGTATTTAGCCCTTCCCAGGTATAAGTCTCCGGCGCGGTAGACGTTTAGGAGTATTTTATGCGACTATTCGAATATTAACCTAATATTGTTTCTTGATTTGATATTTGATATAAAGGGATAAGTACCGAAAGATCAAACCGATTTGTAATAAGTAAGGGTTATTGGCTATGAAAATGACTTGGCATGTCTGAACACAATGCAAAGTTATTGTTATACGTATTTGTCAAACTATGTACTTCTTTAGCCAATCCCTATCACAAATCGGCTTGATGTCTCTGGACTAGACTTTTGATATTAGAGTCAAAATTAACACTTTTTCAAATCGTGCACTACATATTAGAATATTCTAACATATTCGTTCAGTTTTCCATAATTAATTGTTATGAAAAATCAAATTTCCGTTTTTTTTTTTCACAAAAAAATGATTGAAATAAATCAAATAATGTTGGGATAGTCATTGATATCAGTGGTATAGTGAAATTAACATAAACCGTGAGGAATTATATTGAAAGAAATATATTTAACAGTAATTAAGATACATAGGTATAGGTATTCACAAAATATAAATTCGAGAAAAAACTTATTCTAGTCTATACAGGGTCGTTCAAATTACAATTCATAACTTTATACAAAATTCTGTCATGGCATTTGATTGATTTTATATATATGTGAGCACTGAGATTTCAACCAATCAAATTGAATTTCATACTGCGGGCTTGAAAAACAACGAATGTAGAGTATCAAAAATCGAGAACAACAAATCATACAACAAAAGATTCAACATTTTTCAAACACGTAAGTACGGAGCGATCAAACCAGTTCTTGATAAGGCTATGAAAACGACTTCTCATGTCTAAGTACAATAAAATTGACTAACTGTTATATTTGTTAAAATTGTATCTCCATAGTCAACTCTCATCAATAATTGGTTTCACCGCTCTGTATAAAAGTTGAATTAAAATGAAACAATGAATACAAAACTACTTATAATTGTAATTCGTCAGGAATGCGTTACAATATTGTATTTTTTTTTGTATGTGTCAACATCTTTGCCAAATGATTCCCACTTACACTGTTTGAAAATATTTGTAGTTATCAAAAGATCAAGAACATAGTTACGATGTGATTTGCACGATTCATCACAATCGAACCATTCAGCACAATAAGCCTGTAAATCCATGTTAATGGTGGCTTTCAACGATTTAAATAATTGTTCTCTGTGTTTCACTTCAGGAAAGGTTTTTGAAAACGATCGCATTGCCGTTATGCAGAAAGTTTTCATTAATGGTGAAGGTACCTTCAAGCCGTGAATGGTTCCTGTATCATAATTTCTATTTAAAATTAATAATTCATCAGAGCTACTTAAATCAATTTTGGTGTTTAATATTTCGCAACATTTCACACAGTTATTGAATTTTTTTTGAAGTTTGTGGTAAAGGTAGCCACCAAAATAAATTTCACTACAATTTTTTAGTGTTGGTTTCTCGCTTTCGTGATACTTGATAGAGTCACCCCTTACTTTATATTCCTGTAAAGTTATTGATTCGTCGTCACTTTCGTCATTTTCAGAATTTTCGCCATCATCCTCGATAATGTTTAGCATTTCATTGTCATTCATGGATTGATTTTCAAAAATATTATTTATGAGGTTCTTATCATCGTCGCTTTCACAATTAGCAGTTTTAGGCGCTCTCATAATATTCATGAGAGTATTAATTTTGAATGTACATCTGAAAGTCCTCACTGTAGGATTTCGGTTATAACCTCCTCTCTGTCTGAACACCGAAAATAAATTTTCCAACACATCCTGGTTAAGTCTACCTGTAAGTAAAAAGGGGAACTTCTCTTTATTGTCCTTCCATAAGCCTTGTATGGCGTTTATGGACATAACCATACCTTCGAAACAAGGAGGACGAGTTAATTTGATTTCGTTTTTTTTTGTGATTTTCTGAACTTTTATTTTTTCAAAAACGGAGAGAGCTTTCCTCAATACATCCAAACCTCTAGAATTTGTGTCCTCCAAGGCACATTTAAATGGGTTTTTATTAAATCTTTGACTTGAATTTAATACATCAAATAAATTATTCATTAATTCAATGAAATTGGCTGTTTGATGGGCGGTTTTGCTTTTGAGTTCCCCTAATAAACTGCACGTTTTTATGGCAGCAGCGACACTGAAACTAAATAATTGAGTTGCCAACTTAACGCACATTTTTTGGAATGCGTTCGGATAAATATGTTTATCAGTGATTTTCATCAACGCCCTTCCACCTGTGCTTGATCTATCTACATAATAAGTCTTTTTAATGTCATCAAAGCAAACGACTTGATCGTCGTAGAAAAATTTTGAATTCACTAAATGATTTCTTACACTTTTGAAGAGATGGGGGACATCGAAAATCGTGTAACAACGTTCATCATTCTTGTTTTCATTGGGATGGAAGTAGGGTTTCTCTTTCGATGCTCCCAATAATTTGAATAATCTTTGGTTTGACGAATGCTGATCGCAAACCAAAGCTTTAGGTGTAAGACCTATTTTCCTCAAATGTCGCAAAGCACTTTCCACAATAAGTTTTAGCCGGTCAGCGGATACTCCGTTTTGGGTTACGAAATAGCCAATGGGTAACTTCCATTGACGATAAAGACCTCTAATGAGGAGAACTAAGGCTTGTTTAGCCTGAAGTGGTTTCCTCTCTATACAATCTTCATAGCCTTCAATTACATCTACAGACTTATTATATTCGAGCTTTTGTTTCAAAGCCATCTCATCAAATGTCAACGCACATACCTTTTCATGATTACTCATTGTGTCAACTTTTAGTTTCAAAGAATTAAAAAAGCATTTATTGAATCCCGGTTTCAAATTAAACCCGCTTATCCAACGTCGAACTGTGCAAACTGCTGGCAATACAATTCCTTGAGCCTTTAAAAACTTATAGGTTCCGGGGCTTTTATAATAAAGAGAAATTGACATCTTTTTCTCTTCTCTATTCCATGGCAAGTTTTTTTTAATTCTAAATTGCATCAATGTGAAAATGGTTGCAAAAGACGTAATCATTTGTGGCAGCACCAAAAACGATTTTCTGTTCAGTTTTTGACATTTTTTCTTCAATTTATTGATTTGTGTGGTCTTACTCTTCAGTTTCTTCGTCTTCACAGACAGTTTCAACGTCAGCTTTTCGTTAAGTGCATCAGTTACTACCTTACGAACGCTGGAAGAATATGAAGGAAAGGCTGGTGATGCGGAAGCATCAGTTGAAATGTCCGGTAAAGAAATCAACTGTGAGATGAAAGATTCACTTGATGGAATCTTGGTAATTTCCTTACGGACACCATTTGCGACAGAAGGGGGTGTTGTATCGGCGAGTGAACACAAGTCCATCTTGCGTTTTTTCGCAGGGATTTCCTCGTCCTCTTCTCTACGTTCCATGTATTTGAAAGGAACTGCATTTTTATGCAGATACTTGGAAACATAGTCGCTCCTAGCGAAATGTTCTTGGCACAAAAAACGTTTGCCAAGGATATCGATGTCCAAAGAAGCCAACGCTGCATTTCCTAATTGTTTAAAAGTAGGAAATTAATATTTTAAAATTCTTGGCGTAAAAACCAGTCGTAATCATACCAGAATGAATAATCCATTTTTCGCATCGGGCTTGATTCTTTATCGGGAAAGCGAACCGGCGTGTTGTTGGAACAGATTTCAAAGTATTGCCACAATGTAGGTAGCTGCACTTGTTTCCAGACATCTTGATGCCTAGCAAAATGTGTGAATTAATTTTCATGTCCAATAAAGAAAATACTTAGTCCCGTACTGAATTTCACTCCAAAATAGTCATTTGTTTATCTAGGCGGCAAAATAAGTCATTGGAGATCGAGGCTAATTTCCAAGGACTCTAATGACACACGAGGTAAACACAACATTTTTGACAAAGCTAAGTTGATTGATTCAAAAATTTTCAAAACTTTGTGACGTCTACAAATTGATTTAATAATAGGATAGTATAATATGGCATTTCGCGACCGTTACTAAGGTCTCTTACGCACGGTTGCGAGATACGATTTTGCGACGACCGGTTTGGACCTTAGTAACGGCCGCGAAATAAACTTTTCGTGGCCGCTTCGCCAAAAACCGCGTTTTTTTCAAGCCACTCTTAACGCTACGCGATTTATTACTATGCGGTTTATTTACTAAAGTAACAATTGTTACAACAAATAACTTAGCTTTGAGAGTTCAATCAAGTCAAAAGAAAACAATAATTAATTTACTTACCGGATTTTCGTTGTAATACGACCACTTGATAATGTTTTTAAAAAGTCCAATATTATACAATATTAATAACCATTTAAAACATAAACTTAACAAAGAACTCAAGATGACACACGGTAGAAACACTCAGATAACTTGGAAGGTCTTCTGAAGCTCGAAGGCAGACTTCGACTGAAATAGTGTTTGAAAATTCAAACAAGAAAAATGGAAAGAGCGATTTTGGGGAATTCCTTGGGAAGCTATAAAATAAAAGGTGTATACAGCCCAATAATGTAGGGTGGAAGGGCGGCATTATTGTATAGGTTAAAGAAGGAAGGTGCTTTCTCTTAATAAGAATGCCAAAATTGTATTCTTTTGAATCGTACAAAGAGAAATAAATACCTACTTAAGCCGGGCGCCGGATGCAGATTTCGGAGAAACTCATTAAGGGCTTTGAGGCAGGGTAAAACCGGGTAGAAATTACTTTCTTATCGGGTGTACTCGAACTAAGAAGGTCAACATAATCCTCAAAATGTGTAGATTCAATACCCCAACTGGATTGCGGTCCAAGTATCACCATTGACAAACATAACCTGGCGCACTTTCTTAATGAATGATGAGATAACCTGTCTAAAAGCCGATCTACATACGGTCTTCAGTCTCGAAATCCGTCTTAATTTGATCCAATCAGAATTTTATAGCTTTTACAATTAATTATCAGCGCCATTTCGACGCGTCTTGTTTTGGTTTTTGAAATACTCACTCAGTGGCGTATTTTACCATAGGCGAATTGGGCGGCCGCCTAGGGGCCTATCGAGCTCACGAATTTCAACTTTTATTTTTTATTCAAAAAACGTGATCGATTGAATTTTTTTGGTGGGTAATTGCGAGGAAAATCGCAGAAAGTTCCACGCAAAAGTTATAGAGCGAAACAATAAGTGCTTTAAAAAAACTGTGCAACATTTTTGGTCCAAGTGTTTTTGGAATGATCGATTAAATGAATAATCAGTAGCATTATTAGTTTCAAATCCAAGTTATCCAAAGACCCCGACCAACCGAATTACTTAAAGCGAATTAGGGCGCCGATCTTTTCACCTCCAAGTATCCTCTGATTACTCGGGACTTTGACTGTGACATTTAATTATTTGTTTCATACTTAGATACTTGGAGGTGAAAAGATCGGGCCTATTTGGAGTGTCCATCTTACATTTTATATCAAAACCGCAAGAATCTACGAATAAGACAAGCGCAAGGTAAGGCGCAGTGAGAGCTTTCTAAAACGAAACTTTGCAACACTTTTGGTCCAAGCGCTCTAGTTTTGGAATTATAGATTGATTGATCAGAGATCACGTCTCCATTTGAATTGTCGGTGGCGTGTGAATGCTAGATTTTGCAGACAATCCCAAAATTATCGCCCATATAGCTCACCGACCGCACTTATTCTTTGAGACGCCGCGCCGGTGAATTCCGCAGAAGGGGAAAAACCCAGTTACCCATGAATGAATGAGGGGGCGTGCTGTATTTGTCTGGATCTGTCACAATATCAAGCGCAAATAATGAGGCATTTTATATTTACCGCCCTTATTCAAATGTAACAGTGACACCTGTTGACGAATAGAAGTAACTTATCGATGAATCTGCAGATTTGCGAAAACGTGAGCTCTGCAAACAGTAAAGTTTTGAACCGAAAATGTTGATCCTTTTGGCAGCGCCCCCTGGAAAAGTTCAGCCAAACTAAGCAAATTCTGGTTATCAAATTTTTCTGGACGAATATTTATCTAGTTCTGCTTATATCAATGGTACTACTAAGCCGGCACGACATTCGGATTCGGCGAGGGCCAGACAGATATACCTACAAGGGAATCGTGGAGGGGTTGAGTCTAGACCGACCCTGAGATCGTGACGTCATTACCGTGTGCACCCTATAAATTATCAGACGTGGTGCGCGCAAGGAAAAGCACGTGATAGTTTATCGACGATGGAGGAAAAAGTAATAGAGGTTACTTCTCGATTGTGTACAGCGTGTTCCCGAAATTTCAGGGGTGGTGGACATCGAGAAAAGCAACATTTTCTGCTAATTTCACAAGATTTAGTAAATGAGGGCCAAAAATTACTTGAAATCCACGGAAATTTTCTAAATTTACGAAGAAATTTACATAATACGACTGAAAATACTAGAATTACACTGACAATTTAAAATTATTAATGAAACCAACTCCTAAGAGAATAAAGTTTATTATGAAAAAAAAATATTTCTTTATGTCTACAATTTAGACAATATTTTAATGAATTTGGAAAAAATATCACGTTGCGATCTCTTCACCTCTTGAGCTGTACTGAAATGATTGACAAATTTTGAAATTTACCAAGCGTATTGGAAATTTCTCAAAATTACTAAAAATTAAGTAAAACAGATGAATAAGATAGCAAAAGAATTTGGTAAGACTCAAGATTATCAAAGAGGCCATAAATCCCCATAATCACTACAAAACTGAAAAAATACCAAAAATTATACTTTAGCACTCTATCCTTAAACAAGCTGTTTGATACAAACTTTCGGTAAGAAATATTTTTTCATTTACTTCAAAAAATTAAGCCTTATTTTATCTCAACATTTAACTAAATTTTGTTTTTTTTCCTCATTTCTATCCAATATAGGGACCCAAAGAATGTGCAACTAAAGCCACTTTTTTGTGTTTAAGTGTGAATGTTTGACACGTTTTTTCGGTTTTCAATTATGAAAATTGACATTCACGCTCGCATTCACGTGTACTTTGATTTTTCACAAAGATCCACTCGAAAGTACAGCGTTGAACAATTAATGGTTATTTTAAATTGGTTAGCTCCAATTTTGAATTAAAATCAATAGTATAACTATATTGAGAGTATAGCATTATATCTACATAGTATACTTTACTCATCGAAAATTGAAATAGACCACAAAGAAAGTAAACAAATCAAAAGAGATTGGCAAGGTCTTTTTGAAATACCTACATGGACTATGAATCTTTTTTGTTATCGAATTTTTTAAATCGGGTTATATGTATGTAATAACAAAACGGGGAGCAGTGGCGTTCTGGAGTATTTATCCTAAATATAGGTATTTACACCAGAGATCCAGAGAACTCTTATAATAATTTGTAAACATAATTCCAGAACCCCCTGTATAGAGGATAAGTACATACCCATGTATGCGAAATTGTAGCGACCTAAATTTTCGGATAATTGGAGGAACCTCTCGCTTGAAAATTTAATTACAATTATTGCGAGCCGCGGACGGGACGTTTTAAGTGGTCTCCTAGCATTAACGCCAATTCGGCACGTACCCGGAAATTATAACAGAATTTAGTCCCGGAATTGTTTCGAGCACTAATGCGACTTCTGCGCCCAAACTGGGCACATCCACCGGAAATCGTCCGATCGTCCCCGCATAACTTTCGAGAAACGGCCGCAACAAAAGTCCAAACCGCCCCGATTTTCGAAAATTACGGTCCGCACGCTCGTCCGTCATCATAACGGCCGAAATCTAAACACGGAGAGTATTCCGATGTAACTCGTCGACTCAAAGGAGAGGCGTATAAATCCGGTTCGCTGTCACGATTCAGAGGGTAATCCTTTAACGCTGCGTAATGTGTTTTATCACTTTGACATGCGAGACGCCCCGGCTTAAATTAAATGAATAACGCGTTCAACTTCTGTTCTGCCGCTGATGCCGTTGTTGTCCTCCGTCCCCGGATTAATCCGGTCCGGGACAGTCACTTCGGTAATTTGATTGTTGAATAAACCCTTTAAAGAGAAAGCGACCCGCGCCACCCTCACGTCTAGCATAATTTATACCTCAAAGATAATTTATAAGCCTCCATAGATATAGATGAATATCTTCTACCGTAAATTATTCGATTTATCGAAGTGTGTGGAGAGAATTGAAATCATCCCTTATTATTATTGGGCCATCAGTTATTTCGCCAGATTATGTCGGTGGGCTTTATTCGTAAAAGGGTCGGGAGGACTGTTGTAGGGGAGGGCGAAAACGTAATTAAAACAGTCAGCAAATAAAAAAGATACGCCCCGAGGGTAATTAGGGTTTTTGTTCAGTTTTTCGGTTTGCAACACTGTCAAAATTACAGCCCCGAATAAAGTCTAGCCGCTTCCTCGTCATAATTATTTCATGGATAGAAACTGAATAGTTTAGAATTTTTACAATTCTGCAACGAATAGAACTTGAGCCGAATTCGTCTGCCTAATAATAAAATAAAGAGAAAAGTTTCGAATAAATCGGGTAATTTGTATAATTCCCTACACAAACTTTGCACTCAAATCGGTATAATATAAATAATTCGTTCCCTTTTATTATTTTAATGGGTCGACTTTGATGGTTCTATCACAATAATAATAATAATAATCCGTATAACGTAAGGGTATACCGGCATCTGAGAGGGTTGGTTATTTTTACTTTTTCTCGATTTTGATTTGAATGGAACGTCGAAATCCGATTTCCAATTAGACTGATGGCACAGGCGGACTTTAACGTAGGTAAATCTGAAAAACAAGGTCGTATACCTTTCCGTCTTTATTCTTATAAAAGAAGGAACGAAAACCGGGACAAAAATAAACGTTGAAAATATAAGAGTTTTGTGTGATTTGCGAGCGAAAAACAACCATCCGCGTTTTCAAACCAAACCCCCTACCCCGTTCGACCCCCATACATAACTTTGTTTCGGTGTTTCTCATTAGAACGAACTGAGCAGCGAAAGCCTCAAGTGGGAATTACGGCACGCATATACAGGGTCTCACAGGAAAATACTCGCTTATTTGCGGTGTGACCCCAAAATAATGTTAACGGAAATTCAAAGTCTTTGAAATAATTTAAAAAAGGAAGAATCAAAAATTCTATAGCAAATGTTATAAATATTACTTTTTGAATCCAATGATTTTTTTTTATAATTGACCCTTATGGTAGTATGATTTAGAGCACCTATAAAAATTACTCCCAAAGCTCCTATTCTTTCGATTACCGCGAAGAAGAGCTCTTAAGTAGTTACAGTGTTTTCATTAATTTTTTCTTCATTCCAGACAAACGAAATATGGACGATGATAACGTTATCGAGGAGCCATTAGAATGAGCCCAGCGAAAGTCGATTCGAGGAGAGGATGCGTGCGCCCGCCGCATTTCGATATCTTGTAAGTCATCTTATCGCACCCACTCAATTAAGTCGAAATGGGCTGATTAGGAGGACAATTCATCATTCCGGGGCCCCCGAATAGACGCGAAACAGGCCAAATGTGTCTCTTCCCTTGGGAAGAAAATACAATAATGAAAAACAACACTGCTCCGTTCTATGAAAATTTCCTATTGGTTTTCGTACAGTTTTTCTTGATTTTGAAAGTTGGTGCGTTCTTGTCTAGGCCAAACTGACCAATTTTTCAAAAATACTTCATAATTTTATCGTAAATTGGGAAATTGACGAATCTTTATGAAAAATATCAGTTTTTTATTGATTTTGTGGATATGATTATTTTCATGGCATTCTACAAGGTGTCCCATAATTACGTGTACATATAACACTCTACCACCAATTCCGGGAGTCAAAATAGGACGATTCAACCGAAATGGTCTTAGTGCAAAAGTTGATAATGTAGAAGTTACAGGGTGTTGAAATATAAAGAAAATTGGGAACATGGAATAATCCGGCCTCAATTTTACAATACATGAGAAACAACTGTCCTAACTTTTTCCCCCTTCAAAATACGGTGCTACCAATAAATCACCTATTACTTATATTATTGTTATACACTAGAATGAATATCAAATATCAAATATAAACATCAAATATTATTGCTTAATAAGTTTACTCAAAAAATTATTATTTTTGTTTGATTCCGCAACGATGGGCCGTTTTGGAACCATTGGCTTTTAAAAAATCAATTCCACTCAAATATTGCACTAATTTGGTAATTTTTCATGAAAAACGAATGGACCTGGGAAACATGTAATTGTAATTTAATGACTGTTTAGCACATGACCGGGCAAAAAAACTAATTAAATCACCGTTTCGTCAGGTCAGGTGAGGTCAAATAACACAGTAAAATTGTGACGGGATTATTATTCCTCATACTAAAAAAACACCCTCATGGCAACCGCTTAAAACTATTTCGTTTTCATTTTAACGTGTGCAGTTATTTTTTTATTCAATTTAATTCGAAAATTTTGGATGAAATTATTTCCAAGTCCAAAATTCTCAAATTAAGTAAATTCAATATAAAAATAAGTGTTCCAGTTAAAATGAAAACGAAATAGTTTGTAGCGGTTTGAGCATGCGGACGATTTGGTCAAGAATAATTCTTTCTATAAAATCAAAAATAAAAAAGTTTTTCCTCCTTGTGACCCCATCCGGGGACATACCGTAGAGTTCACACGTGATTAAGGGGCACCTTGTATTGCAAGTGCGAGCATTGCATATTTTATGGCATGTACGAGAAATTTCTTCCAAAGTGTATTTTTCCCCACGGGAAGAAAGTGGCACTTTGGTCCCCCGGTATGCAATACACTATTTCCAAAAAGCACCCTTTACACATAGGGGTTGATTGAGTCCGTTTTTGCAGGTGGCTGCCGCGGGCCGCCATGCGGTCCGTGGAGGGGGACCCGTCGGACTGCGTCCTGGTGGTCGGCGTGTCCCGCCCGAAGATGGCGCTGGCGGTGATGGCCGTGATGCTGGTCTCGCTCTTCCTCACCTTCCACATGATCTACGACAGCGCCCTTAACACGCTCCAGGCGGGCGGGGCGGCGGCGCCGGCGGACCGGCAGCGGGCCAGGGCGCCGCTGCTGCTGCTCTCGCGCCGGCTGTACCCGGCGGCGTCGCGGCGCCTGCCGCAGGCCATCATCATGGGGGTGCGCAAGTGCGGCACCAGGGCGCTGCTCGAGATGCTCTACCTGCACCCGATGGTCCAGAAGGCCGCCGGCGAGGTGCACTTCTTCGACCGCGACGACAACTACGACAAGGGCCTGGAGTGGTACCGCATGCAGATGCCGCACTCCTATCGCGGACAGGTCACCATCGAGAAGAGCCCGAGCTATTTCGTGACGCCGGAAGTAAGAACAATTATTGAATCAGAACAAAAATTAAAAAAAATATTCACGAATAGTATTATTAACTAGAGAAGTGATGATTACTGTAGAATTTTTTTCACTACTAGAAAAGTAAAGAAATAGGATTTTTAATCATGTTAGTGAAAAATATGTTTCATTTATAAGAGGACAATTATATTTGCTGCCATACTCATTACTTACCCGATTTCGTCAAGGTAGAGGAAGCTCGAGTTCATTACCTGAAAGTCAGCCAATAAGCTTGTAGGGAAAATTATTATTTCTACGACGATAGATTTACAACCATTATGGTCTACTTTAGTGTTTACACTATAGTAGGCGAGATAGTAGGCCTTGTTACAACCCTCAAATAAATATTGACCACTCTACAAGGTGTCCCATCGTGCATTAACCCACTTTTGAATTTCTAATGGAAGGTACTATACAGAGTGTTCATATTTTCAAACTTTCGACGCTTTCGACTAAATAAGTTTCCGAGCAGATTTCTCGCATCCAACATTTTTCTGAAGAAAAAGCCAAGTTAGAGGGTGACAATAGAATTAACATAATTTCAATTTTGGTGTACTCCCTTAATTAAGGAAGTCATCAGTCACCTTTTCAAATTTTTTCCATGGGAGTAGTGATAGAAGGTACCATCATTTTGAAGGTGTTCAAACGACATGATGTTTCATGCATTTTCTATTTTTCTCGGCTGCTAATTCCCATTCTTCATCATAATCGAATTTAAAGTCACTTTAGTAATGAGACAAGTGCAAACATTGATTTGCGGCAGTCTTATTTCACTTTTATTGGGGTACGTTTTATAATGAGATCGGGGGTAAAAGTCTCTTTTCGATTTTCAACGTTCGATTGCTAGCTTGAAACTTATTTTACCTCGTTTTTCTCCAAATTATTATGAATTTTTGAAACTCCTCGCGTGATAAAAATAGTCGCAACTGCAACAACTGTGAGATATCAATAATTTCACTCTGTCGGTGTTTTCGTTCATAATTTACTAGAAATTCTGTAAAGGGTAGGTGAAATATTAAGGTTCACACTTCCGATGAAAATATCCACCTTTCATTAATATCGTTAGAAATCGGAACACCAAAATTGAATTAAAATACGCCCCTTAAAAATAAAAACTGTCTCGGATTGTTTTTCAAACGAGACATCTAATTTTAGAAATAAACACCCCATTCAATTTTTGTATTCTTGATCGGTTCAAAAGAAGAAGTTTTGAGTGTTTCACCCTAAGATTTTCCCCTGCTTTTAGTCGAAATATTTTTTAAACTAAAAGAGCTAACGCAAAATTTTAAAGTGTAAGTAAACGGTGAATGCAGCTTAATTTTGATGTAACTACACCAAGGTTGCATAATCTACCAGATTTCATTCGAAATGTTTGGATCGATTTCCCGTTTGGAAAACATGCAATATTTTAATTATTGTAAATGGCACCACTTTAATTTCTGCACAGCAAGGGACGCCAAGTCAACGGTCAACGATTGTCATTTGACACACTATTGGCGGACACTGGTATAAATGGTAAACATGAGCTTTCAAACGGATTAGATTTCGAGACGAATTAATTAGTATTCTAGCTTGAAAGCTCGCACGCCAGACAGAACTTTCGATTCATTCAATTTGTAAATTATGATTTTCCTTGAAAACGTGGAAAATTACGAGGATATTATTACTATTTGAAAAAACATCCTTAAATATGCGTAATGCCCACGCGAGGTCGATCGCCTCGTTTCTGTGAAGTCATTAAAAGCTCTCACCCCACCTACAAACTAAAAAGGAGTATTATTTAGGGGTAGGTAGTTATTTATAGTAGACGAAGCTTATTTCACCAAGTTCTATAATACGGGACAAATTATGAGGAAATAATGGCTAGACTAGAAAGTGGTAAATCGATCAAATTCGGATTTTCATTATTTTAGAGGACGAGTGAAAGGAATTTCTAATTAAAATAACAAGGTTTTATTTGGAAAAATCATGGTTTTCATAATACATAAATGAAAAACATCCCTCACCGCCCACGCGAGGTTGCTTATTGCTTTTACTGTGTCGCTTTTGTAAGCTCCCACATACATTATTATGAATAATACCGTTGTTCGACTCAGATCTAGTTGGAGATTCTCACGTGAGAATTAATTTCCGTAACGTGAGCAAATAATTATAGAGGCGCCACTCAAATTAACTAACGTTTTGGTTTCCAGAAATTCCTTTAAATGGCATTCCTCAATTTGTCTCTGTAATTTGGTTATCATGTTCCTTCTCCCCAAAAGATGGCGTTCACTTACATGCAGAAAAATTTGAGGTTTCGAAAAATAAACTCGTGGGCGTTTGGGTAGATTGTAATTAGCTCACGTAAAAAATGGCATGCTTCAGAAATGTCCCAAAAGCGGTCAGGAAATTTTCCTAAAAACATTCATAAAGCGTCCAGAATTGGTCCTAAAACTCTTCGGAAATCGTCCATAATCGTCCAGAAATGGTCCAAAATCGGTCCGAAAATCGTCCAAAAACGGTGTTCGAATCGTTTATAATCGTCTGGCAATCTATAGTGATCCTCCGTAATGGTCTAGAAGTGGTCCAGAAATGTCCATAAATTCTTCGAATATGGTTCAGTTAACGTCCAGAAGTGGTCCATATAGTTCTATAATGGTCCATTTTCGATGTGTTTTTGATAAACTTTATTGTGTCCACTGCATCAACCAGATATTCTGCTACTTTTGAAGGCTCATCAGTCATCAGTAATATTGAATTCATTAACTTGTGAAAATTATAAAATTGGTTTGTAAATAGGATGGTAATTTCACCCCCTTCTAATAGAGGCCACCACTAGTCACCAAGCAAAGATTCCTGTAATACCACGAAAAGCAAATTATGAGCAACGTGGGCTAACTAAATCTTACTAAACAACTCGAAAGAATTTAGGTGCACCATGTTCCCATTCCTAAAAATATCAGAAGATTTGACTGAAAATCCCCAGACATTCCTGGAAGATTCCCAAACATTCCCATACACTCCTAGAACATTCCTGAAAATCGCTAGGCATCCCCAAGACGTACTCAACGATTTGTGCCGAATATTCCAACCCCTCCAGTAACACCCTGTATACCAATTAAACGGTCGCGTAAAATTGCAGGTGCCGGAGCGGATCCGGGCGATGAACTCGAGCGTGAAGCTGCTGCTGATAGTGCGCGAGCCGGTGACGCGCGCCATCTCCGACTACACGCAGCTGCGGGCCAACGCCGCCACGGCCGCCCCCGCCTCCGCCGCGCCGGCCCCGACGCCGGCCCCCAGGTCCTTCGAGCAGCTCTCGCTGCACCCGAACGGCTCCGTCAACGAGCAGTACCGGCCGCTCGCCGTCTCCGCCTACCACAACTACCTGCACCGCTGGCTCGAGGCGTTCCCGCGCGAGCAGATCCTGGTGGTGAACGGCGACTGCCTCATCGAGGACCCGGTGCCGCAGCTGCAGCGCATCGAGCGCTTCCTCGGGCTGGAGCCGCGCATCGGCACGCACAACTTCTACTTCAACGAGACCAAGGGCTTCTACTGCCTGCGCAACGAGACCACCGACCGCTGCCTGCGCGAGACCAAGGGCAGACGGCACCCCAGGGTGGACCCGGCGGTCGTGTCCAAGCTGCGCAGGCACTTCGGCGAGCACAACCAGAAGTTCTACGAGCTGATCGGCGAGGATCTCGGGTGGCCCGAAGAGTAATAGGGGTGGCGGGGGGTTTTCGAGAGCGCTGGCGTTTTTGTCGATCGATAGGGAGAAGCGCACATTTTGCTCAATTATTATTACAAATTTTTTAGTCGGTGTGGAACTTTGAACCGGGTGGCAGAGGTGCGTCTTTTTGATGACTATTTTACGGCGTGGACCGAAAAATCACAAAAAATTGTCATAAGATTCCGATTGAGGTTTTCTCAAGGACATCACGTTATCACAAAAGTACCAACAATGATAGTATTTTATTAACCAAGGTAGAGCGGCAAGATTGAATCACGAGCCGCAGGCGAGGGATATGACCCTCAAAGCTATAATAAAAGTACCTAATCTATATGATGGTTAATATGGTATTTTTTTCACTACCTACTAATAAAGAAAGACGATTTTTAGTTGATGTTGATATGCACACATTTACAAAAAGTATGCTTTTCAAGTAGGATGACTTCTGTCATATTATTTACCAAGGTGAATAATATTTGCTATTTGCTCTCATACTCATGATGTGTATACTATGGATTTGTCAAGATAGAGAAAATCGTGTTCACTACCCGAAAGTCACTCAATAATGACATCTTCTCAATTAGTTATTGTTATTAGTAGTGAAAAATAGTATATTGTTCAACGAGTGAGAAAGTTGGTAATTTTTCGACGAGGATGAAATATTGCGACAAAAGCCTAAGGCGTCACGAATTAAACATTATACTTTTTCCAATCGTATTAAATAAAATTAATAAAATGAAAAAATACTTCAAGAGAGTCAATTTTTAAAAGGGAAGTAAAATACCGGCTTTTCATTAGTCGAAAAGTTGTATTTACTAATATGATTGGAAAAAATACTATACCCAAGTACTAATGGTGGAGAAGACACTGTTTTCACGCGCGATTCCTAAATTACAAATCAACCGCCCGTGCAAAACGGCGAGTTTTGCAAAGGAAAAGTGCGGAAATGTCTTTCCCCGTAAATGCTATATACTATTTTTTCTACACTAAGTATACGTCTTTTGAAATGGATATTGTGATGATTCTCCCCTAACAAACTAGTTGAATTAAAATCTGATTTAATTAATCCAGATAACAAATTCCATATTTTACATCTGGTAACATAATTTGTTGGTATTTTATTTCGTAAAAAACAAATGATTTTTGGGTTCCCTAAGACGCCTCCAAGGCTGAAAAATGATTTGAAACATTTGCTAATTTTCATTACTTATATTTTCTCAATTTGGAGATATGGTCGATTTAGGGATTTTTCGCTGTAGATGGTCAAGCCAAGTCCAAAATGTTGTATATCTACAGTGATAGTGATCGATAGAAATGGTCTCATTTCTACACGCAAACGCGTATCTTAATGAGTTCATTATGACATGCAATTTGAAATAGATTATATTTTCAACACGGCACAGCAAATAACAGAATGAAAAATATTCAATTTGGCGATTGAATGGTGACAAAATTACGTCTTTGTGCTGTGACGCTAGGCCGTCATTTTCACGTCAAAATGATGTACGAATAACCTGTGCGAATAACCTACTAATTTTGACGTGTCTCTGCTACCCGGGAACGATCCCCCTACTAAGTACTACTAATAATAATGATAATTATTATAGAAAACGATACATATCATCAAAAACATATCACAAAAATGGAACCGAATTGTTATTTATTAAATTGGAAAAAAGAGAGAAAGCTTATTATTATTATAAATATTATTATCGTGGACCCGGATTTTTTGTTGGATCATATTGATCAGTGCCTTATTATTTACTTTCAAAACGATCGCGTAGTCCACATTGGAGAAAACGCGAATTAACTTGCACCTCTCACAAAAACGTGAACAGAACCGGCGGGAGGATAATATACTAGATGGTTTGGGAAAAGGGTGCAGGTTTTATTGGAAGCACGTGAGATTATTTAATTTCGAGATGCAGGTAGCAAGACTCGGGCTTTATTTTCGAATCTTTGGGGAGTTTCAGCTTTTGAAACGACCCTTTGACGGATAAAGTTCGTGTCTCTAATCTCTTTTTCTCTCTATTTAGACTTTATCCGATTTAATTACGCACGTCTAAACTTTGTAGTTTTCAGATCTCTCTACTTCTTCGGCTATTTTATATCTGTGGATTTTTTGACAGGGTGGTTCTCTTTATTTCTCCCTGATTTTAAAAGGGTATGATAACACTAATTATTATTAGCAAATAATATTATAAGGAGAGCTGCTATTATTATATGATTATTATTAACATTATAAATGCTAGTGAAATTAGTAAAATAAACATATCAAATTCGTAAGACACACACAGTGACACACACATATCAAAAATGTGATGAATTTTATCGATTTTATGTAAATAATATATTGTATTTGTATTTGTAGGTAGTTAATGTAGTTTCCTTTATTTATTACTCAAGTACCTATTTACTGTCGATAATAGTTTCTTCCACACTCAATATATTATTAATATTACTTACCACCAAAATATACAAAATTTCTATATGTAGAACAAAACATTCAGATGAAATGAAAATGCTATTAAATGAATCTTCTAGTTTTTTCGTATTGTACTGTGAAAAATTCCGCTATTTAAAGTAATCGTATTTATAAAATAAAACTAGTCCCTATAGTAACTACTTACTCTACTTATTAACTTATCTTCTAAATTATTTAAAAAATTAAGTAACTACTAACATACTGTCTAATCTAATTATTCTAGCGTACTGTCACTTTTTAAATGTTGTAGGTTGTAGATGTATTGAAAAATGAAAAATGTTATTTTTAAAGGTGTTTACTCTAATGATAAATGAAAATGATAGATTTTTAAATGCGGGTAGAATTTTTAAAGTTTTCTGTTGATTGAAAATTTAAGAAGGGGCCACCGATTTAAGGGGCCGTAATATAAATATGTTATGAAGAGAAAACAGAGCAGTATTTAAAGACATCACCAGATTTAATAGAATAATTCGTGGAATTTTTCTAAATTCCATTAAAATTCCTCCTGATGGAATTCAAACTACGAGTATACCACAAAATAAATCAGACTTAATTGAGACTATCTTATCGGAAATGGGTGAATTTTCTATGGAATTTTGATCATTTCTATGGATAATGGCATAGATAAATGATTAATTGATTGATTAATTATGATTCTCAACTATTATGAACTCATAGGCAATGTTTTGTTTCTGTAATTCTAATTGCATTACTTATTGTTAATTTCTTTAGATTTTTAAATGTGCTAGGTTGAACACTGTTAAATATACACGCACTACTAAACTAAAAATTTTAAAAATTGGGGTAAGTATATGACGATGTATTTATAATTATTAAATTTGTTTTTTATACAATTGCTGATTATAACGAAAGTTTTAGCTGAGAAATTCAATTTAAGATGAAAAATTTTATATGTGAATTACCTGTAATGACAAAATTGGATGCGTACATTTTTCAAACGACACTATACATCATTATAACTTTTTAATTAATAATTAAATTAAATTTAAGATATTTCAAATGCAATAATTATTATGAATAAGTGGAGAGGTGTACGCAAGCGATTTTCTGGGTGATTTTTAAAAATTATTTCTACCTAAAATCCATGTATCTGTGGGTAAATAAATGTGATGAGAGCAGCAAATTATCGCGACTTTCAATTCGTGTCCCGAAATGCGAAAAATAACACAACTAGACCCGTTTTATATTCTTTAAAGTACAATTTTTATTGTTATTTATTTTGTTACAGTCACAACTATTTTTTTAAACAGGTATGGAAATTTAAAAAATACTACGTACTCTTAATTATTAGATAAAAAATGTCTAAATAGATAACAAACACATCAATAAATAAAAATAACATTAAAAAAGACCAAATAATATAAGATTTTCTTTTTTCAAAAGTGAACTAATGAAATAAATTAGACATATTACGTAAGTACGTACAAATTACATTAAAATTATAATTACAATTAAAATGCGATTGTGAAAATACAAAAAAATGAAGCTATAATAGGAACAAGTGTTTGTGTTAATTACGATTATCAAGATTATTACGAATAGAGATCTTTACACATAATAATTATAACATAATTTAATTTATAGTTAAAAAATACTAAAACGTATATACAGAAAAGAACTGTCTTTCAAAACAATTTCACAAAATTTTCCAGCGTTGAACAATTTTTTCTCATCATTACAATAATTACAAATTCTTTGGTACACACAACAACGAACAAATTTTACGATTATTTATAGTAGTGCATTTTAGAAGCTATATAACTAGGTTCTACTGTATTTCCAAGCTTTTCTAAGTAACGTAACATATCCTCTCCGAAATTCAATCAAGGTGATAATACGATTTTTCTCATACAAAATCTTAAATTTTATTTAATACTTGCAAACGTAATTATTTACATGACGTGAACGCGGTGTAGCTACTACAAGACGATTTACTATTTAATTTCATTCATTTATTTGTTTTGTTTGTGGTAAATACTGGAGATGACTAGGGCGGCAACGGGCCTACAATGTCCTCAATGGATCAAGATCGGAATCCGCGGTCCCGCTGCTCTGGTCCGGTTCAGATTCTGCCGCTTGAAGCTCTCGATTTCCTCCTCGGTGAACTTCGGCGCCTTCACGAAGTTGCTCAAAGAAGTCGAGGACTTGTGCGAAGATGGCGGCTCGCTGTCGCAAGAGCTGATCTTCCTCCAGTTCGGCAGGTCCACGTCCAGCCGCTCGCACTCCCGGGCGTACGCCATGAGGCTCTCGCAGTGGCACCTGCGATTCGGGCAGTTGCACATGTCCATCTTGCAGGTCTTGTAGTACTTGTTGTAGTTCAACTTGCCGACGCATTCGCCGAACAAATCCTGGTCCACCAGCAGCTTACACTTGTTCTTCTCGCTCTTATGCGACATCGAGCAGGCCGTCGGTAACTTGGAAGTCTGCTTGGCGTTCCGGGCGCACACGGTCTTAGACCCGGAGCACCAGGAGGAGCCGAAGTGCGCGATCTCGCCATCCTTGAGGACACGGCCCTTGCGCGTCTTCAGGTCGTCCTGCACGTTCGAGTTGAAGTTGCCGCATAAGCCGCAGACTTTGTTCTTGAAGGTCGCCGGGACCGAAACTTCGAGATAACTTTTTCCGGTCCAGAAGATTCTTACTCCGTTTTGTAGCTCGACTATGACGTTGTTGTTCTCTTTGTTTTTGTCGATCCTGACGAAGCCGTCTTTTTTGTAGGGAAGTTTGATTCGTTTGCCGTTCAACTTGACGCGGGAGTTCTGCTGGAGGTTCAGGCGGAGTTCGCCGTATTTGACGGCGACTCTTCGGGTCGACGTGGAGGATTTCGGGGTTTTCGTCCAGAAAGCGTTGGCGACCCGAATCGAGAAAGTCTGGTGTTCGCAATCGGATACCAGTTGGTATTTGCCGACTCCTTGGAAAGTGTACATTTTGCCGTCGAAGGTTTTGTAATGGGGGTCGCCGAATACAGTGCAAACTCCATCAGCTAATGAGTGAAGAAATAAATGTTACAATACTGTGGAAATTTTGCAATGGACTATTTAAAAGTGTGAAGTTGATTTCATATACCTGTTCTGAAAATTACTCTTGAGAAAATCGATTTTTATTTTGAAATTAAAATTTTTTCATGTCACGAACGATTTTTTCTACTTCCGGATTACGTTTACGCGAAAATGGCCTCTCATTTATTTATTTTTTAACAAGAACCTCTACTTTAATCTAGCTATGATTTTTAAAGAGATTGAAAGCAATTATCAGAAATATAAAAACTTGTAATTTTTTCTTTTAATACGTCATGCATTCTCTGAAAGTTTTTGATTACATTCTCTATTCAAATATCGATTATAATATAATAATAAGAGGAGAGTTTAAAAAACATGAACGAAATACTTGTCGAAATATGCATGCTAATATGCACGAAAGAGCCAAAAAAGTTATTTTTTAATATGTCAAGGTTTATACAAATTTTTTGAAAATTTAAACGATTATTCACAAGATTTTGACACCAAGTTTCTGCTATAAAAAACGTGTTTTGAAAATCTTCTCACTGATAGGTTTGTAAAAAAAAACTAGACCCGTATCAATAAAAAGTTACCTACATAGGCTAGGTATTTCAAAAAAATTGGAGAAAAACGCAAGTTTCATCCCAATAACTGTTTCAATTTGACAGAGCGATTGAATAAATCTTACATAAGGTCATAATAGGAAGCTATGACTATCATTCTGTCTCATTTGAAACTACTAAAAGGATAGAGACAGAAGGATGGGCATGGCCTCCCTTTAAGTAAAGTTTATTCGATCGCTCCGTATATGTATGTACAGTTTAGGCCCAGTATTTCAGTCACGGTTTTCAATTGAATCTTTAGATTGAATTTCGTTAATTTTCATTATTCACAACAATCGTTAATGTGGAAATCACACTATGGTTTGAGCCAGGACTGAAATACTGGCTCTTAAAAAATATATTCAAACATTTTTTTCCAAAAATATGCAGTTCGCCTATTTTCCAGTCTCTTGTTTTTTATCTGTAACTTCAAATCAACACCTAAGCGAAATTTTGAACACCATTGATTCTGTTTTAATAAATTAGCAGAAATCTCAGAAATCGTTATTAAATCCTCAATAAGTTTCAATTAATTCCTAATAAATTCTCGAAAATGTACATACACATGAATACAAAAGTATTTACCCTTGGGAGAAGACAAAAGACAATTCGAAAAAACTTTTTGGAAAATTTAGCAATGAAAAGTTTACGTTCTCCTTTAAAAAATCTAAACAAGGGACGTACAGTGAACGGATAAAGCACATAAGAGGTAAAAACAGTGAAAAGAAGAAAATTTCCCAAAAGATGTTCAAAACAGTTACGACTTCAATTTCGAAAAAACTCTTACCTTCAACGCATTTAGGGCAGCATTCTCCGGGAACGTTGAAATGATAAGTACCGGTCGGGCAGGGCAGCGTCATATTGCATTTAGTCATGGCGCAATTCGGCATCCCCCTATGACATTTGCAGGACCTGCAGGCGTTCAATTTCCACGACTGACCATCCTGCCTGACAAAACCACGTTAGGAAATTCCCAAAAAAAAAACTCGCTAACCGAAAAAACTTGCCTCGTATGTGACACCATCATAAGTGCACTGGGTGCGCACCTCCTCCGGGATCAGGCACTTCTTGCAGCAGCTCCCAGGAACCGACTTTTGCAAATCCGGGGCGCAGTCCAGGACCGGACAGGCGTTCCTCTGGCAGATGGCGGTGTTGTCCAGGCACGTGCAGTTGGTGCACTTGTCCGTGTTGAGATTTTGGCCCTCCTTCAGCAGGCTGTTCTGGATCATGCACGCCTTCTTCACCGCTATCAGGGTCCTGGTGCCCAGGCACTTGGGGCAGCACTCTCCCGGAGGGTGATGCTGCCTGGCCGGGGTGCACTGTAAGACGGGGCACGCCTTCTTCGTGCACACCATCTTCATCCCCCTGCTGCTGCACCTGCACTTCAGGCAGGGGTCGTCGGAGATGACGTCCCGGTCGTCCGTCGCTATCTGCCCGTTGATTTTGCACTCTGGAATTTATCGTTCGTTCCGATGAGACGGTGGAATATTTAGTGAAAGTCGAATTTTTAACATTTTTATCGTCATTATTATTATTATTATTATTATGTGAGTGTGCGAGTTACATACGAAACTGGTTTTCGGGTATGAACTGAACGGGATTATTTATTTCGTTAATTTACGGTCAATGTTTTTATTTTATATTTTACTATAACACGAGCGAAGGCTGTCGGAATTGGTTCGAGAGCGTTTTTAATAAACACACCTGCGATAACATTCCACTGGAATTATTGGCGCGGGCTCCAGTTCTGGCCGGGAAAAGGAGCCGGCCCTGGATCGTTCACCGTGACTATTATTTTACGAAAATACTTGTTCAACAAGAAAACGAATCGAAATTGCAAGAAAAATATCAATCGCGTGAATCGAAAGAGTCAAGTTTAAGGAGAGATCTTGACGATACAGCTTTGAATCAGGTAATTCAATTTGAATCAAACGAATTCCAAACATTTTTTCAATCGACGATCTGAAAATTCTTTAGATAATATTCATAGGCAGAATGATAATTTCTCATAAGTGCTCTAAATTTTGAGATATAACTATTTTATTTAAATTTAATGCTTTTCAGGCTTTTGGAATTTCCATAAATGTAAAAAACTCCACCAAAAATCCTTGTCTACCTTATATATACAGGGTTTCCCACGGTAAGTGGACCATAATTAAATATCGAGTAAATAAACCATCTAGCGAAAATAAGAAGAAAAATGATGACAATCAGCTATTCAGAAGTGATGAATTTTACATTTCAAAACTCAACATTTCAAAAGGTAATGAATGAAATTTCAAAATTTTCAAAATTTTGTCTGTCATTGCTGGCAATTTATGAATTACCTAGCTTCGATGATGCGTATTAGTTATCACCGGATTGATACAACTAGGCATCGAATTAAGCAACTTTCATCATAATAGAATTTAAAAAAAATTGTCGACAGAATTTTTCGATGAAGAATCGTTCACCTGAAACGGAATCATGCCAAAAAGCAAAGTAGGTATTTGAAAACATTCGCACTTAAAAAAAAAACTCCCAAAATACACTCTGTCGATCCGTGTGATTTTATTCTAGGCTGATGGTAGACGCGAACAAGTGAGATATCGCGTTTTCCCTGGGACACCCTGTATAATAGCAAATTCCACAATTTTACTAAGTCCTCCGTAATTTTGAAAGGAATCGATATCCTCCGAAAGCATTAGCCATTTTGCCTCGAAATTACACGTGACTCGTACAAATCGCAAACTCAGAAATTTCATTTCAATGGGGTTGATTAAGCCCCGTAAACCTGTCGTCCTAATTCGAATAGTCGAATCAGCTTGATTCCGATTCCGACTCATTCAAACCGAACCGGATAATTAATAACCCGCTGCGAGACCTCCTCCTTTTCCTTTATACAACGTTAAATTACGTCACAATATCACAAGAGAACCCGAAAAAATGGGCCACACATCGCGAGGTATCTCAAACTCTCTCTTCGTCTCGAGGCCCATCAGACTCACCGGGACACGTGGGACAGCACTGGCCGGGCTCCCGGGGCAGGGGGTTGGCGCAGGGGGTGTGGCACTGCAGGTCCGACTCGGTGACGATTCCGGCCTCGCAGCGGAGCACCCTGCAGGGGTTGTCCGGGTCCGTCCACTCGGTGCCGCTGGGGAACTGCTTGCCCTGGTAGACGCACCCCTTGCACTTCTGGCAGCACCCGTTCCGCGTCTTCTCGACCAGCATGTGGCAGCCCTCGGTCGGCGGGCAGTTGTCCTTTCGGCACTCGACGAATCCGTTCTGAAAAAGTTTCTAATTTCAAAAATCGCCTCCTGGGAATACTTGGCTCGAAATTTCACCAAGATAATTTGAGGGCGCATTTCTGGGTCAAAATGAGGAAGAAATTACCCAATTTACCTAAGTCAGATTTTGCAGGGGAACGGAGTTATAGACAATCAAAGTAATTTTGTATTCGTTTTTCGACCTTCATAATACAGTGTGTTTCAAAAAAACGTACTAGTTCTAGATCAAAAATGTTTAATCAATCGAGAAATAGGAATTTTGAAGTCACAAGCACAAAATTAATTTTCGTGAATATTTGAAAATTCATCAGTATTTTTGGATAAAATTCCAATGAAACTGTTGCTATTCAGAAGTGTTTTTGGTGCAATTGATTAAGTTTCCCGAACGGTACTTTAAGGTGCCGTTTAAGAGGGCCCTCCATATTTTTCATAATAAATTCCAAACGGTTTATTTTAGCGACTTTAAACAATAAGAGGCTGTAAATTTCAAACGAGTTGGAGGGTTTGATTAGCCCATAAAGCTCGCCATAAAGGTATGTACTTATGCGGAGGAATAAAAAGTCATTATAAAAAATATGAATGGTCCCCATCTCAACGTGAACCTTATATCAATTTAGGAAAATCAGTGATTCTTGGATTTTCTTCTTCAAGTCGATAGTTTCACAGTTATTTGAAAAATAACTACGGTGCAACTCTGTCTTTAGGCTCCTAATCGTAGAAAAATGAAAATTTTACTAGGTAAGTAGATGTCTATGTATAATGCCGCCCAGCGAATGATTATCGGGGCCATGCCTTGGCCCAAAATATTGAATTTTGCAACTCCCAAACCATCAACTTTGTGAAAAAAATATAAGAATCTAGGATTTTTTTGAATTACAAGATTCGCAATTTTAACATCAAAAACAACAAATGCTGTGAATCCAACATCTCGACCGTCAGTATTTTTTACCACTTTTTGGTGGAGTTTAGGGACACCCTGTATAGGAGCCCATTGTCTCTCAAAAGAAATCTAACTCCTGTATGTCATAAGGTCGTTATAACAGTTTTCAAATAAATGCTGAACAACGAATAAAAAATACAACTCTCATGGCCTATAACTACCCGTGCAAAATCGAACAGGGCTAAATAAGGTTATTTCTTCTTCATTTTGACCCCTTAAAGCATCTCGGTCGGATTTTGGGACGCGCCGTATATCACAGCCGTTTGTTCTCGATTTAGTCGGTAGGTTGATGGTAGTCCGGGCGGATAAATAAACACGCAAGTGAAATATAAAGTGCGCAACCGTCCAGGTAGGTGTGCGATAAAGTAGAGGAGAAAAAAGTATACGCGTGCCACCTGGTGCGAGAAGTCGTTATAACACACACGTACGAGTACAGAGACGCACCACGAAACTCTTTGATCTTAATTTAAATGTTTAATATCTCGCATCTCGGCGAGGTTTTATACACTCTCGTAAATGGGAGAGAATCATTTTCGACGCGACCGCCACTGTTACGATACTTTGCACTTATTATTACGCTACTCCCGAATGAAATCAGGTAATTTCCTTATGACTCCATAAATATTTACAGTGCTGGCCATTATTATTACTAATGGAACGAAAAGACGGGTGCTAAATGGATAAGTCAACTTCTAAAGACTCGGACTTTAAAAGGGTGCCCAGTAGCACACTTACACTTTATATTCTAATGTTCTTATACTCTCAAATCTGAAAAAAATCGTGAATTTTTGTTTGTTTTGAAGCATTTCTTCTGACTTTCATAACTACACTTCTAGAACTCACCAAAAAGTTCGAATGAGAGACTTTTTTTATCGGTTTTCCAAAAATTACACATACTTACATTTTGTAAAACTGTACACTGCTGTTTGAATTGAAATGTTTTCGCTAGGATTTTGGAATTTCTACCCAATGTTCAGATTAGCGTGGGTTCGGATTGAAGGGTTTCTACTGTAGCAACATATATTTTCGAGATGGTAGGGTATAGTCGAACACCTATTTATAAAGCATGATTCGTTTTTCCCTGGACAATTTAAATTCTTGAATTTATTGCCGCTAATTATTATTGGAAAAAATTATTTGTACAGTTGCGAATTCCGCATCGATTTGTTACCACAGACTTGATAATAGTTCGAATAAATAAAAGCCCGCAACTTTTCCTTAAAAAAAAACTAGAATAGTATATAACCGAAGCGTTGTAAATCGCTTAATAACGTAATTATTTATTCGTCTTTAATTAATTGAATTATTTATTCAACCGCCTATAATAAGATACTCATTTTATTTATTATGTCTCGTGTGGAAAAAGAGAAAATATCATAACAAACAAACAAAACTACCAGTTTACGACGAATTTGAGCCTGAAATGACTGCGACGTTCAGGAATTCGGAGAGTTCATAAAATGTCAAATGATTTTCGTGAGTGAGATTCCGAAAAAACCCAGCACGAGGAATAAAAGAAACGAACGAAACTAGAAGAAATGCGGAGACGTCTCAATCGAATCGGAAAATCCCCCGACAAAAACTCTCTCATTGCTTATACAACATATTGTTGTCGTATTTTCTTATAAGGAATTTGTTTATACGTGAATTCGTTGGCCTGTTCGTGTTTTAATGCCGGTCGCCGGTGATAGGGCAGTTTTAGAGAAGTTTCGCCGCGGGCAAGGCCTCTTCTTGTATCAAGTTAAGTGTGCGAGTATGTGGACTCGGACGAAATCTCGCCGCAGGTGAAATACTCGATCACGGATTGCGTCATAACCTCGCCAACAACCGACTCTCGACCGTGTCGAGAGACCTGAAAAATCCGGCGATTTCAGGCGATTCCGGCGATTTTTCAGCGACCGCGCTAACCGTCCGGTGCGTTACGTTTTTATCTGCGATTTCGATTCCTTGAATGAAAAAGGCGCAATTCGCCCGTTCCGACGACTCGAAACGGAAATGTCGCCTTTCTATCAGACCCGGAAACGCGAACACACTCGCGTGTCTAATAAAAATTTTATCGCACCGGATTCGCCCCGTGCGATTACTCAATTCGTAATTTATTTATCGCCACTTTCCCCGAAACTTTTAAATTTCGAGAGGTGTGCCTTTTTGTGCGATTTTCTTTCCAAAGAACACCATAACTGAAATACAGTGTTATCAGATCCGGATTGGTCAAATTTATAGCGCACTCGAATCGCCACCTACTGCGCAAAAAGTAGGCAAAACATTTTTAGAGCCACTCGCTGTCAAATTTGAATTTCTACTTGAGAGAATTTTCGATACTACACACTCGTGTCCTCTTCCTAAATGATGGGATAGCTAGTAATATAAGATATTAAAAGTTATTTAATAGTCATTTTGACGGCTTAGAACATTATGTCATGTTTGACATTGCCTATAATGTTTTTCGACACCACAATAGAAGAGTGGTAATAACAATAAAAATTCCTGAATTTCTGTACTCTTATTTATGTGTATGGGCTGAAGAATCCTAAAGATTTTAAAAACATAATTTCTATTTACGAAATTTAATAAATAATTTCACTAAAATCCTTACGGGTCAGGGAGCAACAGCCTCTTATAAAAAAATCAAATTATTATCAACGACAATTATTGAACCAAAAGTGACTCCGAGAAAACAACACAACGAGATCATGCAGTTTGTCATTGAAAGCGAGTGAGCGTATTACTTACGTAAAAGACATTTCCGGTACAAACATAATCCCGGTGCGGTGGCACAAGTCTGCCCGCCCTTCTGCCCGATTCAGGAAAAATACGCCGGTAATTTATTACGCGATCTAGTCTAGTATCAAGCTATTAAATTGGTGGCACTGTATGTATAAATGCAATAAAGCTCAGACTCGATTTGCATAAGATACCGTGTTCATATATTTGGTGTAACGAAATGATCCGGATTAACTCTGCCGTAATCCCACATAATCCCGAGTGTTTATTTTACACACCGATCTTCTAGTTTAATAACAATTATTGTCGTTGCATAACCGAGTTATTCATTTTGAGGCGCCCTCGATTTTCGTCGGATAATCCGTCGAATATTTATTAGCTCTCGTTTATAATCGACCTCGAGAATTTCGTTCAAACGAAACTTTCCACGAGGGATAACTGTCACTTTTCGTGACTTCCCCCTATCAAAATAGTATATTATACAGATTATATGCAAAAAAATTCACTTTTTCTCTGTAAGCTTGTCTGCCTAACGTGGCGAGGTAATAAGCAAGATGAAAAGTAGATCTTTCTACCCCATAAAATATACTATTTTTTCTTCAAAACTTTCAAGCATATTTTACCAATTAAACGTAACGTTTAATGAAAAATTCATTTCTGTACCGGTTTTTTATAAGATTGAAAATCTCTAATAAATACAGCGATATTTGGGTTTATAATTATTGATTGATGGCCATGCACCTGTTAACCCAAAAAATAAAAGTACCTAGTAATAATAATAGTCTTAAGATTTTCTATCCCACTCGTTCTCGGCCAGTAAAAACGTCAATAATGCGGCCGTCAATCATTCCTGACAAATACGTCAACAATATTGTCAACGGGAGATTTATGTCAGATTCATTAAAATATTTACTCTCTGCTTATAACAATAACAAACAATATTATACCGAGTGCATAAAAAGTGTAGCCTGCGGTCATCATCGGCATTACAGTACACATTTAGAAAATGTACTTTTCGATAGCCATCAGAGTTGAAGCGAGTAAAACCAGTTGCGAAATTCGCACGGCATTTCAGAAATGCGCACAAAAAACTCGGATTTTTTCGGAAAACGATTCTCACCTTGCATATGCACGAAAAGCAGTTGTGTTTATCGATGTGGTCGACGGCGACGGGCTCCCCTTCGTAGGCGCAAGGCGCCCTTCTTCCTTCTGCAAAAGAAAAAAATTGTCGAGAATAATCAAAAAGGTTTGAATAGACGGTTATCATCATTATCGGAGAGGAGAATCCTGAAAAGGCAAAGTCCGCATCTGATGAAGTGCCGGTTATCGGTAGGAAAAAGCGCACGTTCCGCCACGCACTTTGAGGCATTATAAACGTATTACCATGATGGAAAGGAGATGGCGGCCTTATCAGGGAATTTATGTTCAAATTGATAGTTATTATGTCTTAATGAAGCCCATAACTGTAAAAAGCGTCCGTACCTGCGCGTCCCATAATACGCGCATTTTACCATAATCGCGGATAAGCAGGAGGCTGCGGCTCGCGAGGGGGCTATAAATTGCACGTACGGCCCTCTCGCGCTCGGTCCGCGTCCCTTTTTATCCCGAGAGCTATTAACGAACACGGCGATGCCTTGTTGCAGGAAACCCGTAGTCTGTAGTGAGATATAGTCGCGGATAGCGAAATACTTCCGGCTATATCGTAAGCTTTTGATGGGTTAATACGAACATAAATTTTCGTAATAATTTGCCAATGTATTTATTGCCCAAGGAGGAGATCATTATTATTACAAAACGCACCTTCGAGCCAATTTTTGCTTATTAAAAGCCGAGATGAACGTGTGTAATAAATTGCGCAATATGCCAAGTCCTCCACTATCGCGAGCAACACGATTTTTACCATTTTATATTGTCTAGGTCGAAAACGAAAGAACTGGGTCGCCCTCGCCTCCGGCAATGACACCGCGGATTCGTTATCAAATTCCGACTTCTAGAAATGGAACGGAGGAGTGCAGTTTTTGATTATGAATAATCGATTTCCATTAATTATCGTGTCATACAAGGTGATTCGATATTGCTACGACAACGCTCGAGGGCGAAGTAAATGGCCCCATAAAGGTAGGTCCGCAAACGCTTAATAGACACACGTGTCAGTTTTAATATTTCCACTGCATTCTTCAGTGTTATGAAAAACAGGAAAAATCTCAGATTGGCTTTAAGAAAAACAGAGCCGTAGCTAGTCAGATTTCTCGGGTGTGAAGACTTCACTAAAATGTCAAGTTTGACCGAAACGTCCCCAAAAATAGTATATTATCTATCTAGCTAGGGACTAAAGTGACACTTTCCCCGTGAATGAATATTGGTCACCCCAGGGAAAAAGATCTTTCTAGTTCTGAGGTACATATTTTTCCCAATTCTTAGAAAGAACCCCAGATAATTGATAATTTTCGACAGTGGAATCATTTTACATTAATTTTAATATACATACATTTTAATATAACCGTCTACTATGCGTCTACACAAAAAAAAAACTAAAATTTGTAATGTATTTCCTTCACTTTGGAAGAAAGTAGCACTCATTATTCCATTTTTTGTTTCTTTCGGGGTTTGCTTCGGGGGAAAAACTTCATTTAGAGCCGATCTTTTCATCTCCCAGTTAAGTTTATCCGGCAGTTAAATTTATTGATTTACATTGTTGCAACAATAGTAACCAAGGTATTTAACCGCCGGTTAAACTTAACCAGAGGTGAAAAGATCGGCCCTTAGACCTGGTCTTTTCACCTCTGGTTAAACCTCCGGTTAGCTAACTGTAACTTTGAATGTGACCCTTTGCTATTCAATTTAACCAGAATTGTCACAGTCTAAGGTTCCAGTTAGCTAACAGGAGGCTAACTAGAGGTGGAAAGACCGGCCCTAAGTCTCTCAAAAAAGGTCCCTGTATTGCGAAAAGAAACTAAATGGCCCACAGGCGTTAAGTTGTATATTTATAGGAAAACTTTTCTCAAACTTCTGCTATAGGTACAGAGACATCAAAAAAATTCTTCATAAGATGAGGCTATGAACATAATTCTGTCTCATCTGAAAACTAGTACCTAAAAGAATACAGACAGAACTATCCTATATCACAGCGTCCCTTTATGAAGAATTTGTTTGATCATGGCTCTGTATTTGTCAACTTTTGATGAGTTTGGTCAACTTTTGTGAATGTTTTAGATTAGACAACATTTGATAGATTTTTCCTCGGATTTTTCTAGGTTGAGAAGTCCGTCCGACCTCCCAAAGGGGGGAAAAGATAAGTCAGCTTCACTGATATTAAAATTGCAGCAAAATCATCAGTTATTTTACCCATTTTGGATTCAGATTTCAGTTTTCTTGTCCAATTACTGTCGTAAACGATTTTCTAATAGGCTATTCTTTGAAACATTTTTGCAATTTTCGCCGGCCACTTGAATTGAAACATTGAAACCAAAAAGGTCACAGATGATGAAAATCGGTGGATGCGCCGCTTAAAAATGGCTCCCATTCCGCAATTTCATGCACGCGGAATGACCGAGAGCGGACCTCCCATCCGACCCGGTGCAGATATTCATTACGCAATATCAATTTGCGATCTGCATAAAGATATGCGATATGTCATACGTTCAGCGCCTTAACAAAGACGGTCGCATTCTCGGAGCAACCCACTTTTCTCGAGAAAAATCCAACCGAGACCTAGACTCCGCATCGCCTCGCCATCGCATAACGCAAAATGGCCGATCTCGCTGGATTTATACCCAGAAAAGCGCATACACCTGTCGACCAACGTCCGCCGCACTCGTGGGAATTTCGAGATTATGCTTAGGCGCACTCGATATGACTACAGAAATGGAAGAGCCGAACGGCCGAGATTAATCTCCGCCACTCGCACAGTAATAATACGAACGCGACATTTAAATTGCCAATAACTCGGTCCATTATCATCTAGCCGAATCAATCAATATTAAATCCGAGCTCTAATTTATTTCTTATACAGTGGTAGCAATAATGATGACGATAATGATAATATGTGCACAGCCTTGCCCGATGTCCTTGCACTAAAACCACTATACCTATATACCTACGAATTGTGGTTATCGTGCTAGTTTTCCGTCCTCCGGGGCGATCCGGGTAATCCGCTCGGTTTCGGAGCTTTTTCGGTGGCGATCGCGGACAGAGCTCAGGTATTTGGGTCATCCGCTGCTCTTTTCCGCGCTCTGTGCCGTCTCTTTCGCTCTCTCGGAACGGTTATGGCGCGAGTGTGCATTACATAATGTCGTAGGTGGAAAATGTTGGCACTTATGTACGCTCAAGGTCAGTGCGTATACGTTCAAGATCATTTGGTCGGCTGGGTCAGCTGCCATGGGGCCGTTAACCTCGCGGATTCTCGGCCACCAAACACCTCTAGGATGTGCAAGGAGATCGGGAGGCGCGAGAGCGGCCGGAGACCCGAATGCGCGCATCCCCCACGAATCCCGCTACCCCCGGAGAAAAGCTCGATTTCCGGCCGGAACTTCGAAATTTCGGATTCTTGAGGAAAACGAGCTGGAAATAAGCCGGTCGAAGCCTTCGCTTTTTGCTTTATCAATTGGCTCTCATTAAACGGGAAGATCCGAGTTGCATAATAATCATTACGCTCCTCGCCACTTATTAGCACTAGTTGGCCTGAGATCTAATCACTCTTTTGTACGTCTCCCATTACATTAGGTGGATATACTTATTAATACAAGGAAAACATGTAAATGTGTAATAGTGTAGTCAGTCGGTTGGCAAAGCGTATGAATGCATACGAGTACTCACAATACGGCGGGTAATAATGAGTATAAGTATATAAGAAACGAGTTCTGGGTAAAAATAAATCAATATTATATTGCATTGTTATGGGTATGCAAATGTAGCATGCAGGTGTTGATATTTTGCATCCAATTAGTTTGTATTAGGTGGCACAAGTTATAGTAATAGCGCTAATGTAATGACAATAAAATTTACAGTAATTCGTCGAAACGGAAATTCGATTAAAACACAACAATCGGCCTGCACGAAGCTAAAGTGCGCCTCAGTTGGCCCTTAATCTCAAAAGCCGGAATAATCGAAAAAGGCGATAGATGCGCGAAAGGCCGTAATCGCGAAACCCCATAACACCGGCAATGACAGCGGGTGGCGTTTGTGCTGGCCATAGTATACAATTAAGGCTTATCATCCGCAATTTCGACATATTTTGGAAATCATCGTAGTTATCTACTTTTCGTAAGTATCTATTTTTGCAAGTAAGTATATTTTGCGAAAAAACAAGGAATTTTTATGGCATTTAATGCAAATGTGCAAATTGTAGCAATTCTCAAGAAAAACGATGGTACATACGTCTTTTTATCCATTCGTTAATCCGTTTTATCTGACATCATCTTGATTTAAGATTATTCATTTGTGAAAACTTTTAATTTTTTATTTAAATTGCTCCCAAAACATATCCTTTTTGCAAAAAACCTGCTGTACATTGTCCAGAAAACTAGGTACGTTTAGAGTACGTAATCATGCCTTCATAATACCATTACATTACAAGTATTCTGAAAATGTAACTTTAAATTAATTCATGTCAAAAAATAGGCAATCTGGGTCTGGAATAATTTGAGCGACGCCTTAAAAAGCGCTAAAGTTTTTTAAATATTCTGTCTTCAATTTTCATCTGATTACATTTTTTTCAAGAAACTTCCCAAGACAATCGTCCGTAGTCATCTCTAGTACTCTTTTTTTAATGTACATCATTAGGTTGAACCGTACATAATTTCACGAAAAAATTGCAATTTCCGTCATTATCAGTAGAGATTTTTCAATGTAAAAATGTGCCACGCCATCTCCATGAAAGAAATCAGCGTTACATCTGCGAAATGCTGTGATTTTTAGCGATTTTGAGAATACATAGAGAGGGCCGCTGAGTAGAACGGTGGTCTGTCACTGTCGGTGTGGTGGCGTTTCGCGGTTATGGGGATCACTCGATTGGAGAAATCGGCCACTCGTTAGAATTTTCCAGACCCGAGGAATGTCCGTGGGAATTTCTGTCGTTCCCTTGCCACCTACCGCGGGTTCAGAAAGTTTTCCCAGTATTGTGCCCGTTAAATTACGGTGAAGACGTGACTGAAAATTTTTCCGGTCACTTTTCGAAATAACAATAATCCCGCCGAGGAAAAAAGCGGAGACGGACGATGCACATGATGCACATCCATTGCGTTCATGTCGAGTGCACCTCACTCTTCTCCCGATGCACACCTGCAGCACATGCACTTGCAACGACATGCGGCCTTGGCCTCGCGGCCCGCGTCCCGCTGTTTAACGAGAGAGACTGTACGGCCGTACGGATCACCCATCATCGGGAAAGGACCGGAATATCGCGATATCTCGGACGCGACTTTATGGTGGAAATGCGTATGATAATGCGGGGAAAAGTTGGCGATATCGCACGAGACGATCCGGAAAATCGCGCTTTTACTGTAAATAAGACGATTTCGGCGGCGCCGACGACGACGCGAAAATAATGCGATCGGGAGCGAAAAAAGCCCGACGGAAAAGACTTATTATAATTAGCACACTCATATAGGACTCATGTCGTTCAACTCAGACTCTACTCATCATCGAGAGGAGAAGAATCATCAGACATGATACAACTTCTACGAGTAATTTCATACTTCACCGGTTAAATTTAGATCGGTACTTGAATTAGAGAAAGTTTAAATTTCGAATTGAAATATTAATGATCGACGAATTAATAAGTCGTCCCTTGGGAAATTTGATCGTGATTTTTACTCTAAATGTCTAAATTAAGATTTCTGTCTGACGAGAGCGGACGATGACAGGTAGAAAAGTCCCATGAGTTTCGACGCTATTTCTGGATGATGGGAAAAGTCAAACTTGAGTCATTTTCAGGCATATTCACTACATACCGGGTAGAAAAGAAAAAAGGTCGCTACAGCAAAGATTTTTTTTTTAGTTTTTCCAAGAGTTCCAAAAGAAACATTGCTACGGAGCTATCAAATAAATTTTACATAAGAGGAGTCTATGACTATCATTCTGCCTCATCTAAAAACTATTAAAAGGATAGAGACAGAACGATAATAAATAAAATTATCAAATAAAATCGAAAAATTTCAATAAATATCCTTCTCTAACTTAATGACGTTCTAGTGGCGTTCAAAATTCTACTTAATTTGACTCTAAATTGGAAGCTTTTGATTGGGTATTTCCTTGGTTTAGTCACAGTTAAACCAAGAGCATTTCAAATTATTAATTAAATTTAGAAATGAAATAATTACTCAAGTTCTAGTGATTCGAAAGCGCTATAAATACTCGAATTTCATGTTTTTATTCTTCAGGAATTAACCAAAAAAAAATCAAAATTCTAACTCTGAAACAACAGTAACTATGTACATATATCTGACACCTCGTCGTTAATGTCATATTATAACGCTGAATTTGTTTATTTACATAACATTTATTTTTTCAATTACAAGAAATCAAATTTTCAGCATCCATCACCTGCTAATATTCTAAATGATTCACAGATAATGTTGTAATTCCAGCATTATATTGATCGTGCGCAAATTAGATGTTCATTTTTCAAAATAGCTTAAGTAGGAAAATAAAAAATGAAAATTCGAATACCGGATCTACCGAAACGAGGAATTTTCAAGATTGTCAAAATTTCGATTTTTCTGTAATTTTTAAATGAATCTCAATGTTTCGCTAGCGCTTAATTTTCCCCGGGACCTCCGGTAAAGTGAATTTCATGCCAACCTGAAACACGCCATTTATTTTCTCTATAAACGTCTCGAATAATAATAATAATGCTAATAATAATAATATTACATTAAAATTCGATTTAACGCGTGTATGCGTGTGGTATTAATTTCCATTGTTCTTTCGTATCGATAAAACGGCTCCCTATTTTGTTTTATGGACTATAAAATAAAACTATTTACTTGTGGGTGATGGTACGGTGCTGGGCATTACGAGAGCGCATAATGCGATCGCAGGAATTCCGATTTCCACCCACCCGCGAAATATTCGTGAAACGTCCCGCTCTCGCCCGGCCGTGCCCGCGGGCCGTCATCGCGGTTTCGGCGATAGAGTCGCGTCCGGCGGGCAATCCGGGTGGTCCGGGCCGGGCTCCCTCCCCCTCGACGCGGTCCTGCCCTGGACGGGCCCGCAGAGGGTCTACCTGGTGCGCCGGCCAGAAAAAACCGCCCATTACCTCTATGATTTACCGACCACTCTGCCCGCCGCCACTTGCCATGGGTTACATTTTAATTTTCGGTTAATATACCTGATGCAGAGAGGCAGCGCCCAAAAGCCGCCGACTTATTTAAAAGATATAGAGGAGGAGGACACACCTTGTGTTTGTTTTCTAATAATAATATCACGTGATGATCGTGGGACCCCATCTCTTATTTATGTTATGCGTGTACCGGGCGCATGATGCAGGGACGGATTTCGAATTTAATTCGGAATTAAAGGTGCGTTACTCCAGGATCTCGTCCGGAGAGGCGCCGACGCGATTTTTATCGCGTTTTCCGGGGAAAATCCGGGTCGAAAATCCGCCACGTCTGGCTGATGACGATAAAGAACAATCAACAATGCTAAATTATTAATGAAGGCGCCTAATTATCAAGTCGAGATGCAAACGAATTGCACGGTGTAAAAATACACGCTCGGTTTGTTTCCTCCATCCTGGTAAGTTACACTTATTATTTATTACGATTCAGAGCGAAAAACTTGTGTTATTATGTGGGATTCTTAAGGGTCCTACCTCACTGTCCAGGTTGAGTCGGTTGATAAATCTGAAAGCTTTTAGTGATAATGCCGGGGAAAAAATGTTAAATAGGTCTGATGCGGTAGAGAGAGGATGACGATGAGGATGTCGTCCTCGAATTGAGTCAAAAGTCTGTGGGAAAAAATCCGGCGATGTGGACAATATAATTATTTTCGATTTTATTATAGACTCTGATTGATGCCCTACTAATAAAAGCCATTAAGTATCGCCATTATAGAAATTAAAGTGGTCGTTTATTGAGACTGTACACATAATTTCGACTAGACTTTATGAATATTTATAACTTTAATCGATTTATTTATTGGGACTGTTTGATAACAGAGAATTTCGCAAATTTTTCGAATTTCGACGGCTCCACGAGGTGACCTAGAAAATTCGCAAAATTTCAAAATCCCTGGATATGGAAATGAGCCACGTGAGCACCACTATCCGTATAGTAAGTAATAGTTGTCGTGTGGTTAAAGAGAAAATGCGTCAGATTTGCATAATTACGCGTTAGGTTGGCATACTTCCATTCCGGTGTGAGTTAGGCTCCAGACACTAATAACATACTCAGGTGCTACATTGATTTATCTCAGTTGATGTGCAATCGCCATCAAAAGATATCAAAACACGGTAATTTATTTAAAGGAATGTTGTATTTTACTATTAAGGTGATCATGCATTATGGGCCTTGCAGAGACGACAGAGAGGGCTTTCGGCACCTCCTCTCTTCCAGTTTCAGCCGGGGTTTCAGCGCTTTCAGGCGAGGGCCGGATAGTCCGGTCCTCGAGTTTTGTTGCAACCTACCTAATAATGTTAATTGGCGAGCAAAAGGAATTTTCGGATTTTTTTCCTTCTTTGGGTCGATGGTGAGGTCGCGGTTGGCCGGTGAGGCTCTCCCAGGTGGTCACCACTTAACATGCTGTCTAATGGGCACTTCAATCGCTCCGGGCCCCTCTCTTATTATAATTCAGGTCCCGCGCTTTTATTTTGACGGTTTTATTACACGGTCCTCTCTTTAGGCACTTTTTTGCCTTTTTATATGCCCATTGTGTACTCTTTAAACGACACGAGGGCTATTATTATCGAATCTGTTGATAGTTTTATTGTCCTCGTCCATTATTTTTAAATCGACTACTTTTTACGCGGCTAAAGTCTTAACTAAACCCCGAGACGTTCCCACCGACTCCACCATTATTATTATTTAGAGGTGATAGGTACTTTTACAATTTTTTCCGGCGAGGAATTTCTCTCTCACCGTCTCGGCCGCATAATTATTTATTTAGTTATATCTCCGCCTGATTAATAATATCCAATGCGAGGAAAAAAACCCGATGAGCAGGTTTAATTTATGCGAAATTTCCGAAGTCACTTCAACACCGCTACCGAAATACGCGATAAGAAAATGCAAAGACCATCGAGAAATTCATCTTAGACGTTATGACCGATGTCGCCTCGCCGACGAACGAATTACGAAAGCCGGAACTAGAGATAACATCGCGAAATTAATAAAAAAATCAAATTAAAACGGATCCGAAAGCGGTAGAAACCCGACTTTACTTTATTAATGATACCAGATTACTTACATGACAGATACGGTTATCGCAATCTTATTTTTTTCAAATTTAATTAATTATCCAGTGAAATTGACAAAATTCCAATGTACTCTGTGCCTTATTATTACAAAACGAAACGGACGACTCTGTTATGGGGCAATTTTCGCTGAATTTTCCCGATTCGGAAAACGAATCTGAGGAGAGCTTTGAACGACAATGTCTGAAGAGAAGCCGGTTTCAATCGGGGAAAATCACAAAGTACACAGACTCGGCATTAAAATTGATCTCGACGTGACTTTGGATTCTTCCAGCCGCCTACGGTCTGGGCGGCTTTTTTCATTTCGATTTGAATTTTCAGTCGGCCAAGGCCGAAAGACACGTCCTCCTATTGTTAATAATCATTAATAAATTTTTCTCTTGATTTTTTCATGATTATTTCTCATAATCATTTGTGACATTGACTTTTGAATTTTCGCATTTAAATTGATGCATATAATGCCGTACTGGGTTGAGCACACAAACAAGGTTAAAAAACGTCCAGAAAAAAAGTATAAATCTATCAAATATGCGCATAAAAAATCAATCAAATATTGTATCCCGGAGAAAACTTGTGTTAAAATTTAAATAATATACGGTCGTTTACATACAGATAAAAAGCTAATTTATGAAGTGAGTCTCGTTTCTGATATACATATTCGAAATATAAACCTTTTTTACTACACACACGAGATGGATGCCGGATACAAATTTTTGCTTTATATAATTTGCACGCTATAAATTATTATATTCATGAGGATAAATTATTATTATAAAGCGACGGAGATTCAGAGACCCGAAACATTTAATTACTTAATCCCGACCGTCGTACATACATACGGGCAGATCCAACCCTGGTACCTATATAAATCCGAATCAGTTTGATCGATTTTCTGCAATTTGTAATCGATCACTATCACGAACTCAATTAAATCGATACTCCAATTAAAACACGTCGGAAAAAGTGTTACCGATAACTTTATCCGTCATCGGTGATGTGGGGGAAACCGATCCAAAACGACGACTGCATTTTTTATCGTCGGCTTTAGGGGCACACCTGTAGTGAACTTGCACACGTGCCGCTTTTATAAGTGAAAGTTACAAGTTACGCCTTATTACCGATGAATACTTTGTAACCGACTCGTTCGAGTGTGTGGTTTTTGATTGAAAATTACGGAGAGGAAAAAAGACGCCGTCGCAGAAGAGAAGGACCGATCGTCCACTCGAGGTGGATTCCGCATGAAAATACTCCAAATCACTTGACTTTTGTTCCGAGAAGACGAGAGAAGAGAGAGAATAAGAGAGCCTCCCGATGGTCATAAGATGGTGGATAATCATTACACGGTTTTCACATTTAACCGATGGCCATCGGGATGCTTAAAATTCTTGAGATACCTCCGTGCATAAATATTTGCCCATTGTTTTATTAGTTTTACCGTCGAGGTCGACCCATCATCATCATCATCATCATCGTACGGGCGCAAAAACCCACCACCGACCGGCCGAAAAGGAAAAATCAAAAGCGTCATAATTAAAAAGTTACACTACTAGGTAGGTATTATATGGGACTTTTTAATGGCTTTTAGGTTGTGGGCAACTATACGCGGCGTAGCACAGCCGTAAAGTGATTTATGCGCGATCACGATTTCTTTATTTTTTCCATAATTTTCTCGAAAAAAAAAAATACCGGCCAGAAAATGCCGTGATGGTGATGCTCACATGATGATATTTTTGATGGCGCATTATTAACATTTAGTGAAAAGACACGTGTTAGTACAAGCCCGAGCCGAAAAATGTGTCACACGGATTTTTATGTTCGTTTTGACGTTATATTATCTTATTTATGGGCTGTATTATGTGAATTTTGAATTTTTATTGTATTAAAAAACGGATCCGAGCCATATTTATTGCCCAATCAAATATTTAATTGCTCACTATAATATCGATTTGCATTTTATACGTCCGTGCGAGTTATTTAGATATCACTACACTTGCTATAATGTTTACCGTCTAGTACTCACCGAGGGAATTCGTGTGCGTGGCAGTGAGCCGACTGACCACCGTCAGGATGACGAAGGACCACACTTGGTTATTATTACGGCTGCCCATTCTCGAGGATAATAGGAGATCTGTAACGAGAAATCGAGTGCGTTCCTATTAGAGCCGATCTAGGTAAATATTTAAGTCTTCGGGTGTATTGAGAGAGTGTTTGCTGCTGATGATAACTTTTACGATGTGTTTAAAACGTAATTAAACGGGTAAAGTGTAACGGGAACGCACGTTCGAACGACCCGCACACACAAAGAGGCTCTCATTTCGGAAAAATAGCCCGCATCGCAGCGAATCCGACGAATTTCCCCGGAAAATCTGGGGATCTCTCCGCGCATACATGGACGCGATGACGAGACAAGAACGCGATGGATTAATAATAAAGTCGTGGGGTCTTTTTAAAAAATGAGGGCCGGCCAATAAATCACCGAAAGCGAGGCGAGCGGGCCTTTGGTCGCTTTCAGCCGCGGAAAGGCAGTCGTCTTCGGTCAGCGGATCGCAAGATCCGGATGATTTATGTCCCGGGTCTCCCCACAATATCATGATATTTTCGTATTACGTATTATGGGAATAGAGCCGTCCTATCCGACCATCGGCCTAATTGCTAATCGACCGGTGCCATGAATGCACGCATTTGTATCGGACGTCGCCAGTTTTAATCATAGATGCATGCATGCCTGCCCATTTAGGAACGATTTCGAAAATACGACTTTACCACAATAACCGATCATTTCTGCATGAGGAAATAACTTTGTACGTATAAGCGATTATCAGGGCCGGCCCTCCTTCACATTTTATTATACGAATAAGCTAGAAAATAAGCGATCGCGCTCTAGAATAAATAACGCGACGAAGGTTGCAGTCGTTATCGTCACAAATCGCACGAGTTTTCTCCGATCCATTGATGAGGACGACCGACTGGAAAAGTCGATTAGTCGAAGAGCGCGGATTAGATTTGTTTGTACGGGGCAACAATCCATAACACGATAAATTGACAATAAAATTGTTAAAGGGTCGCGGCATCTGACCGGATCTCGGTAATCGGAGAAGAAACTTCTCGATCCCATTCGGGTCAAGTCACTTTCGATATTAGGACCGAAAACTTTTGGGTCCTTCACGGGATTATAACGAAACGCTTGCGAGGAGTCGGCGCGAAGATGAAAATAAATTTGCAAATAAATACCGGAAAAAAAATCGCGGACAATTACTTTAATTGCCATATTCTTGTACGGCCATAAAGTCGCTTGTCGGTGCTACCATTAAAATAAATTACTCTGAGGTCGTTTATTGCCGTTATTAGTCAGGTACGGGTATTTATAAAGAAAGCCCGCGAAATAATCCCGGCCCTGATACACCACCGTCGACCCGTAAATTTTACCGTTTTCTCCCAGGTTTTTCAGGACCTCGAAAGCTTTCAGGAGTTACACCGCACTTCCTGTAAGAACCGGAGGAAATGTTCGATACGGGGGAAATTGAACCGTGAAGGTAATTTCCGAGTACCAGACACCTGGATTAGGTGCTAATTTATGATAAAGCAATTAATTAAGCGCCGTTTTTTACCGTTGCTGAGCGCAATCCATCATGAGCGGAGAATTCCGACTTTCTCGATCGCGTCGATTAAATGATGGTTTTCGGGCGATCCGATAAAGCGCGGGCCGAAAAAGCTTGGCCTAGGTCCGAAAAAAGCTCGCGCTTTCCCCGCCGGCACTTACTCATCGTTCGGCCGTATCCTTTCTGGGGCTCCTCTTCCGGCGGCGGCGGCGGTCACGGCACTGGGTCTCTCTCGGTAATTCTCGCGATGAAATTCACGCGTTTTCAGCTGAAACTGGCGCGTACATCGCGTCGCACATAAGCAATCCGCTCACTCCAGTTGAACATTCAACACTGGTCTCGGGCTTGTGCCGGTTGATTTTGTTACATTCTAGCGTATCCCTTCCATCTCTCCAAGGATTTCATGTATAATTTCCATGTGTGTGTATGCATGTATGTGCGTAAGTAACCGGGAGGGACGAGGATGGACGGATGACCCGAAGGATATTTCGGGAGATTTTCCCGGATATCTCCAGATTATGATAATGGAACCGACCCTTTCCGGAATTATTACAAAACCGCGCAAAACACCAATCCCCCCTGAAAGCCACCACGAAGGGAAAGTATGACCTCACCCTTTCGTCACGATAAAAGCTCGGAAAAAGGGGCTTTTATCGCGTGACTGTGTAAAAATTATTTGCATCGATAGATTCGTATGCATCTGGCGTGCTCCTCCTGCAATAAAGGCGTCTGGGCGTCGTTAGCGATCGCAATAATAATTTCCTGATGGTAACCGCGTACGAAAACGGCGTTATTTACCGAAAGGCACGTTCCGGTGTCCCCTGTCTGTCGAGTGGCGCTGTTATTTTCGCGTTTCGCATACCGAACGCGTCCTCCGCACGCCGCTGGAAACAATTAGATCGTTAATTATGCGCGCACGTAATCTGTACCTTATCCATTTATACCCGGGAATGGAGCGACGCATCCGCGCCGCATCTTCGAGCATAAAGAAAAGTCTGTGATACGGCGCCTGCATTAACTAAATATCGTGTGCGCTCATCAGGTAAACCGAGACGCAATAAGACGACTCCACGAGACCGCACTTTACTCCAGATAACATCTACAGATACACTCTGCGACATGACTCCCATTTTCCCCCTGGGCAGTCCCAGACCCGACTTCTGCACGAAGTTTTAAGTAAAATTCATCGTATAAAGTAGTCGTAACTTAATTGTTTAGTCGTTCCAAGATATTTTGGCCAACACGTGACCCAAAGTACAAAGTACAAGGTACAAAGTACCTGACGCAGTGAGGAACTAGATTTTGAAGTTTTAGTGACTTTTGTTTTGTAACACTGACTCTTTACCCTGAAGTTTGCTATGAGTTGGGCTTTCAAAAGTTGGATTAGCTTTTTTTCTGTTATTTTTTAATAACTTTGAATTTTCACCCATTCTCTATATTTTCTATTTTATTAAAATTCAAATTCTGGTCAAACATTTTTCCTCAACTTTTTCTCAAGATTTTCCGGAAAAACTCTACCACAAGTGCTTGAAATCTAAAGTTTTCATTATTTTCTACTTCCCTGTAACGCAGTTTCACCTTGTTTTAATAGGGATTTCGCTCGGTTTGAGAAAAAAATCCCGGGGGACTATTGAGGTTAAAAGGGTCGGTTCGCGAGTGAGTCAGAAGTGCCGGCTTTTATTATGGTTTTATATTTAAAAATTGAAGTAGTTGTAAGTTGCAATGTAACTTTGTAGCGAGGAACTAGATTTTGAGGTTTTAGTGACTTTTACTTTGTAACAGTGACTTTTCACCCTGAAGTTTGCTGTTAGTTGGGCTTTTGAAAGTTGGGTTAGCTATTTCTTCTGTCTTTTTTAAATAACTTTGAATTTTAACTTATTTGAAAGTACCCAGTCCTTTCTTCAATGAAATAACTTCATCTCTATAAGTGTTCCCTGCTTTATTATTTAAATCTCAATTTCATCAGAAATTTTCACCGAAACTGTTTTGCAAAATTTTTCGAAAAAGATATGCCAAAAAAGTGCCCGCAATTTAATTTTTTTGTTGTTTTTCTACTTTTTTGTCCATGTATAGTGATGCCTTTTTTTCATTTATTGTCCCGCTGTGCCTTGTTTTGTTGAGGATATTTCCAAATTATAGGAAATGACATTGTTTTAGCAAGAAATTAGGTAATAAACGAAATCTAGAATTTAGTAACAAAATCCTGACAAAAACCTAACAACATTAAAATTCCAGTTAGTTCCTCACTAGAAAGTTAATCGGCCTTTATTAAAAATTAGCTTTTTTAGCAAGGATTTCAGTGACTATACCCGTCGAAATCTATTTTTTTATATTTTTGTCAACCACCAACTATTAATTTTATTTTGATTAATTTAGTAACAAAACCCACAAAACCTAACAACTCTAAAATTCCTAGTTAGTTCCTCACAACAAAGTTAATCCGCCTTCATACGCGAGATTCATAATTCTCGCCCGGCGCCTCCGCCAAATTAGCGTCACCTCTAAAACTAAAACCCACGAATTACCGTGAGGAATCTCGAGAATCTCAGGTATGTCAGCGAGAGTACAATGCGAGATTCGGCACGCCGATGCGTTTCGGTTTTCTAAAGATGTCCTAAATTCCTCCGATGTTTCGAATTCTTCGTCAAAAATCGTATAACGTTGTGCAATTTCACCCAACAAGTACGTCACCACTATCGAGATAAGACCCTAAATCGATGCATCATCGTGTGTGGGTGATCTCATTACACCGAATTCCACCAAAGTAAATCTACGTGCACCGATAACACAGTGACGTGCGCGGGGGTCAAGTGCCACCCCCGCAGAGGGAAGAGAGGCGCGTGGGTTGGGGCTTTTGACGCAGAAAATTTCGGAGCTTTCGAGGAACGGGCGGAAGAGCGCGGCGGCGCCAACGTCCAGGTACGAACGCAGCGGGGCCGCATTATGAAGACGTTTAGATGTCAACTGCAGCGGCAAGAAATTCACTTTACGTCTTTATTACGGCCGGAGAGAGGTGAGTCCGGCCCGTTCCGATTCGGCTGCGGGCGCCCAAAGTCGCCGGTCGGAATTTTAAGCCCATCGCCTTATCTCTCGGGTGGATCGGACTTCCTAGTCGTGGTGGTCGAAATTCGCGCCCGGCCTCGGTGCAAGGAACCCGAAATGGGACGAGCAGAGCCGTACTTACTGGAGCGAGTGCATTCGACGATTTATTGATCAATTCAATTTTATCTAAAACGGCTATGGCTCTCTACTTGCCGTTAGTTATTGGGGGGAAATACGCGCCGGAATAAAAATATTTCATAACAATGCACTCCCTCGCCCGGACGATGATAATAGTGGTCCGCCTTTTTCGTTACTTGTTTATGGTTGTGACGAATCGCGGCTAGGTACTTTATTTAGAAGAAGAAATTGAGAAAAAGTGGTTGCAATTTATGCATCGCCACCTGCTGCGCGTACCGGCAAATCTACTCCCGTTATTTATTCATGTAATAAATCGGCATGAAGAGCATTCATAGATTTCCGTCCTCAATCATGATTTGCCTAATAATTGCTAATCCGGATCTTGATAAATGCGCCTTAATCCATGAAAACTAATAATATTATTAATAACACTTCAAAGAAAACGAGGTTCATCTATCGTCGCTTCGCTTATTATAAAGACCTCAGTGCGTATGAAAACTTCCTGATTTTTCTATTATAAATTTAGATTTTCGGTATACGGGGTGTCCTAGAAGTATATTTTCGTAATTTTAGAGGTACACCGCCGTTTAATTTTGTAATAACTAATTGCGGTTATTTTGGCGATTTGATTGTAATTTTGCTATTTTTAGTTTATCATGGTCATTTTTGTTAATTTTGAAATAATTTTCGGTGCTTGTAATGATTTTTGTCAGTAATTTTGGAGAATTCTTGTATATTTGTACATACGGTGCGATCGAATAAATTCTACATAAAGGGAGGCCATGATCATCGTTCTGTCACTATTCCTCTAATAGTTGTAAAAAGAGACAAAATGATGATCATAGTCTCTCCTTATGTAGAACTTATTCGATCGCTCAGTAGTAGTAATTTTTCCATAAATATTTTACGTTACATTCTAAATTATTTCTCGCATTTAGTGACTTTTTTGTATATTTTCTCACAAGAGTAGGATACTATTATAGTGATGGAATCTAGCGAAAATAATTTTAAAATCTACTTACCTGCCCCCTAAATTTCTTGCGTTATTCGGGTGAAACTGGATGGTAAATTTGACAAAACGACTGGTGGCTGGCTATTGAACTACAGGTAAATTTTTGTACCTTCATTTTATTTATGGCAAACATTTAATAATTTCAAAATACCGATATCACCAGCAACTTATCAAAGTAAGTAGGTAAGTATTTAGATTTTACGTGACCAGAATTTTTCAAAGGCAGAAATAATTTATATAACAATACATCTCATACCATTCATGAGAAATAGTCCTGTGGTGGAAAAGTTATGAAATTGAAATCTCAAACCACCGTGTATAATTTATAGTAGATTTTCCAGTAATTTTCTCTTATTTCCAGAAATATCCGGGTCAGTTTATTGTACTTATTTTTAGCCATTTTAATAATTGTTAGATACTTCTATATTTCTCATTTATTTTAGTAATTTTTGGAGAGTTCTAATAACTTCCCATCTACGAAATTCTGCTAAATAAGTACTGTAATTTTTTTGTATTTCCCTGACGCAAATTTTACTAACAGAATTTCATGACGGTCTAAATAATCGATGGACAAGACACTCAGTCTGCCGAGCGGCTCTTAATATCCTGGTCAGGGCCTCCGCGTCTCGCTCTCTTGAGGTGTTTATTAAAGTTCGGATTTTAGAGTCTAGTAGCAAATTAAAAGGCCGTCTCTGTTTACACAGTTCGTGGCGTAATACAACACATCAACATTACGGCGAACCAAAACCAAAAGGAAAGATTTCCCAGAACTTCATCTAAAGTCAATAATAATTAATCTCGAGACTGCAACTGACGTCCTGCGAGCCGTTCCGGCCACTCTCTGCTGCTCTGCTTCTCGTTTCGCCGGCGAAAAAATTATTTGCTTACATTTACAATATGAGCGCGTCACTCGACTCTCTCCTCGATTTATAGCGCCGCTAAATGCCCGCACAAATCGATCGACGTTTAGCGGAATCGGGATGATAATTAACTGCGAAAATAAACGCGAGCGAAAATTTCACTGGAAAAGCGGCGAAACGAGACGCAGTTACACTTCGAGTCTGGATAATTCAAAGCGGGAAATCCTGCAAATTCGATTTCGACATCACAAGGACTCGAGTGATTTTTGGTGAAAAATGGCGGATGCGCCGGGTTAGCGGTCCGATAATGCGAAGTGGCGGGTCGTCGAGGCCATTTTTAATGATTTGTTGGGAAACGTTAATTTTTGCGCAATAATTTCCAGATAAAAATCCCGGAAAAGTTCGATTTCCTCGGATAAATAGAATAAAGGCGCAATTTCCTTTGTCGTGTGTAATTTAGCACGCAAAGGAAACCGTTCTGATTCGAGATTCCGTCCTTTCCGCATGTACGAAGGCGCCAGATAATCAGCTGGATGTCTACTAACTTGGTACGCTCCTATTTTGCAAAACATGTAATTAAGGCGTGTTTACATAATCGTCGATTAAAAATAGTCTTTTAATAATTTATCACGCTCCGTTCGTTTATTTCAATAAATTAATATGAATCGAGAAATTCCAGTGAATTACAGAAAATACGACTGCAACTTCAAGGAAGATATTCTTTCATTGTGAGTTATTGAGATGATAGCGAGCGACTATTGTGATGGCTGTGGGGCGGCTCTCGTTCCCCGCGATAAGGTGGATTAAAAATCAATTGATTGCGTTAAAAATGGTCACAGTGGCGACCTTTGCGCCCTCGTTTGATAATGGAATACTTATATTGCCGCGAGTCAAAGGTCCGAATTATTAAAACGGACTGATGTTCTGTAGCAATACGATTTCAAAAACACGTCTCGATCCCATTGACGACACAATTTCTTTCGCATTCGGGTACACTTATTATTATGTATTCGAAATGAAAATAAAATGTAATTACTTTGACACTGACCTTTCCGGCCATAAATTTTCGAAAAAGATTGTACCAAGATACGGTGTACTTGAATAAGTCATAAAAGTAACAACGTCGAATTTAAGTAATACTAATAATAATTATAATAATTGAGGAATGAATTAAAAATATACATATTTTTATGAATGAAAGAGAGACAAACATCAATTGGTCTTTCACCCCTCGCTTATCTATAAAATGTGGATTAAGTAGTTGAATCCATGCACAAAACAAAATTATTATCGTGTAATAATACGTTATCGTTAACACTTATAAAATACACGCTAAAATGCTAATTATCACACAGTAATAATGATACTTAATGATTGACTCATTTATAATTTTTTGGCTTTTTTCGTGAAACTTAAAAACTGATTATAAAGTTGGCTACTCAACAAAATTCCAAATTATTAAATGGACTAACGAGCAAAAGCTGAATCATATACATATGCGATGTGACAAAAACAAACCGCACTTCCTCTCTGGAAAACTATAATAATTTGCATCGGTTACAGTTACTAAAGCGAAGTGACTAATGAACAATTTCGAGAAACAGTAACTCGAACAGGGTCGGAGTCATCTAAGCGCGTTTACTCATTGTGATCGATAAAAAAATTAGAGAGGATAATCTCCATCGGTGGCTTTAATTTGATGGATTTGCGATGGTGATTCCGTTAATTAATTCCGATCGGAGCAAAGTAAATGAGCCGCCTTCTCATTTCCGATAAAAACCGAACGCGAATAGTGCAGTTCCTCTGGGTGAAATATCGCGTTTGAAATTGATTGCGCGATTGCAATTTCTCGCTTTATTTTCGTATTCGGTATCGCTTTTATTGCCGGATTATTCAATGGAAATGCCGGCACGTACTTATTAACTATTTTCGTGTTTGGAGAAATGCATGGGGAAGAGGTGCCCGCCGTGGGAAAGTCTTCTTCACATACGACCATCCGACCAACGGAGGGCTGCTCTTCACTCGGATCACTTGCAGAATCGCAGGTTTCGATCCCGTAGGTAGAGAGGCACATTGCGGAGACCTTAGGGAAAAATGCGAGGAATTTGCGCTCCGCTTAATTATGATTCATTTATCACAATATAAACCGAGTGCAAACAATTATTATTATAGCTCTCAGGAGAGTGAAAGCTGTAATTGATACAACCTCTATTAATGTTTACAAAGGAAGGTGGGCGGAAGTCGGCCTCACAATCAGATTCTTGTACCTCCATATAATATAACATAAAGTTACAGTAAAATCTCAGTTCTGGAATAGAAAATCCCCATGAAGTATAACGAAAACCCCCCAGATGTTTACGATATTATTAATAATGATGATATTGCACGTGGGGTAATAAATATGCAGATAGGACAGTGACATCCACGCTCGATACCACCACACCTTGAGTTATGCGACAGTTCTGAGAGAGACGTCTTGCACCTGCGAGAAATTGTAAAATCCTTAAAAATTCACCAGGATAATGGGATGGCGTTATACCATTGATGCGAAATAGTAAAGTAAAGTAAAGTTAAAGTCGGACTTATCAGAATTTGGACAATCTCCAAAAAGTCCTTAATAACGTAATAATTGAGCCAAAACGAAGGCGTGTCCGCAGATATTTTACATGTTTTCTGTAACTGGACCTCGTAAATCCCTGGCCGATCTCGTATTATATGGTAATTTCTGGATTTTATTCCAATTCGGTCACCGCGATAAATTTTCTGATTTCATTCCGTCCTCTTCGCCATTAATAAATAATCAAGTGGACGCGCGCGTAATGAGTCGAGTTACATAATGATGGTATTATTATTTATTCCGATTACTCGGCCGTGCGATAAATAGCGCAGTGTGGGCCCGTTTGTCTCTTGGCGGGATAAAAATAGGTCTGATTTATCGAATCTCGATACCTGAAATCGTTAATGAGCGGCGGGTAATGCGACTTTTTTATTCTCTTGCGCGATTTTTCAGGTTCGAATAATGTAACCGCGGCTCGTCGCCGGTTGGCGAGGAGTGTGATACTGGTAGCGATAGTATTATTTGCTCGTCCTCTTATAAGTCTCTCTTCTTTATTCTGCAGCATCCTCTCTGCGGCAGTATACAACGGCTTCTGTACCAACTAAAACGCAATAAAATAAATCTCGGGACGGTAAGACTGCCTGTCCGCTTTTTATGGGTGCAAACACAAAACATTCCTCCTTTAGCGTTATATCTATACTCTACACTCTTCTTATTTTCGCTCATTTTATATGTATTCCACAATGTGTAGTAACGATAATCACAAATCAATCGAAGATTATTTATTAGTAAAAGGCCTTCCGTTTGACTTTTTTAAATTTTATTGCGCGGTTATTACAAATTCAAATTCATGTCGGCCAGAATCGCCCAGAAAAAAATAACAAGCCTTAATACTGATGATGATGATGATAATATAAAACCATTGCTCCGATAGTCAATAATCTCGCTATATTTGAAATCGTTTTCGTCTTCAGTAGAGTCACTGCTGAACCGTAATTGAATTTCGGGAATTTCGTCAAAATCTTGCCGACTAGAGACCTCTGTAGTATCGCCAGTAAATAATTTCTCTGTCGGTAATGCAGTTGGCGGCTCGGTGGTTGTGGTCACCGATGAATTCAGTAAAGCCACATTCAAAAACGCGACTTTGGTATTCAAAGGACCCTCGTAATCTTCGACTTTGAAGTCGATCAACTTCCTGTAATATCCTGGTGCGTCCACTTGGAGAACGTAATTTCCGGGGAGCAGGATTCGCCAGAATTCACCAAATTCAGACGAATGGAAACTCATATCGCGCCCTAATATTCGCAAAGTTGCGTTCGCGATCGGTTCTTCACTACGCGAATCCACGATTAATCCTTTGACGCCACGGTTCGCTTGGAACAAGTACCGAATCAGGGCCTGAAATAGATGGGTGAATTTCCGAATTCGTTTATTACGATTTGGTTCTAACTTTTTTATTCTGTTTCCACAATTTCGGCAGTTCTGAAGCCATTGGGTATTTGCAACAGGAGATTTCGATGGTCAACTCCATGCATCCGCGTTTCGCGTAGTTATAATCAGCCATTCCGCCTAAAATGATAGTTGACAAATCATCATCATTATCATTATTAATAAGGTAAATGTACTGAAATTCGACATTTATTTCTTGCCGCACGATGTATTTCGTGTTAAAAGTGTCAAAGGATTTTTTCAAAATTTTAAATTGCATAACAGAATAGAAAGATTATCTTTTTCTACACCTTAAAATAAATAAAATATTTACTGGATTTGTTTTCATCTCAAAGGCATTTTTAGCACGAAGTAGAACTTTGGGACAATTTCAGTACAATTTACCTCCAGTATGACAAATTAAAAATTTTCATTGAAATATACCGATGAATGGATACCAAACGGCTCCGTTCGAAATTCCACCCTTAAATTCGGTGGCCATAGGACCGTCTCCACATTTCAAACCCTTGTGCATCGTCGGGTGAATTTGAGAGTAAGTTTTGGCCAAGTGGACAAAAACGTCATCGTCTTGTGTTAAACTGGGTTTGGAATCGGAACCTAAATAGAGAATAAATTCTCAATTAATAAAAAAATGGAAAAGAAAATATTTGTTTTTTTTTGTGAAAGAGCCCTTGGAAAAGTTACTATTTTCACAGTTCACATAGATCTCTATCTAAACTGTGCTATTTTCACATCTCGTTTAAGACTTTTCAAATGAGGATATGAGAAAAATTAATCAATTCCTTAACCGAGCCAATAGCAAAGTGTTTTTTCAGGTTTTAAGGGCAGTATTTGAAGAAAAAAAATGCCAATAGGACTATCGGGGAAAAATTGAAAACGCATTTCTTTATCAGGATTTTGAAACGTACTTGGGAACTCTTGGGTGTCGTAAGGGTAATTCGCGACCAGGGCGCCACCGTGGAGTCCGGCCGATAAAATGAACGGGGTTTCGGCCATCCACTTCATGGCGGCCGTGGTTTCGGGCTGTCTGGTTTGGCTGTTGTGATGGAAATAGTCCGGGAAGTTCCGGTTCAGATCCTTGTGGTTCAGATAGGGCTCCCCGTTACGGCGCCCGTAGTTGGAAGTGCAGGAGCCCTCGACGGCCACCGCGAATCCGTCCGGATTGAAACACGGCATCAGGTGGATCTTCGTGTTGTCCAGCAGCCACCGGATTTCCCTGTCGGTCTCGTAATTGTCGCGCAGATGCTCCATCAAGTGCAAGAGCAGTTCGCGGCCGACCGGCTCGTTTCCGTGAATATTTCCGACCAATTTCACGTTGGGCACTGCGATTTTTCCGGTGGTGTTGCCGGAAATTTCAACCACCCACAAACTCGCATCTGATTATTTTGATCTTTATTAAAAATTATTGTTATTATACTTAGATAGAAATCCTTACTCTTTTTTGAAGTCCCGATGGAATACAAGCGGGTATTCAAAGTATTTTGATTATTCGTGAAATCCTTCAGGAAATTCTCCAGTTCACTTTGATTATGATACCGGAAATCTAGAGATTTCACCTGATGTACACTAATTAAAAATAAAATTGCGACTGATTCAAGTATCATGTTTGGATGGTTTGACGAGTATTGTCTTTATGATCACTTATTATACAAGCATTATAATTTATACAACTGATCATCCAACGCAGTTTATTCTTTAATTATATAGATATCTCTTATATGTGGTATACCGCGATTTTAAATTGCGGTTTTGCACATCCCTTTTAAAAACAAAGAACTGTACAATGATGATCGAATATGCTTGATCAGACTAAAACTTATTATTTAAACACTTCTCTAATACTTCGCTAGGTATTTATGAACTTGAATCAAGAGAACTCCAGTAGGGGCCATTTATATTTATATAAGGCTGTGAACTTTTCAGGTTCATAAAGTTGTTTGTATTTCTCATTAGTGTTAACACTTTTACCGGAATTGAAACCGCATTGATAAGCAATTGAGATAAATCGAAGGATTTGTTGCTTTTGAGTCAGTATATACAGGGTGATTCAAAATTGTTGGACCAACGCTTCAGGGCAGATTCCTCTCGTCAAAATAGTAATAAAAGTTCTTATAAAGGGGGGTCCGCAAATGGTCAATAAGGGAGTTATTAGGCCTCAAAGTCTGCTGGTGGCCAATTTATTTTCGCTCATAACTCGCTTAATTTATGGTTTAGAACTTTCTGGTTTGGAATATGAGGAAAACAATTGAAAAACTAAACTTTGAATCCTTTGTTGACCCATGAATACCGTGGTAAGTGATTAAACGAACCAAAAAAGAGGTCATCGGCTAATAAAAATCAGGATTATTTTGTGGCAGAAAGCATTTGGACTGTTTCTAGTGATTTTCCAGCATCAGTGTACTTTTTGAATTTTCAAAATGTAGGGGTACCTCAGTGCAAATGTGAGTAGTTTTCGAGATATTCGTTATTTTATCAACTTCTGCAGGAAGGGTGTCAGTAGCCGGAGCGGCCGGCAAGAATGAGACCAACAATCGTTTCTAAATAAACAAACCTTATTTAAATTTTTGTACATTCATCGTAAAAAGTTCAAATTATTAAACGACCGTTCGGAGAAAAATGCCACAGAACCGAAAATCGGAGGTAATTTTAAATTTGAAAATTAGGCCCACGTTGAGTTTTTACATCAAAACAAATACTGATTACATGAAAGGCCCTCTGTTATTTTCGAACTTTCCGAAATCAAAAGTAATTTTTTTTTGACGACGAATGTACAAAGTTTTTAATATTTCTGTTTATTTAGAAACGATTGTTGGTCTCATTCTTGTCGGCCGCTCCGGCTACCGACACCCTACATGCAAATGCTCATAAAATAACGAATATCTCGAAAACTACTCACATTTGCACTGAGGTACCCCTACATTTTTAAAATTCAAAAAGTACACTGATGCTGGAAAATCACTAAAAACAGTCAAAATACTTTCTGCCACAAAATAATCCTGATTTTTATTAGCCGATGACCTCTTTTTTGGTTCGTTTAATCACTTACCACGGTATTCATGGATCACCAAAGTATTTAACGTTTAGTTTTCCAATTGTTTTCCTCATATACCAAATCTGAAAGTTCTAAACCATAAATTAAGCGAGTTATAAGCGAAAATAAATTGGCCACCAGCAGACTTTGAGGCCTAATAACTCCCTTATTGACCATTTGCGGACCCCCCTTTATAAGAACTTTTATTACTATTTTGACGAGAAGAATCTGCCCTGAAGCGTTGGTCCAACAATTTTGAATCACCCTGTATTTCCATGTGGAAAAGCTCCAACTTGAAATAATGAGAGGATAGAAATTGAAAATTATCGGGATTAACTTAAGATAGCCACATCGAGCCATCACTTTATTTACACAAATATCCTGTTTTTTACAAAACTGATTTGAATCAAAATGTAGAACTATACACAGGAGGGCATTTGTTACATTTTCTTACTAAATAATATGATGGAACGGTTGCAGGAACCAGCGCAACCGGTTCTTCATCTCGTAGAAATTCTCCCTAGAAAAATATCAGCCGAGACCAGCTCGTACCGAAACACACAAAATTCGAAAAATAAAACTTAATGAAGGGGCTTACGCAATTACCATTCGTAACGTCTAAGTGAGTAGTGAAAATATTATTATAGCAACACTCAGGGGAAAGCCGAGGGGGCTAAATCCTCCTCTTCTATATTCAAATATTTCTTGACTTTTCTAAGTCCTGCCCGCGGTCGTTGCTGATCTCGTCTGTTGGCCTTTTTTTTCAAATATAGTTCTGTGAATAAAGATGACCTTTTTTCAGCAGCTCAGAAAACGAGCCTCTTCTCTAATGTTTGTTCCTTCAATTAACACCCTTTGAAATTCTCTTACAATTATGTACAATATAGTATTATTATTATTAAATATGTACATTTTTATTTCGTTATTATTTTCTAAAATAATATTATATGCGCTTCTATTATTTAATAAAACACCATCACAGGAGGTCTTCGGGAAGACGGTTAGAATTGAAATTATTAGGTGATAGATTTTTCGGACAAAACAACACAAAACTACATGACAATAATAATTAATTAGTGCTTTATATGTAGTAGCGATAACGAAGTCTTTTCTTGAATAACAATAATAATAAGAGATTAGGAGCGGTAAAAAAGCGAATTAATAATCTACACCATCAGCGAAAATTGTTAATATCCTTTTTAGGTGAAAAAATAAATAGATGCAAGAATAAGTCTTCTAATTAGGTAATTAATAAATATTAATAGGTGATAATAAAAAGCGATTTTTTTGTAATTAATTTTTTTGTGGTTTCGAGAAGATCCCGACGCTTTGTGAAAAGAGGTTTACCATTTATCTACAACAACGTCACCAACTGAAACATAACAAGACAAAAGACCACGTATAAGCCAAAAGACAGAACAGAGAGCAGAATGAAACACTCGACGCAAGCATGGAAATTGTAAAGTCATTAACTCCCATTTTCGGTATGTAGTGACAGAGATGAGAGGGTAAAAAGTGTCAAAATCTGATGATTTTATTGGCGGAACACAATTTTCGGGACTGCAAATCGAAAAAAATCATCAAAAACCCAAAAATATTCACACAATAAACAATACTTACTTTTGCTCTTTTTTGTGGTGTTAACAGTTAGAACTTTTTTTAGATTACGGGTACAATGAAAAATCAGGGTTAATTATAGTAAGACATAAAAATGCAAAAACATTAGCAAACACACCTAGAAAACGTTTATAACTTTATTAATTAAATTAGTTTTAACACTGCCCAATACAAATATTTACATTCTTTGTTTTTCTTGTATTTTTAATATTAAATATTAATCATTAATCATTATTATTATAGGTTACGGATAGGATAAGACAAACAGTTTTTTCCAACTATAGTAAAGTAGGTACACTTTTTTCTATTTCATTATTTTGATTAGGGTTAATTTCATTAAAAGGTTTGAAGGGGAAGTGTCGATCGAGGGTCCTCTTTTTACTCGACAATATTCAACGATGAATATTTAGAAAATTTAGGAAAATCACACAACAGGTAGAAGAAAAAGAATGGCCAGTAATAGGTTCAAATTGTTTGCGATAATAATAAGTACAACACAAATTTACAGAAAAAAATGGAACTTGCCGTGCCGCCATATTGAATAGTTGACAGACTCGTAAAGGAAAGCTAATTTCCAGCTTTCCTTCATGTTCGTCAAAATCGGTTAATATGGCGGCTTTGCGAGTCCCGATTTGGAGACTTGAAAGGCAGCCATCTTGGGTCATTTTTACAGATAAAATGTTGAAATCACACAAGATGGGCGCCTTCCAAGTAGCCAATGGACGCGACCATAGCTGATTATCACTTTTAGTAGAAAAATCGCCCTTCCCCCCTAAAAAGTCAAACTCGTTTGAAACTATTCCTAGCTCTTGCGGTCTCCATCGCAGTTTCGTTGCCCACAAATCAATAAACTGTCGCTCACAGTCAGTCTTGTTGTGTTTTTTTTTTATAATTTTATTAAATTTCAAAAAGTTCTCTAAAACATGCAGTTTTTTTTATTATTTTCGAGTCTCATCTATGTAATTATTCATTTAAGCTAAAATCTTATTAATAACTAGAATCACAACACACTTGTTGAGGTTTTTTTTTCTCAAATTGGGTACTGTCAATGAGGCCATTTTGACAGATGCTATTACAACTTTCTAATTATGACTCCCATCAATATGGCGCCACTGCAAGTCTCCAATAGTTGCCCGATATCTGGTCTACATTCAAGGCATTACTCTTTTGTTTTTCTCATTTAGGTAGCAGAAATATACACACAAACACACGATAATATTGTCCATTGAATTTTTCTCATCACAAAATCAATGCCTTAAATGCGATCTTGATTCGACTCGACGAATTTGTTAAAGATTACACTAGGGGCTCTAGCATATAATATTGAACACTCAGTTAGTGAGTAAACGAGGTTTACACAGTCCAGCTATGTTTGCAATTTCGGAATTTGAATAATAAAATTAAACGACAAGAAGAGTACCCAGCTCAATCAATAGAAAAAATTAAAAACTAGAAACCCAACGCCAGAACTACTAGAGAAAAAAAATTGAAAAAAAATAATTCAATCCCTAGACGTTTTCTTATTATTAATTATTAATCGGTAATCATCTAAATTAATACCAACACTAAATAATAAATAATAATAATTATAAAGAGGTGTGGTTGTTTTTAAAGGCACTTGATATAAAAACAATATTAAAAACAAAAAGAAAAAAAAATTGAACTAACATAATTTGGTCCTGTCGCTTATTGTATCGGAAAAGCGACTTTTACGACTTGTTTTTTTCCATTTATTTAAGATTAGCACCCGTTTACGCACTAACGCACTGTCCTCGATCTAAAGGAGGCAGTCACATTTAAATTGGGCATACAACCAGGAAACCAAAGAAAACGGCCCACATTAGCACAATCCAATGCAACGTGTAAATTGCGTTCTCACCGTCAGCGATCTTTCTTGCGACGAACTTGAGCGTTTCATCGAGTAATACTACTGGAATTGAGAATTTCATAACCACCATCCACTCTTCCACGCCCAGCGGACACACTTGGAACACAACCTAAACCACAGAAGAGTTACGTCAAAACCGCCATCGAAAATTGAGACGAAAATACTCACAGATAAAACGTCGACGTAAAGGATGACGAAGTGGAGGGTGAAAGAGAGAGCCATCGAACCCACCAACCACCAATTGGACCATGGGGGCATGGCAATCAAAGACTGATTCTCGGACAAGCTGGCGAACAAACCGAATTAAAGTCCTCAAAATTCTGCCAAGAAAACAAATCGAGAATTTACCTGTTCATAGCGTTCAACATTTCGATGGTTACGAGTACTGAGAGAGCCATGGTCATAGGATGGGGATCGGTGAAGACTTTGCAGTTGATTCCCTTGAATTCGGCGGCGTTTCCGGTGCATTGCAAATGGTGGGTCTTGAAAACGAAAACATTAATCATCATGAAAAGATTGAAAAGTGAATAAAGTCACGTTCGACTGATACTTAAAATCAGGACCATGTTTTAATAGTAGTTTTCCGACGCCCACATTGTAAAGTGTCACTTTTCATAACAATCAAGGTGGCTGAAAAGTCACTCATGTTCAATCTGTTACATAATGAATCTGGTGATTTCATTATGGCACAATTCCTTAATTTCACAGAATCTAAGCATGAAACTGATTTCAAATTCTTACAGTTATCATTTTTATCAGCAATTCTTCCATGTTACTCGTTCAGTTGGTTCAAATCGTTGAATAATTGTGTGATTTCACCATATATCTATGATTTCACATTTTCAGCAATTTAGGGATTTTTATTTTTATGAAAATTTAGGTTGGCAATACGAAACTTCTTAATTAATTATGGCGGATTATGACAGTTGCCCATTTTTTTTATATTTGTGAGTTTTTACAAGTAATATTGGTGTTGAAGTGATCTGGACGTCGGAAAAATAGTATAACCAACTTGTCGGAAAAGTTTTATTTCTCGACTCGTAGGTTGCACAATAAACCCAGTCGTGCGAAATTTTGCACTTTTCCGACTAGAGTGGTAAGTAGACTTACCAATCGAGGAAAGTATACTACTTTATCGAAGAGATTGATAGTTTTCTAATAATTTCCATTGTACCGAGCATTCATTAGAGACCCTCAAGTAAGAGACTGGACACAACTCATGTCAACGCCAAAGAGAGAAAGGTGGATTTTCATCACGCTATCTCTTCCTTCGAAATAAATTGACGTTTATAGACACTTTTGATTTGTCATTACTCATTTCAAACACTTTTACCAAACATGACGGACCAATCAAAATGTGGCCCTCTCGTGTCCAGTCTCTTACTTGAAGGTCTCTAGCACTCATTAATGAAAGTAATCAGAGTCAGTAAGGATTTAATTGTTGCAAAAGTCAGATAATACTGATAATAGTCAAATTCTGATTACTTTCATTAATGAACGGTCAAATAAATTAGGTAAACTAGGTAATCTCCGAAAACTTACGAGTTGGTAATAAGACATCTGCGGTCCTTCCGGTGAGTACATGAACCACCAGGCGGCGGCACCGACAGTGGCGGCGCCCACGTACCCGCCGATGGCCAAGTACCTGAAGAACAGCCAGCCGGAGATGAGCGACTCGTCGGCCTTCCTGGGCGGCTTGCTCATGATGTCCAGATCGGGCGGGTTGAAGCCGAGCGCGGTGGCGGGCAGACCGTCAGTGACCAGATTGACCCAGAGGAGTTGCACGGGGATCAGGGCCTCGGGCAGGCCGAGGGCGGCGGTGAGGAAGATCGAGACGACCTCGCCGATGTTCGAGGAGATCAGGTAGCGGATGAACTGCTTCATGTTGTTGTAGATGGCGCGGCCCTCCTCGACGGCGGCCACGATCGAAGAGAAGTTGTCGTCGGCGAGGACCATCTCGGAGGCGGACTTGGCGACGGCCGTGCCGGAGCCCATGGCGATGCCGATTTCGGCCTTCTTCAGGGCGGGGGCGTCGTTCACACCGTCACCGGTCTAGTTTTCGACAAAGAAAGACAAGATTGAAGCGATTTACAATGTCTGAGAAATATGGATTATCCAACGATCTATTGAAATTTTCGATTTTTATTGATACAAAAATGAGATTTTGGAAAGCGTCCTGAAAGTACGCGTTTCTGCAAGTTTGATTTTTCATCGCTAAATTCGCATAGAACAGCTGGATCTGTGTGAAATGAGAAGTTTGACATGATGGGCAACTCACAGTTTCAAACTGATTATTCATCTCAATAACGGTTTATAGAAAAGTTGTTTATTTTGACATAGACATAGAATAATGGCATTTCATTCATGGAAAACTTAAGTCATCAACGATTTTCACCAGCGAATAGAATGCACTATAGGAAAGTTTATAGTTTGTCGTTTATTTATTTTGAATAATTGAATTTTAGGAAAAATCTGAATCTGAACAATCAGAATGGGTTGTTTTTTCAAAATGTGTATAAAATACTGATAAAATACCTTGTCCTTGTGCACAAACACTTTTTCTGTTCAGTTCCATGATTACTGTAATTTTTATTTTTATGGCAAATTTTTGGTATGAAAGTTAGTGTGACTGTGTGATCTTGCCTTTAGCATATTAACGTCCGTTAATTTTCAACGGATTAGATACAGAACCGATCCCATTATCTGTCTGTGTCTGTTTCTTTAATGGTGATTATATGAGACAGAGAGATAGTCATGGTCCTCTACAGAAGAAGCGTTTTTAGTTTTACAAAAAAAGTTTTACGAAAAAAATAAATGAAAAATGTGCCATTTTCAATGTTCCAAGAGCAAATTTATAGATTTGAGATCGCTCTATGCCCAGAGTTCTACCAATTTGTGTCGCTTATTGGAAAATAAGACAACTGAAAACCAAGATGAACTTGAATTTAATTATTATCATGAACACAAATTTTCCAAATCTACCATGGGAAAAACCGTCACATATGATAAGTTGCGATGTTTTTTACATGCTCTATAGGAACCGAGAGTATTCTACATCGACGTCACTATTTTGTAGGGTTTTGCAGCAGATCATGAGATTATAATCTGTATCTCTTGCAGAGAATGATCCTGATCTCATTGACTCTGTGATTGGTCGAAAGTATTCGGGGATTATTCTCGCACAAAATTCAACATCAACAGGAAGTGTTAATGTCGAGAACGAACATAAGAAAAACTCTCTCAAAAGTTTCAAAAGCCGACGCCTGGGGCGCTAAATCCAAAATACGCGCAATCCTTACAACTGATTTGAAATTTAAAGTTTATCTCATTCTGAATCCAGGCGCAGCGAAATTTTAAAAATGTATTGATTTTACGAAAGCCGTGATCCCAAATTTTCCACATTCCCCCATCCCTAACGAACCAACAATTCTATAAGCACTCACCATAGCAGAGATTTCGTTCATGGACTGCAAATACTCAACAATCTTCGACTTATGCGCGGGCTCCACCCTGGAGAAGAGACGTGCCCTCGCACAGGCGGCTTTCTGTTCGGAAGGCGAAAGATCGTCGAACTCCCGACCGGAATACGATTTCCCAGTGGTATCCTCCTCTTCGGTAAACACCCCAATACGCCTGCAGATGGCTTCAGCGGTGGCCTTGTTATCACCGGTAATGACGATAACTCTGATACCGGCAGCGCGACACCTGATAATGGCGTCAGCCACCTCCTTACGCGGGGGATCCAACATACCGACAACACCGACGAAAGTCAAATTGACCTCGTAAGTGTAGAACTTGTTCGAGTCTCCCAGATCCATCTCCTCGGGCTTGATCGGATTATCAGCGGTAGCCAAAGCCAAACAACGCAGGGTGTCCCTACCGGTACCGTAAAGCCTCGTGGTTTCCAAAATGCGGTTTTTGAGGGTCGAAGTGAGCGGAACCTTTTGGGAACCGACACGGGCGTGAGTGCACCTATCCAAGACACCTTCCGGGGCGCCCTTGACGAACAATTTCGGCCCGGTCCCGAGCCTGGACGGCTTCAGAGGTACGCAATACGAAGACATGGATTTGCGATCGCGCGAAAACTCCAAAGTGAACTCCTTCTTCCATTTCGACTCGATATCTTGACGCACGCAAATGGCCGACTGCCGACGATCCCCGGCTTTCGACACATTGAAAGGATTCATCTTTTCGGCCAAGACGATCAAAGCGGTCTCCGTGGCCTCACCGACCTTCTCGAAGGCCTGCTTGAACTCGTTGAAATCAATGGCGGAATCGTTGCACATTATGCCTATAACTCCCATCTCTTGCAGACCTTCCCATTCAGCGCACTTGACTTTCTGCCCCTTGAGAAAGACCTCACCAATGGGTTCATAGGTCGAACCTGTGATTTCAAACTCCGAAAAAGAGCTGTCACTGCCTTCTACTTTATCGAAGATGAAAGCACGAGAAACCGACATTTGGTTCGTGGTTAAAGTACCGGTCTTATCGGAGCAAATGACAGAAGTGCAACCCAAGGTTTCGACAGATGGCAACGACCTAACAATGGCGTTCTTCTTAGCCATACGTCTGGTACCCAAAGCGAGACAAGTGGTAATGACAGCTGGGAGACCTTCAGGAATGGCGGCTACGGCCAAAGCGACGGCGATTTTGAAATAGTAAACGGCGCCCTTGATCCAGGATCCTCCGTGGGCGGGGTCGTTGAAATGACCGATGTTGATGGCCCAGACGGCTACGCAAATGACCGAAATGACCTTCGACAGCTGCTCGCCGAACTCGTCGAGTTTCTGCTGGAGCGGAGTTTTGATCTCTTCGGTCTCGGACATCTCCGTGCGGATCTTGCCGATGGCGGTGTTGAGGCCGGTGCCGATGACGACGCCGCGCGCCTTGCCCGCGGCCACGTTCGTGCCCGAGAACAGGATGTTCTTCTTGTCCTGGTTGACGGCGCGCGGGTCGGGGATGGCGTCGGTGTGCTTGATCACGGAGACGGACTCGCCGGTCAGGATGGACTGGTCGATGCGCAGCGTGGTCGAGAAGATCTTGGTCAGACGGATGTCGGCCGGGATCTTGTCGCCGACGGAGATCTCGACCACGTCGCCGGGGACGATCTCCTTGGCGCGGATCTTCTGGACGCCGCTCTTGTCGCCGCGGAGCACCTTGCCCATTTCGGGCTCGTACTCTTTGAGCGCCTCGATGGCCGACTCGGCATTGCGCTCCTGAAAATCGATAAAACGGTAAGATCGTACCAATTTTTGAGAATGTCTGGGAAAGGTCGGCACGGCCTGGAAATATTGGGATTAGGGATTTCTAGGAAGTGTGGAAGTTCGACTAAATTTTTACGAATCTTTGAAAATGATTTTTTTAGTATTTCTAGAAATAGTTCATAATTTTCTGGTACGAGTATAATTTACGGATTTTTAGGAATATTTAAATCTGAGAATATCTAAAAATATCACCAAAATTATAGAAATGCGCCTGATTTTATAGATTTCCCGAGAGATTTCCATTTCTATTTTCTACACAGTCATTACATGGATATGGGCACACTGCAACCCTAAGAAAGGACCTTCATACACTAGCAACAGTGTATTCAGTATTATTCATCATAACAGTTATTAGAAGTTGAAAATAGAGTTATAGCATCGGCCACAAAGGCAACCTGCCATGGTCTTTTTCACAATAAATGGAAATATTGAAATATAAATGGAAAGATTCCAAAAATGTAAGAAAGTATATCTGCTATAGGTTTTTGATATGATTTTCATTATTAAAGAATTCAAATTTTCAATAATTCATAATTGTATCATAAAAAATCTCACGAGATGTTCACCACTTTTTGCAATTTTTCTTTACAAGCATCAGCAAATTTGTCGATCTTTCGGCAAATTATTGGCAAATTCAACAAATGAATGGCAAACTTGGTAATTTATTAGCAAAATTCAACAGTTTATTGTGAAATTACTGACAAATTTGGTGTACACAAATTTCTTAGGTTTTCAATCCCTCTAAATCTCACTAATCCGGTCTAATTATCTCTGGGAGAAGCTTACAATTTTATGGAATTTTGAGTAGTGGCAGTGAAAATAGCCAAAAGTATCATGGTATTTCTAGTAATCTTTAAAAAATCGTTACCATGTAGGAGATAAGTAGCTGAAAATTTCATCAGAGGATGAAATCTGATGATAGAATCTTTAAAAATGTCAAAATACTCTAAAAAAATTTCAACATTTTTGAGGACATCTTATTTAAAACCATTTTCAAAGGATTTGCGGAATTTCTACGGAGCGATCGATAAATTCTACATGAGAGGAGACTGTGATCATCATTTTGTCTCTTTTTACAGCTATTAGAGGAATAGTGACAGAACGATGACCGCATGGCCTCCCTTTATGTAGAATTCATTCGGTCGCTCCGTGGCACCATGTTTTTGAAAATGTCCAGATATTCCGGACAAATTTCTGGGATTCAAAGTGTACACAGTTTTCGATAGCGATTTCCCCTTCGAAGAATGCAAAGAGTAACGCAAAAAGATAAGTCAACTCGGTAAGTTTCCTAAGCGTATGTAATTACTACTTAAGTACCCAACTGCATACAAGGAATAAGTCGTTAGGTAAACAAAGCAATTGGATAGGTAAAATATGTGGGTGCCGAAAATGGCTCGGGCCGATATTATCAGACCAAAAAACTCACCTGCCACACACCGACGACAGCATTGGCAATAAGAATGAGAAGAATGACGAAAGGTTCTACGAAAGCTGTGAATGCTCCATCGTGGTCTTCAAATAAAGCGAGGACCTAGATAAATAAAATAAATACACATCAGTCTGATACGAAACAACAAGAGAACAAGTTGCCAACATTGCGACGACTCAACTTTGTCCTACTAGAAATGTTACGTGTGTCGTGTTACCGTACTTATTTTGAAACCAAAACACGTCCATTTATCGTCTGATTCAATTTCCCCCAATTCCTACAACTTTAGTTCATATTCACATCCGAGCCGAGAATAGAGAGGGTGGGTTTTCGTTTTATGCATTAACCGGCCGTAAAATTTGAAGCGGTCGATAATAATGAATTACAATCGTTCGGGTAAAATCAAAGCGAAGCCGAGGCCTGGACTTGATACATCGCGTTTTACATTTTAGTAGAGGAGAGGCAATCTGGCGAATCTATTTATGAAACTGTAACGGTTCAATCACAGAGCATATAGTGAAGCAAAGCAAATAGAGAACCAACACGAAACTCGACGAATTATAAGGACCTAAAGGATGCGCCTTCACAAATGTCTCACGTACGACCTTTAGATCATTTTTTGAGTAGATTTACAATGATAGCCGATATTTATACGCGTGGTCTATTTGCTCTGGTATAATAGTGTCTGTGGATTCAATCCGCAGTTCGAAATTAAACGCTTTGGTAATAGCTTTAGGTCGGATCTGTGACAGTCCGCATCGGAATAATCCCACCGAAACCCCTCAAAAGCCACCCCTTTCCTCTGAACACAAGTTGTGTAGTCGACTTTGTCTGATTTTAAAGGAATGAGATACTTACGAATGAAATAATGGCGGCTAACAATAAAATCTTGACTAGTAGATCATCGAACTGTTCTAAAACTAATTGCCATATGGACTTTCCTGCAAGCAAATCACAAAATCAAATTTAGCGTTGATCCTGGCATGGCCGAGTCGAGATTATGAGGGAGCGAGAGCCCTCCCGTGGCAATTTCAGCGGAGATATAGTGGCTGCAACTTGAGAAATGCGCTCGGAACCACTAGACCACTGAAATTAGGTCGAGTATTCGACTACTGTGTGTACCAAGACGTGGAAAGAACATAATTTCCGTGAAATATCACCATGGCTTTGTGGTGTTGCAACGATAATAATCGGTGGTTGTTTTTCACCAAAAAACCGCAATGTTGCGATTTCACGATACAGCGAATTTTCCGCCTCCGACTCCTCTTTGTCTCTTTATGAGGGAAAATCTCGGCAAACTATCGTGATGCAAGCCCCCAAACGTTCGGTACAATATTATCGGCACCCCGTTCAAACCGGTCGCAGGGCTCGGGCTAAAATAAGAAACCAATTTCCCTTCCATCAAACCGAAATGAGATAGCACTGCATTATACCAGTCTGAAGAGGGGCCGCAATCCAGTTGCCTGTACGCCAATCTCGAGGTGAATTTCAAAAACAAATTGGAAAATTCTCATACATGAAGTACTCATAATCTCAACCCGGTTTTAAAATTATTATGTGCCGTAGAAAAATACGAATAAATGAATGAGTTGGTTGTAATAGCTCACCTTCTTCCACCGGAAGTTCTGAAACATAAAAATAAATTGAATTAGTCTCGTCATTTCGACAAATTATGAGGTCAACTCGTCATTAACAACCGGCAAATTCGTGATAGGGCTATCCGAAAACCAGGATTCCCAAAAGCGGTGCAATTTTCGTTTCGACTGGGAAACCTGACGATAAATCCGATGATCTCGAATAGCCCACGACGATAATAATAATCATAATAACGAAATCCCAAGGTCGCAATGTAAACTGAAAAATACCAGCGCACCGCTAACCAAGTGGAACCACGTCATACATTTCTGACGTACTTGCAATCACGACACGTCACTGAAAAAAAACCTTCGAGAGCACTTGAAATTTGCACCATCTGAAGTAATCGCATGAGTAACGCGACAATGATTTCGAAAAATTCTACAAATTTCAGCTCGACGACGATAGGATCGATTAGGTTCATCAATTGCCGCGGTGATTACGTTTGATTGCCGGTGATGGCCTTTCAGACGTCTGTCGAATGTCGATCGTTATGTTAATGGCGTCACGCAGAAATTAATTGTCTATGTCCGAGTACGACAAGGGACTCTCTTTGTAATGAGGCGACTTTTATGTCTACCGATCGATTATTCCAAATCGACAGGGAAATCGCAGCTTCTCTTATAGCATTATCGATTAATAAATAACCCTTGGCCTGACCTGACCAATTTTTCAATCTCGTGTTCTTGCATAATCTGGGAGAGATCCCTCGCGTTAGTTAGGTAGCACGCTTTGATTATTATTATTGTGTTTATGTAGCAGGAACTCGTTCACCTTCGCGAATGGATAGACGAGGAAATAGTCAATAACCAGAAATATTCAACAATCTAACGGAAAGACAAAGGTCTGGTGGTTGACGGGGTTAAAGAGAACCGCGTACGTTTGTATCACCTAATCCCACGTCATCAACCGGAATCTCACCTGATCCATAAACCCGGAGAAAAAGACCGAATGGGTCACGTTATGGTCGGCACTGTTGCTAAATTATAATGTTGTATTGTACGTCAAACGGATGACGCAAAGCCCCACAAGTTAGGTAGTTAGTGGACGAAGAGACCACACAAAAGCCTCAATAAATTGTGCAAATAACCGAATGTTAAATATTTAATAAAGACAAAGAAACATATCCGCACCCTCGGAACCGAAGACTCTTATTTACGTTCGCCCATCACGCCGATCTAAATTTAAAACCCTTTTAGTCCACGCATTCTATTTCGAGCCACGCGCGAAAATAATTCTGATAATCAATTGATACATCCGAGGATACAACGTAACCGGCGATCTGCTTATCGCCGTAACGAAGTCTTTCAGTTAGCAATCAGAGCCAAGACATTCCCAGCCGGTGTAATATTTTAGTAGGTACGCACTATTTTTAATCGTCCGGTGTTTATCCGTGCACCTACTATCGCCCAGGTTGACAAACCTGATGAAACGGTGCAGTCTGGCGTTGTTTTCTCATATCTTTAATGCAGTAATGCAGAGATTAACATCCTTATTTTCATCACGACAAAGGAGATTCGGCGGAAAACAGAGGCGACGATATTATAAACGACTCGACCGCGTTATTTATGCGAAATTTACGATCCAAACGTTAGGTTTTGTAACGCGAAACAGAGACACACCGTCCAAGCAACTCGCCCGACAGCCCACAAATCCTACCAGACATTCGGACCTAATAAATTTTTTATTCCCAGGAAGATTCGCATAATAAATATTTAAACTGTTATTTCTGTTTGAGAGAGTTACCTCTCTATAATCCGTTACCATACGCAAATTATCATTCCGCGACCTCGTTAACATACAGAAGGACCTAATTTCGGTTCCGATCCACCATTATAACGATGTAAATGCGTTTTACGCTCCTCGGTATTCTAGTTATAATAGTTATTGTCACTATTTGCTTTCGCGATAATGACGAGCCGATAACGGCGCTCTAATAAGCAAATGCTCGGTCGCAAAGAGAGAAGGGGGCCACATGTGTACGTAGACACGACGTTTTTGTTGCTATTCGGGTGGCTGAAAACCGATGAGGGCTTACCATTGGGTCCATATTTCTCTTGATTTTTCTTGACTTGATCTAACGATAGCCCCCGTTCTGGATCAGAGTTAAAATAAGTTAATACTTCATCCACCGTTTTGATGTGCGCGTCGTCCATGGTGTCTGTCAGTCACTTCTGCAACAGGAGGAAAGATAAATTAGTCACCTGCTTTTTTTCCGCAAATTTCTGGCATTATCAGCACACGCCACGCGCTCCGATAAGGCCATGAGGCTGCAGAAATCGCCATAAAGTGAGGTTAAAAGTGTGCGAAAAATGGGGCCCCCTATTCGGCGAAGTCAATAACCTTATTATTTCGGGTCTTTGTCCAGATCGATTGCGAAAATTTCCGGAAGAATACGGGAAGGTCGTGACGTGCACGATTTAGCTGTGTGCAACCTCGGTACTCACCACTTTTGCGTTTAGGATGTAATAACGTGCATCGACTGACTAATTATTATTTACGTACAAGTGTATTTATAACCTAAAAATACACGAAAGAGCACGGATTGCGATTTGGGAGGTGGTTTTTGGCACTCGTCTAGGCTAGTATTCCAATTTGTCACCAAAAATCCGTTCGCACAACACCAACATTGTCTAAAAACGTAGCAAATTAATGTCCCAGCGCGGTACCAACGGTAGGTGCAACTCCACTTCTAAAACTAAAAACTACCGTCTCTCTGTCGGGTCCGGGAGTCAGCCACGTTCATGAGTTGCGCCAGAAGCGTTGCGATAAGCGCTTTCGAAACTTTAAACCTCACTCCGGCTCATAGACGAACCCCGGAAATCAATGCACCCCGTGGAACTCGTGTAAATCTTGGAAAAAGGGGCGAAACCGGTGACAGATAGACACTTCCCGGATTTAATTTTTGACAACTTTGAAAACAATTGAATTGCTCTGTAGCATGTGGACGACGGTGATTGGCCCGCGCAACCCACGTGACTTCGTGCGCGGCAAAATTCGAATGGGAATCCGAAATCGGCTTCGAAAATGAAGTGAGGCGCGCTCTATTATAAATTGGTGGAAAAATATTTAAAATGCGTCATTACTGGAGTGCAAAAGTTTTCGTTTTATTTTAGAACGGGCGTATAGAGTGTATCGCGGCTGAAACAGCCCGGGTTCTGGGCTTGGTGCCAACCGACCAGCGGACGATTTTAGCACACACACCATCGGCTTTCCTAATTTTTTGGCAAGGGGGGCATGTGCACGCAAAGATAGAGGACTCCGAAAAATTTGCGTGCGAACGGTCCATTACGTAACAACAACACCCGCCGGATCGGCCCCGGAATAATGCGACCCTCCGGATCGAATCCGCGCTTGGAAATTATCGGATTTTAGTTGAATTTTTCGAGTTGGTTTAGTCCTTCATCAGGGATCAAGGGTAGATGATCCTCGGGCCCGGTGGACGTCCAGCGATACGCACACTTTTCACCTCAACGTTATGATAAACTTACCGATATCACAATAGTGGTCCCAGTTGTATCACTTTGATGAATACAATCTTAACGATTAGGTTTATAAATAATAACAAATTTTTTTAAAACTATACACGATTTACTTCTTAGGCCCCCATGGATGTGTAGCGGCAACGTATTTACTAAGCTGCTGAACGAACGGGCGCCGGACTCAGATTGTTGGAGCTTTTATAAGCTCGGTAGCTACCTGTCGGGGACGCTGTCCATGGGCAAAATGCCAACCCGGGCCTTCTGCCCTCCCCTAACCGCTCACTTTTTGCATTTTCGATCTCCCGAGCTTCCCAACTACCGAAAATATTCAACCAAATATGCCTTTTTACCTATACATCGACGGGTATAAAGCTCCGAAAGTTATGAGCTTTTTCTCTCGTCGGTTATTACCGTCACGAAAGTGGAGTTTAATTCGATTATGCCGAAAGGGTAGTTGTATGTACGAGACTGGGAATAGGGACCTAAAGTGGATATGGGGTTAGGTATTCTGAATTATGAATAATTTGTCGAGATGATGATGCCCTCTTCAACTTTCAGTTCGGCTATAACTTGATTTTATCTGAATGAAATCCAGTCTCTTTTGGAGTTTTTGATCTAATTCGCGCACTCTATGCGATGAATATTAATATTTCCTCTCATTCTGCAACGTTTGCATGAATAAGTGGCCATTCGCATTAAAATCCGAATTGCATATAAAATTATGAAATATTCCGGGTTTATGGCGACGCGTCTAAATATACGTACTTACTGGCGAAACGTGGGCGCAAAAATTTGCGAGACTTTACCTCAATATAAATAGATTACTTTGCAACTCGTGCATTGTCACAACAGATATTTCTTCAATCCATTTTCATATATTTCACTTGACGTCTACATCTTCTCAAATATCTGAGACATGTGTTTGTTGGATTAGAAATTGAAATAATTGAGTTATTTCCGAATTGCTTTTGTACTCTCTTTACATTGTACTTGTATTTTAAGTACAATGTTGATTTTTCAGTCGTTTGCGATTTTGATGGATTTTGGAAAGGTGAAGGATTCGGCTATTTACGTTTTTTTATTCGTGTAGGTGGAGTTTCAATGCCCTCATAATTGCACACGCGTTTTCTTTCGATGTTTTGCAAATAAGAGTAAACTCAGTAAACTATAACGAAGTAAACGACGTGTTTCTATATTTATGACGAGTGAATTGATTAAATAACGAAATATTTTCTCCATGGTATTATGCACATCATCTACCAAGAATCAATCATCTAAAAAATCATTCTCATTCATCCCAATTACATACATATTTTGAATATTTTTTGTATTTTATTGCCTTGTACATCATCCCCACCTGAGTACTTCGCATTTCGCAATTTTAAATGGGGTATAATACCGTATACATACGTTATGTCTAGAATTCATGATTATCATAGGTATACATCAACTTAGGAGTCGAACTTTTTCTAAAATTTCCCAAGCTTTTGCCAGAGCTTGGGCATGAAGCTAAAAATAAACAAAATTCTCCCGTACGATCCTGACATAGCAACTTGCCGCAGTAATTTTTTGGCACAAATATAACAATGCCAATTATTTATATTAGGTTGAGTATTTATCACCTTTGAGATAAATTTCCTTTTTTTTAATAGGTCTGGCACTACTCTAAACGAATCTTAACTCATTTTTGAAATTCCAAGACAAAAAAAATATCAGCCTTGAGTAAGATTTGAACCTTGGACCACTATAGGACTAATTCTGAATTTTGATTTTTTTATCATACAAAATAGTCTAGCAATAGGTAATTGTGAAGAAATACCTGCGTAATCAATATTTTACCACAATCACGTGAATCGGCGCTATTTGATTTTGGAAAATACTCTAAATAAAATCTGTATTTTATGAGTGAACAGTAAAACCATTTTATTGTTGCGGGGATGTAGCTCAGTGGTAGAGCGTTCGCTTTGCATGTGAAAGGCCCCGGGTTCGATCCCCGGCATCTCCAACTTCTTTTTTTACTTTTTTTTAAATCTCTTATTGAAAATAATAGATAATGAGGAACTCTGATTGAATTAATTCGGTCTCTATTTAATTTTTAGCGATAAAACTTGTAAGATGTAAATTAGATTTTTTAGGGAGTTTAGCATTGAACAATTAAAGTTGGCACCACTTCAATGACATAACCTTAAATCAGTTTAAAAATTTTGAAAATGTGTGAAGTAAATAATGAGAATTTTCGTCAAAAACTACCAGAAATCACTGAAAGTTTTAAAAAGGCGAAGTTCATAGGCATAGATTTAGAATTTAGTGCTTTACGACCAATTCCAAGCCAGGCCCCAAGGTTTGTATCGGATTTGTTGTAGGTTGTTTTGATTTATTTTTTGCTGTTTTAGCTTATTTGATAGCACCAGAGAACGGTATACCAAGTTGACGAAAAATTTACATCAAGTTATACCTCTCCAAGTGGGTTTAACGGCTTTTCATTTTGATACAGCGACCAACAATTATTTTGGGGATGTTTATGTGTTCTATCTGATCCCTGCGACTTTCGGATCTTTGGCAAAGTCCTTCTATTTCGAATCGGGAACCACGAATTTCCTATGTTTACATAATTTCAATTTTAACAAGGTTCGTAGCCTTTTCCTGTTATGAATCGTAACTTGAAATCACACAAAATTCCAGTTTGCTTATTTGGGAATTCCCTACATTAACGGCCGAGAAGAAGCTCAACTGAAAGACAAGATAAACAATGGACTTTTACTGGGCGAAACGTGCACTCTTGAATGGGAACTATCGGACGCGATTAAAGAATTCACACCCGCTATCACAAAATGGTATCTATCATCGAAAGAACACGAAGTTATGGAAATCCGCGATATAATAAGAAAATATAAACGCTTCACGGAAATCGTCTATTTCCTGCACAAACATTTCAGAAGTACCCACAAAAACGTGTGGACGTATGAGAGCAATAACTGTTTCTGCCTCAAAAAAGTGCCAGCGGACGAACTGGACTCGTTGAGAAAATCGTGCGATTTAGATCTGCGACTGCTGGAGGATCTGAAAGGGTTCAGAGCGATTTTCGACTTGTTAGTTCAAATGAAAAAGCCTATAGTCGGCCATAACGTGATGCAAGACATCATGATCATGGTCAACAATTTCGAAATGCCGCTGCCCAAATCGTACTCGGATTTCAAAAAAGAAGTCAACCGGTTGTTTCCGATTGTCTTTGACACGAAGACGTTGTACTACGAGATGAGGATGTCAATTCCTAAGAGCAAAGACGCCGAAGAGCAGAGTCTCAAAGGGCTTTTCACGTATTTCCGCGACGGAAACGGCCGACACTTGGTCCCGAACTCTTCGGCAATCGAGTCCAACATCCGTCCAGATGGCCTGGACCGGTACCACGATGCCGGTTGGGACTCTTTCTGCGCCGGCTACATTTTCTTGCGACTGGGGCACTTCAACGTCGCCCTGCGCTACCCGAAGTCCAAAGAGTTCGTCAGCAGCGAAATCATCGGGGGAATTTGGAAGTACAAAAATCGCGTCAACGTTATAAGAGGATCCACGTCTCACATAGTGAGTTTATATCCGATAATTTATACCGTAGAGCACTTATTTCTCTATTATCGTTGGATCTCTTTCAATATTAGTTTTATTTAGATTGAGGCGAAAACGATGCGGCGCCAAGTTTTCGCACTTTGCGACCCCTTCTCGCATTGATTGCACGCCCACATGCTGTTCTCACATTTAAAAAAACGCGATTCAGGGGTAGAGGGTGGATTTTTCTTTATACCGGGTGTAATTTTCCCAATGAGGATGCGATTGTCACGGGTGCTTTAAAAATAGCCCCGAGACCACCGTCGTCTTACCAGTTTTAACCGGAATTTCAGCCTCTAATCCTATAAAAAAAATTGGCTCTTGTCCCTTTTTCGTTGGAGAAATTTCGAATTTTCATGTAGATGTAAAAATAAAAATATTATTGAAATAGCCAGCTAGAAAAATCGACCAAAGAGTTGGAATTTTCTCATTGACGTCATCAGGAAACTGATCGATTTTTCTATTCTGCAGAAACTGGATGGGGACGATCCTGCCTCTAATCGGCCGCCTTGGCTTGTCGTCGAATCAGCCAAAAATGAGACCCTCGACATTGCACAGGTAAATTACTTGCCGGTCGGCCATCTTGGGTGATTCTGAATTAGGACACCTGTCAAAATCTTGCAAGATGGCCGCCTGGGGATTGTCATGCTCGTTTATTGCAGTTGATGGCGTTATTCAACACTTTCGGTTACGTGGACATAAGGAAGGCCTCGAGCAAAGGGACGAGGATCCTGGTGGCGGCCGATAATTTTCGAACGTGAGTGTTTTATTGGACGAAATTTGCTGCCAAAAGAGTGTATGCCCAAGGGCGATTATTTCCATAATAGCGGACCGGGCACCTGTTTTTAATTAATAATTGGGTCTTTTTATAGTCGAGGTCTCATATATCCGTTCGTTATAATACAATCGGCGGGCCGAGACGCAAATCAGGAAGAGATGAAAATAATCAGAGTTTGATTCGTTTATTATTTTTGCAGGGCCGGGGATATTTCGAAAAATTTAAAAACAAATCGCGTCTTCAAAGTGAAGCAGTACAACGTTTTAAAGCATTCACCTGCCGCCCGGGCCGCTCTATTGTAAGTCGTAAATTGCTCGAAATCGCCATCAGCGCCCCTTTGATTTTCTTTTTCTGGCTTTCTCCAAACAGGACCGCCATGACTATTTCGGGGGCTTTGCTCTTGTGGATCTCTCATAAAATGGCGCGAAGATGATTTCCCGGAGGTTTGCATGAAAAATTTCTTTTTATTTTTAGACAAACTTATTATAGGTGGCAAAAGTTGTCTTATCCTCTTGCTTTTGCGTTATAATTTCAGTTTATTTTTACGCGGTATTGACTTAATGACCTATTAACTCACTTCCAACGGCCAATTTCGCAAATTCGACAACTCTCGACATAATAAATGAAAATAATAATGAAAAAATCCGAAAGATATAAATAACGCCACTATAATTGATGGCAAAATTTCAAGGCGTTTGGCCCGCTGCGTTCTCACTTTTGTTAGTTTTTCGCTAAATAATGGCCACAACTTACGACCATTCTAAAATTAATTCCTGAACTTAACCTTGCGCGCTTAATTTCGAAAATTTAAGAAGGCGCAATCAAATAAGTTTGGCACAATTTACGCAATTATTCTCGAGTAAAATTAAACAAATAAGTGAAGAGATCGGAATTTTCGCTCCGAACGCAACTAGATGATGAACGCGCCAACGTACTTAATGCAGACTCGAATATAATAATAATTTCAAACGAATTAATAGCGGCGACTAACAGTTTTATGGCGATTTATGGATGCGCCAGCGGCCATATTCGAAGATATTCGGGTTTTATAGATTTTCCAGTTAATCTCGATTTTCGGTTTGTTTTCTCAACCCACTGTTCAAATAAAGTCGACAATATAACGACGTTTATACCTAACAAAACAACGTTTTAACGCGCCCCGAGCCGCGCGAAAAATAACTCGAAAAATAATAACTTTGAGGAAAATTACATTGTGTCAAAGTTCCAACTTTCTATTAGTTTTAACGTCGTTCCGACTCCCGCGGTTCACGTGCGCCTCCTTCCCTCCGCTCCCGTCCTCACCGTCGCGGCGGCGGCGTCTATAAAAATACGAGCGTCAAGGTTGGGACGACGTGTGTCATACGCAGGGCTCCCATCGAGATATTTTCGCGGAAGCTCGCAAATGCACGCCGCACCAAGTTTAGATCATTATGAAACGGTTCCGAAATGACGCAGATTACTACGCCACTAACTCGACCAATCCGACCGACACTCGCCTAAAAAAAACGCAAGAGAGCGTCTTAAATTTTTTATTACATCACTAAAAAACGGACTTCTCATGTCGTAAGCTTCCTCGGTTCGGAAAGCGGAGTGATCTTGGGATTTCCTTTCACTTGAGGCTATAAAAAACAGACGGAAAGTACCGGATTACCAATAACTCCAATCGACCCTAGCAACACATAGCAACACCAAACAAGATGGCGTCGACTTTTCGAAAACTCTGACGCCATCTTGTTTGCTGTTGTTCCGATTAGCCACAACTAATTCCAGAGGCACAAACCTACGAGTAGGTAAAAATAAAAAATTACCATGACATAAATGTGGGTCGGTAGGGCCCTTTCCGCTAGGACTTTGAGTTGGTCCTGTCTCAAGCCGGGCCCTTCGGTGCTGTTCTCGGTTATTGTCAACACCAATTTCGGCAAAGCGACACTTCCGGCTATCAGGGGGTACAAATTGTATCGAATGGTCCTTTCGGTCTCTGGCAGAATCGAAACGCTGCACTGTTTATAACCGGCGTACATGAAGGCCTCGCTCACTTCCATGGTGACGTCCAATTGGATCAGTTGCTGCGATCTGTTGTAGAAGTGATAAGACACCAGCAGGGGCGTCCTCAGCAATCCGTGGGCCGGGATTTCAGCTTTCAGGTCCAAAGGGATCCATTCGGATTGGTACCCGATTATGGGCGAACGACTAGTAGTAGTCAAACCACCCTCTCTAGAATTTCAATGGAATGAAATTGTGAATTTTAATTCGTAATTGATGGGTACCTTCGCCATTTTATAACGTATTGGCCTAGGGTGACGTTTTGATCGGAGCTCTTATCGCAAATCGCGAAAAATATGTCGGCTCCTGCTTCACCATTCGACAATTTCATATCATTTAATTGGCTTTTGTGGTTTACGTCCACCGACCGGAACGGCGCAGTCTGTAATCGATATCGTTAAAAATCAGGGCCTCGTAGCTCCCTTGATTTTTTTGTCCAGGGGAAAAGTTGTGTTTGCCGATCTTGTTAGATGGCGTGAGTAGTATCACGAAACTTCTGTTAAATATGGTCAGATGTCGGTAGCAGTAATTTTCGAATTTTCGCGATGGCGGCGACGTTCGAATATTATTTCTTGATTGTTATTCGAATAATAAAATTTCAAACGTCAAAAACACCTAAACTTGAAAATCCAACAAAATCACCGTGTTATTTTTGTGGCAAAAAAGTGAGAGGCTGCAGTGACGGAGTTGCATCACCTTCCAGGAAATGAATGTGAGTAAGTAGTGTTCCTTATGCTGTTTTGGTCATTTCAACAATTAATATCATTCTTCCCTCTTTGCGCGTTTTTTCTTCATCCCCATTTTATAAAAAAATCGTCCCGCACTTGTAATTGCCACATCTTACCCAACAAAATGATGCCAAAACAGTAAAGTATGAAAAAGCGGCATAATTTGTGACTCGATCGCTTTTTCAGAATTTATTTCTTTTCATTTTTGTGTAAAATTGGACCAATAAGATATCGAAAACAATAATGTATAATCTTTTTTGTACATTTATACTTCAGGGTGTGACTCCAAGTACCTACTTCCCGTGTTCTTAACGAAAAAACTTCAGAAGAGATGGATGAAATCGATTTTTAAAGAATTAGAAGACTTAAAAGAAAAGAAATCGCCCCGTCCATCGCTAAGTTATGATATCGTTCCGCGTTTCTGGTAATAAAATAATCATTATCATTTAGAAAAATGTTAACATACAAATGAAAATAAACGGTCACAGTAAAATGTTGTTGAATTTATGCAACCTAATGATTAATAAAATGAATAAGACCACCCTGCCAAGGCGGCAGGTTTTGATTATGAGCGCCATCTAACTTCATCGGCAAACGCGGACAATTTTTTCCCTGATTAGTTGGCGGTCTTGAGTGAAGGTTGTCTATGTTAAAAATGTATACGTGCTAAGCGGCCATCTTGGATTTTTTGACAGTTGTCTAAGATGGGCGTCCGATGACTTACGAATTCCATGGAGGTGCTCTGGATGATCACGGGCCACGGCGAGGTGCATTTGAGGACCGGCACGACTGCGACTTCTTCGCCGACGTAAAATTTCAAAATGTCTTGCATCAAAGGTGTCAAAAATTTCGTAGAAATGTCAAATGGCTTGACGACCGGTACGACGACGTTTTCCCTCTTTATGCTGATGACTGGTTCGTCTCTATCCAAAGTGTAAACGATTTTTATCTCCACTACGTTATGTTCTATGACTTTATGCGCCCTCAGATAAAAAGAAGTGGAGATTTTCTCATTCACATTTAAATTGTCGCCGGTTTGTAACAGTAAAGGCAGCTTTTCAGGGATACCACTCGAATTCGTAGAAAATTCGGCTAAAAAGTTATACAAATTAAAGTTTTCAAGTTTAGTTATCCTTGTAATAACTCACTCGTGTTGATGTTATCGTCATCAATTAAAGTAACTTCGACTTTTAAATTCTTAACGTCGTGTTTTTCCTCATTATCGATAACGATTTTCACCTCGAACCATTCACCTTCTAAAGCCGGAATCGCGTGATCGATTTTGACGTTTAATTTTGAATGTCTGGGGATGATCGTGGTCGAATTTAGGGGTAGAATATTATCGAAATCAACTAAACAATTTGAATGTTTAAAATGGATCAACTCTAAAGGAGTTTTAGTCAATCCGTTATGAGTGTTATCATCACATGGAAATTTCAAATCTAAAGTGCACAGGTTTTCCATTCCCATCGTCAAAATTATCGAACCGATTTGGATTTCTTTATGGACGTCTTTACCATCCGGAAGGAATTCTACAACGAACCTCTTGATTTCGTTAGGTTGAAAGTGGAGTTGATTTTTCGGGGTGTTTTTATTATCGACTCCGAATACTGAGGTGAACGATTGCGCTATTATTGTCACTCCGATTCGGATTAGTTCGATCGAGAAAGGACTACAACACTTTACGTAGATTTCTACAGACACTTTCTGGTCTACTTCGTATTTATCTCGTACGAATTTCGCTTTCGTGTCGATGCAGCTCGTGATATTCGCCATTTCCAGTGAAAAATGTAACGGTTCTTTGGTGAAAACGCTTTGCCACTGAATCACAGCATTTTGGAGAATATCCGCAGGGAATTTCTGGTCACCGAAAGGTATTTGCTTCTTTATAATCCGGTGCAAATTCTCGTGGATTTTTCGTTTATCGTCTAGCGAAATCGTGCTTGAGTTACTCAAAACCTCCAAAGCTAAAGAGACGTAATCTTGAGGATTCGCGGTCAGAAAAGCGCATCTTATCGCTTTATCCAGAATATCCGACATCAGCATCCACCAATTTTCCTGCCTGAAATCCGTCAACATGTGCGTGTATAAAGTTAGAGCCTTCCCGAAATCTCTCGAATGGTAGTATTCGTCGGCCATTTGAAGCACCAAATGCCTTCGAGTCCTCGGGCATCTGTACGTTTTGTATTGGGTGATTGCACAGCCGAATAAAGTCACGATCATTTGCTGCGAAATCAAAATAGGTTACAGGAAACTGTAAATCCGTTACAACGATTACAGGAAACTGTAATTTCGCTAAAATTACCGAATGTTGGACTTGTTTCTCGAGGAACTGGAGCGCCTGAATTCCGTTCGACTCCATTTGAGGATCCGGAGGTTCGGCGGATAATTTGGCAGGCCTCCAGGGCCGTTGTCCGTAGAACTCGACGAAATTCGCGCCCTCTAGCGGATCGGGATGCGGATAAGCGATAACGTTACCGCATAGTTCCTCACAGGATCTTTTACGTAAAATCGCGTACTGGGCGGCTTGTTGATAATAAATTCCAGGGTGTTGGGTCTGGACTGCAGGAAGCCCCAATTTGACGGCCTCATCGAAAATATCTCCAAAAACTGAAAATCTAAAAACGAAATTGAATATTATCGTTATTCATCATTTATAAATTAAGGTCTCACTGTTTGGACAGCCAGGCGAAATGCTCGAAAGTCAGTTCTTGGAAGCCGGTGCGATTTTTGAACCGATCCACGTGACTCTTGAATTGCGAAATCGCGTCTCTCGGCAGATTCAAAGCGAACATCAATCGGCACAACTTATAGTTGACGAAACCAGCGACTGTACGAATTTCTAAAGCGTTGGTATCGACGATTCGTACCTCCAATAGATTATTATAAGCGTGAGTGTAATGTTTATGCGCCGTATGCATATCCTGCTTCATTTCGTTCAGAAAAGCCATTTTGAATTGGTGTCGCACGAATAAATACTGATGCGAGGTTTTGTTGAGTAGTTCTTTATGAGCACGAACGATTTTAATCTCGCCCTGATAATAATTCTGGGCGAATTCGTAAAACGCATTTTCTAATCTGACAGCATAGCCTTGCAAATGATCGCCATGGGGCAGAACGAACAAGGAAGTCGCGTTGAGTTCGCAACTGGCGCAGAGAGCAATGGCTCGATCCGAAGCCAAAATGTCCTCCCCTGGGGGTAACGGAAGGGTGTTTTGTATCAAAACTACCGCGATTCTAGTGGTGCGGCTTTCCAGTGCAGCCCTAAAATGATTGCATTATAATCGAAATTAGAAATCGTTTGAGTTATTTGAATACCTCAAGGATTGTACTCTGGAGGCACATTCGATCATTTTCTCGTTCCAGTGGGAATCGTTCCAATCTAATTCGTAAAACACGACCATTACAGCGGGGATCTCGTACAGATGCTTGTTCATCCAGTTCCTCTTTAAAATCCCTTTCGGAATGTACCAATCGTACGAGTTCCTTTTCGGTTTGACCACGGGGAACTCGTGGGCGTTTCCGACCAGTTTGAATAAGATTGGGGCGCGATCGGGCCTGCGATTGTTGCTGAACGTTTCCCAGATTGCTTTATGAACGGCATTGTTGAGGGTGTCTAGGCCCGACACTCCCACTAGGGCTAAGGGCTTCACGCAGAGCTCTGGGGGTAATTCTGAATTGTTATGGATGTTGGATTGCACTTTTAAAGCCTCTTCTGAACTCATTTTGACAGGTGCACATTCACATACTTCGAATTAAGTCGTTTTGAAAATTGTATGGATTAATCCGATTAATTAAGTTGATGTGTTGACAAAAATATTTTCATAACCTGATATCTGACAGCTCCTGTCACTGTCACCTGGCTTAAGATAATTTTTAAGAGCAGACGATTTATTTTTGGTTGTGGATGTGTTTGTATGAGGCGCCGTTTGTGCCATAAATAAACCCTAAAAATATATAAAATTTTCCATTTATATATGAAGAATTCCATATATAAATCACACTTTCTCTATATAATACTTAAAACTCCATATATTTTGCATACAAAGTTTCATATATAAATTGCACGAAACGATTTTTTTTTTGCAGTCACACTTTCTATATAAATCGCGGGCAAGATTTTATATATTTTACGCACCCGACGAGATTTTATATATTTGCAAACAGCTGTCAGCTGTCAAACGGTAAAACTTTAGCCACTGCTAATTTCGACCGCTGTCAAATGAAGTGACGTTTCCTTAAGTTACTTAAGTTACTACATTTATTTGAATTCTAGTAACCATGCTAGTAATATTAAGCGCTTTCCTTTTGCCACTCAGAAAAGATTCTAGACTAGGTTGTTTAGGTCAGAATCTTACTTAATCTGACAGCGTTAAAAGAAACGGCTTTTTGTGAATTAAGTGAAAAAAATCACAAATTACCACGGCACCTCAAATAAAATGAGTAAAATGTCCGATTACTTGTGAAATGAGGTTACGATCCGTTCTTTGAATGTTCCTTGTTCCCTGATTTCCCGGGTTTCCCTCAATACAGCAAGTCAGTAGAAATTCTTACTAGTCAGGTTCCTCTAGAGGTACCTTGACAGGGGAAAGGGGGGAAGAAAAAATCTTGGTTTATCTGAGTTCGCAAGTGGCAAATGGAACGCACCACTAACTCAGATTAGGTCAGATGAACTAAGATTATCTCAGATTTGTGGTAAAAGGAAAGCGCCTATTACTAGCATGGTTACTAGAATTCAAATAAATGTAGTAACTTAAGTTACTTAAGGAAACGTCACTTCATTTGACAGCGGTCGAAATTAGCAGTGGCTAAAGTTTTACCGTTTGACAGCTGACAGCTGTTTGCAAATATATAAAATCTCGTCGAGTGCGTAAAATATATAAAATCTTGCCCGCGATTTATATAGAAAGTGTGACTGCAAAAAAAAAAAAAATCGTTTCGTGCAATTTATATATGAAACTTTGTATGCAAAATATATGGAGTTTTAAGTATTATATAGAGAAAGTGTGATTTATATATGCAATTCTTTTTATATAAATGGAAAATTTTATATATTTTTAGGGTTTATTTATGGCACAAACGGCGCCTCATATGTTTGCATCTTTGTTTTACCAATAGAGTTAGAAAAGGATGCAAACATGTAGACGGCATGGAAGTAAATCGCGAAAATTGTTTTTCTGTGACGTTGACAGTAATAAAAGTTAGGCAACCAATTATACTTTTTTGTTTAGTGAGATCGGTGTAGCCAACATTAGACATCATTATCCCTAGTTTTCTTTTCTCGGTAAATCCCAGAGTGAATTTGATTTTATCTCTTGGGATCTCGTTTGGAATATTCCATCATTTTGATGGAATCGGAATTGAAACTCAGTTCCAAGTCTTAATAAAATATATTTTTAAATATAACATGAATAAAAAACAATTTAAAAGCTACAAAATACTTAATGTATGATAAATTGTTAAATAATAAATTTGTGTTGCACCATTCAATCACCATCAGCCATCAGTTACATAAAACAGGTAACGACAGTGAGTGACGTAAAGTGTACAAAGTAGACAATTTTCGTATAGACACCATAAAGAAGAGCACAATAAAATGCATTGGAAGTTATTTCCAAGCATTTTATAATTTTTACATGTTAAAACACATATTACAATTGAGGCCACTTTTTGTGGATGAATATTCGTGTGTGCAAATTTGTGTATACAAGATTCTAAAAAAAATAAGGCCACACATTTAGTTGTTTGTTTACATAAGGCTTCATCATGCGCAAAAAATCTAGTAATCACAATATAAATTATTAATAATTAAAATGTAGAATAACGCTCTATATAAAAAGCACGTAGTAATTTTGTACTAATAAGTAAATTTAGTTGCCTTAAATTATCACTAAAATCATGCTTACGTTTCGATTATCATTAAAAAAAATAATAGATGCGCAAAAATATTATTCATCACTTTTTAACAATCAGAGATCTCACTTTGTTCACACACCTGTCCATAAAGTTTCGTTTGCGTTTCGATTCGCTCGAACTGCTGTGAACGGACGACTTATCGGAAGCGTCCAAGTTATTGTCCGCACTTTGAACCGACGACGACTCGTCCTCTTCGGCGTCGGCCCGCTGCGGTACGCAGGCCTCTTTGCCCAAATCGTCGCAGCTTTTCGTCGATTTCGGCACGGACGGAGTCGAGCAGGCGAGCTCGTCGTTCGAGACCGCGTTATTTTCGACCATCTGGTCCGAGTCCAGGAGCCCGTCCAGGCTGCGGGACCTGTTGGGGGCCGGGGGCGGCGAACTGGCCAGCGCCAGCGACGAGATCGGGGTGTTCGAGCCCCTGCGAGCGTAAGGGTGCTGCGGCGGCAAACCGCGAGAAAACCTCTTGTTATTCGAACCGGGCGAGTTCATTATCCAGTTGCGGCACGGACTCGCCGACTTGTAGAACCTAAAGGCAACAACTAGAACGCTCAGATTAGTCAAAAAATCCGGTTGGTTAATGGCGCGCAAAGACTGTTATAAAAAACCGGGGTGAAAAAGGTGAAAAGCTCTAGAATCGATTAGGAGGGTGCGTTTTTTTACCTAGGTAGAGGTGTGGGGGTTCCCGAGGCTAGGGGACCATCTAGTCAATCCCTAGACAGTCCGGAATTGCCGTTGACGTCTTTGTCGGAGCCCTTGCCGCTTCCGGAGTCGTTGCTGTGCATCCGCTGGTAACTGGGGGGCTGCCGGACCATTCCGGGGTTCGAGGGCGTTCCGGGGGTTATATCACCTTTTCCTAAACCTACGCGATTCATCATCGACCCGTCGGCGGATCGCGAATTCAATTCACCACGCATGAACCTGAAAAATTAGAAAATTGTCGTTAATAAGAGGATGATTGAGGGATTTGCGAGGGGTTAACCGCCAAAATTTTGTACACCATGCAATTACACAAATTACCAAAAATTACAAAAATTACTGAAAAATGTATGAAAAAAAAATACTAAAAACTACTAAATTTACTGAAAAACTACTAACTTTACTAATAAAATTAGGGTAAATGTACCAAAAATCAGTTCTTATACTCAACCGTAGAAGAGTATTCTCCAATATTTAAGTCAGATCATAATGAAAACAATTAACGGAACACTAGTAATTTTCAGAAAATTTTCACATTCCATATAAATATAAATCCAAATAATTTTTTGTACAATAATAGTTTGAGCATAACTCATTAAACCCCTTCCGGCGTTTTTGGAAATCTTGTTTCAAAGGCAAAATCGTCCCTCTCAAGAAATCGATGAAATATCGTGTAGAGAGCATTTTTTAAAGTATACCTTGAAAATTGCATCGAAATTGATTCATGCTTCTCAAAGTTGCTGAAAATTGTCGGATATTATTGGCGTTTTTGCTTTTTTTTAATAAAATTTCCAAAAACGCTGAAGGGGGTCTAACGAGTTATGCTCCATTTTAAGCTAATGTTGTACAAAAATTTACTTGGAATTATCATGAAATGTAAAAATTTCCTGAAAAATACTAGTCTTCCGCTAATTGTTTTGATCAGTGTAAGTACCCGTGTGCTAGAGCGAGACCCTGGGGAATACTAATGCACTCGATAGTACAATCGGAGTATTTGCCATATGGGAAAGGCATATGTATGGGAAAAATATTCATCTGCGGCTGAGTATTGGACGTGGCTGACAATAGTAGCGTTTACCCTATTAAAATTACTGAAAAATTACCAAAATCACTAAAAAAATAACTACAATTATTAAAAAATAACTAAAACTACTAAAAATTTTCTACAGGCTGTACTCCAAAATTACTAGATGGATTTGGGATATTTTACCTTTCTAGTTTGTCCACGCAGGCGTCCTGGTAATCGTGAATCCACCTGACCCCGTTAAAGTGGCAGACCTGCCGCATGTCTTCAGGCAGGACGTCGGCCTCGGGCCACTGGAAATTGTCGATGATCGGGATGATATTGCATTGCGCCTGTAGAGCCGCCACGATCTCCCTATGCACCCAGTCTTTACCCTCTGCGTCCCCAACACACCTATCCAAAGCGTTAGGCGTCAAAACCAGCAAAAAGTGCTTGGCTTTCTGAATGCTCTGCAGCAGATTGTTGTCGAACTTCCCCGCTTCCAGCCGTTCGACGTCGATGAAAACGCTGAACCCTCTCAACTGCAAGTGCACTTTCAGCAGACTCGCCAGTTGCGACCCGTTAGAGCGTCGATAACTGACGAAAACGTCCAGCGATTTATCCATGCTGTCCTCGTTCATGTTCGCCAGTCCCTTTTCCAATTGCTTGATCCCTTCCATTATCCTGAATCGGTGGATCGAATTCATGACAGTGCACTCGTTCAAAAGCTGATCTTCCGAAATGTTACAAAGAGCTTCTTTGGTTTCGACCCCTGCGTTCAGCAAACCGTACGTGTAGATACTAAATTCGGGCCCCATGGCTTGCAAGAAGGAGTTGATGTTGGCGATATCCCTCGACGTGTAGTCCGCCATCTTCTTGAGCTTTTGGAGTTCGCGCGTGAACCTCTTCCGCTTGATGCCGTTGGTGAGGCCGATGTCGTCCCGGAGATTGTCTTCAGTCAGCTGCAGCAGCAAATCGCCGTCCACGCGGCTCTCGACGAAGCTATTGGAGTACTCGTTGAACCCGATCTGCTTCACCCACTCCTCGACGTCTTCGGCAGACCAAAGCGGCACCTGCTGGCTCAGTTTGTGCGGCACTTCTTCGCCTATAAGCCTAAGCGCTTGAGCCGCGTATTTCGAGGCGACCGCGTTAGGGCAACTTGCCACTTTCTTCAGGGATTCTATCGCGCCAATTTCGGCGAAGATGTTAGTGTTGCCTTGCTGCTTCTTAATCCCGGCCTCCATGCAAAAGTGGAAGGCGGCCAAATTCCTGGCTTCTTCTCTTTTAGAGCTCAAAACTGGTACCAAGTGCTTGAGCCACGTCTTGCTTTGCCCATGTGCGTGCGCTAGGTTGGATTTCGCGAATTCTGAAGGGTTATGGGAGGTGACGAAGGGCTCGACCAGCCCTAAAGTCCCGGATTGGAGGACGTCCGCTTCGATTTCCGGGTTAGCAACGAGGACGGTAATGGCGAGACACGCGTAGTACTTGATGTTATCGTCGTTGTGAAAAGCGAGGGGGAACAGCCACATGGGTACTTTTCTTTTGATCATGGCTTCCTGGTTTTCCGCCCCTCCGTACAAGCTCAAGTTGGCCAAAGCTCCAGCACAGTGGCGTAGAGTTTCGACGTCGCTTTTTCGGCATTCGAAGAGTAAGGCGTCTAATCCTCCTAGGCGGACGACGTCACTGCAGGTCTCTTCACTGTGTTTAAAGAGGTGCTCTAAAATGCCGGTGCCTACTCTGGAATGGTCAACGGAGTTGGCGTTTCTCGTGCAGACGCAGGCGACGTTGACCACCTTGTCCAGGCCGTGCTCTACGACATGGGCCCGGTTTTCGGTCGTGAGGCACTGCTCTAGCAATTTCGCGCTCGAAAATTGCAGGTCTTTGTCGGATTTCGTGCAGTTTCCCATGAGGAGATCCAAGCCGCCGCAGTTTCTTAGTGCGTTGCATAAAGAGTAGCCGAGTTCGTGGCCGTGGGTCGGGACGGCCCATGCTTTCTGCATGACGTCGTTGATCTTGTCGAGGATCAGGGGCGCCGTTTTCGTTTGGTCGTTCCGCTGAAGACATTTCACCGATTGGTCCAGTAGCGTCGAGTACTTGTGGATGGCGCGTTCGACCTCTTGCTGGTTCGAGACCGTGGTCAGTTGCTCCAAGTCTTCGTACGTCATGCTCAAGATCTCCTCCTCTTTTTGGTCGGGCATCAATTGGAACTGGAAACATTTCGAGTTTTCAAGTACCGAGATTTTTATCGCGCTTATCGTCCGGGGTTTTCCCGGACTTATCGATAAAAATAATGTGATTTACCTGTGCGCTCGACGCCTGCAGCGTGGACTTGGAGGAGGTCGTCATTCCCTTGGTGGAGGTCGTGTAGACGGAATGATGGGACGAGCTGTGGCTCTCTTGGTTGTAGGAGCTGTTAGCGGTGATGGTTTGGCGCTGCTGTTGGCTTTCCATGGCCGTTTTCTCGCTGCTGAATTTGTCGGTGGTCACTTTCATGTTGGTGTGGGCCATGTTCCTCGACTCCTGCTGGCTCAAATCGCCCGCTTTCAGCGAACTGGCCTCCTGCAACCGACATTCCGTTTAGCACTCATTAATTAGGCGCGTTAAATATTTTCCTCTGTCGTAACGCGTACCGCGCGCACGTAACGGTCCTGATAAGGGGACTTTGTTTACGTACTCCACTTTTAACATTTATGGCGTGTCGCGTTTTATGTTAACGATATGCCGAGATGGTTCGACGTTATAATGCGAATTATCGCGGACCGCAGTACTTATTAATATAGGGGAACTTTGACCTGTAACAGGTCCTGTTCGGAAGAGTGGGGGTTGATTTGTTATTTGGTAATTGGAAATTTATTTATTGTTAAATCAGGTAAAACACGACGTTTTGACACCTTGAAGAAGAGAGATCAACATTAGTATGTAAATTACCGAAATAAAGTACTCAAGTAATTAAAGTAATAAAATTGCGAAATCTTAAAAAAATACATTAAAGAAGATTAATTACACATTTCCTATTTGTGAGTAAAATCCAAGGTTGAGTACGACTAGGACTTACGTTTTCCTTTACTTTGATTTTTTGCGCTTGTTTGGAATTTTTCGAAATCGGTGTGTCACTTTGTCCCGTACTTTTGAATGCCCCTTTGCGTACAGGCCAAGGCGCTGACTTTTTTTCCATTTCTCGCCAGTTTCAACTACCGATCCAAGTTCGCAAATAATAAACGCGTTTTGATGAATTGCTCGTAGTAAACGAAATACTGTATCAAACTATGAGCATTCGGAGTGGAGGAATAAAAGCACTAACTAGCAACTGACATAGGTATTCGTAGCGTTTTGCGGGACTGATGGGTTCTAGCTACATGGCTCCTGTATAAAAATACTACAAATGCAAACACATATCTAAGGATTTTTGGACAAATGCCATGTTTTTATATCTTTCCTATAGTATTCCAACGAACTAAAACGATGTGCGTATTTATTACGTGGCGTATTTTTGTGACGACACAGTTCTACTCAGACACGTGGGATTTCACGAAAAGTCAACTTTATATTTTCGTAAAGCGTGACCAAGTGCCAGAAAATCGTTCCTGATGTAACTGAAAATTCGATGAAATTTCCACTTTCGATCGACTCATTCCAAAATCTCTAATCGTTTCAAAATTAGATGCGATTTTGTGATGCATTTTACTTTTCAGTGAAAATTGGCGGAGGCGCCGGGCAATTCAACGCCGGACCCCTTTTAACATTGGCCTGCCCATAGACCAATGACTCAGTTTTATCTTTTTCTACTTGAATTCTTTCTACCTGCCACAACTGATAAAAGAGGCACCTGCGTTATTATTGGTAAGTCTTTTTTGCACTGGTAGGATCTTTGATTGGCTCAAAAAGGACGAATAGTAATAGACATTTATTACACTAGTGGAATAATTGGCTGTTTATTCCTTTAATCGTAAATAAATTTCAGTTTGTGTTGAGATTAACGCCAACAAACGTAATTTGCCTAATCTAATCACAATGCGCTTTGTTCTCATTTGAAGCTGAAAAGTCTTAAACTCTCTGTTAATATTTTTAAACTGCGAATTTTCCGAATGAATCACCACTTCCACACTTTGCATATTTTTGAAGTGTCGTTTGTTTTAAAATAAATTTCATAAGTAAGTAAGAATAAGCCAATCGAAAGCAAGAGGTTTCTAGAACAATGGTTTTATTACGCATAAATCCCCAAATCGATAAAAATGTAAATGTGATTGTTGGTATAATAGAATAATACGAACCTCCGAAAAAATAATTTTCTGGCAAACGGGGCGCACTTTATGGTGGCTTTTCAATGTTAATCTCCCAAGGTGGTACCGATTATGGCAATTACGGTTAATCTGATGGGATATTGAGCCAATTTCATGGGAAAACCTGGTGAGAAGTCTGAACGCGACCACGTTCATGGCCCGAACGCCACTGATAAGGGCTGGGGGTGGGTTAGAGAGCTCGGAACAAGTGCGGGGTCAATATTGCGGAGTGGCGTCGAGACGCCAGGACTTTATCGATCGGCGAAACGAAATCACATGTATAAAACCCCACGATAAAAATTAATCCTTCGGGGAATTTTCCCGACCCCGGGGGACACGATTCGATAAAAATCGACTTTCTTTCCGTCCCTTTATGGAGAATTTTATAATTTCGACTCGATTAAACGAGTCGGAGTTGTCGTGCGCTGAATTTATTTTCGTGTTTATTTACATTTACAATAATGCGGCACTCCCGCCCGAAGAAGGAGTGTATTCTCAAATGACCTGAATAACATTGATGCAAGCGGCTGTGTGTAACGTAATTATAATAAAATCGCGTCCTCCCCAGGTCAAGGTTTATGGATAAAACTGGCGTGTTTTGGTGTATGCGACAGTGCCGGGGGCTCTAATATAACCATTTTCCCACCATAGTAAAATTTGAATAAAATTCGAATTCGGTGTTTACCTTGGCTTTAATTTGACTTTTCTCGGCGGTTACGCCGCCGATTTCCAGACGGGCCCTGGACGCGGCCGCGGCGCTGTTTTCCTCGTAAGACACGTCCCCCGCCTGGATTTTCTTCATTTCCGCACACTTTGCGCTCTCCTTTTCGGCGCTGAAACCGTCCTTAACCACCTGAAAAAGAAACCCACTCGTGTAAATAAGATGATTGATTAATTGAACGGTCGAGTGAAGGACTCAATCTTTTCAGGTGATTTCGAGCAACTGCGCAGAGAAATCCGGTGTCAATCGCCACCCGAAAAATTGGCCCGCACCGATGATCGCTCTAATTTTAGAGTCTTTTTGAAGTGAAGTAAAGTTGCCGATATTTTCTTTTAAATGAGTCCTGAAACCACAACCAATCGACTTTTCGGAAAACTTGACTGATGTAGTTACCCAGCTTTAATACTAAAATTTGCTGCTGAATTTGTACTGTATCTCAGTGAATTTCGAAAAACGAAAATTTTGATCCGTAAAAATTTTGATCCGTGAAAATTTTCATGCATATTCATTATTCAACTAAGCTCCTGTAATTGGAGAGTACAGTTGAATAAATTCAGTCTGTTTACTAAACGTAAAAGTCATTAAATTTTAAGGCGATAAATGATACCTCAAAATCAGTGTCCAATTCTTAGGACTTTGTTAAATATGTCACAGCCAACATAAGTTTAGGGATTGTAAAATATGCATGCAATACTTATACACAAAAAATGCGAAAATATGCACGAAAACCGACGAAAATACTGCGTGTATATACATTACTTTTTCTGTCAAAACTCAAACTAGTCACCTCGCAAACGACCACCTCTCTTTCTCATGTTGAACCCATTAGAGAAACAGAGACAGAGGGATAATTCATGACAAACTCGCGCATACATTACATAAGTATAATATACTCGTATATACAGGGTCTTTCTCATCAAGTTTCATCGAGGAATTCAAAAATGCCAGAAAATACAGGGTGTTCCATCCAAAATAACAAAGTTGTAATTATTTTGGAAAGTTAGACGGTGACTTGTTATGTAACCCTGTAAACTTTCAAATTGAAATTCCGGTTATCGAGATATCTGACGATTTCTGAGGGTTGAGAGCTGGTATTCTCTCCCATTTTATGGAAAAATCATAAAAACGTATGAAATATGCAAAAAAGACGTACACGAAATAGGTACGCAGTTTTCTCCAAAATATTTATAATGCCTTAACTCGTATGTATTTTCGAAAAATCCTCAAAATAAGTTTGCAAAATATGCAATTAAGAATATGGAAAATACATATTTCACCAAGTATTTTACAGTTTCCATACAAGTAGGTAGTACGGTATGAGGATATTAGGAATCCTAGTGGTACTACGATTTAGGGAATCAGTATCTTAAATTGTACCGAATATAAGGAATGGTGAAAATTTGTGTATAAAAAGTAAAAACCATCAAAACTGAAGTATTGACACATAGGAAATTGAAAATGTAGAACCACAGTTTAGATAGATCTAAATTGTGGTAGAACTACAAATACTACAAAATTTGTAGAAAATAGCCGTTGAAAACCACTAGGGGTCCAATCTAGTCAACTTTGACCCTACGACAACGAAACCTACCTTGGTTTTCTTGAAGTTGTTGGTGGCTTTGTGCTCGAATTTCAGCATATCTGCAGTGCTGGCGTTCAGGGGTACCGGCGACCCCACGACCGAGGGTGTCGGCGTGTCGTCCGGAAAAGTGACCACCGGCTGGTCGATGTCGTGCATCTCCTCGTCGTCCGCCAGGTCCTCGAAGGACTTGTGGAAGGGGTGCGGCACGATGCTGGAGATGCTGTTCTTCATGTCGTTCAGGTTGTTCTTCAGTTCGACCAGGTCCGACTTGACGTTGGACGCCTTCAGGTCGGAGGACGAGGAGGTCACGTGGAGTCTTTGGGTGCTGGTCGAGGACGTGGACGACTTGACGCGCGTCGTCGTCGTGCTGCTCTGCGAGTTGGTCTGTAACTGAATTTTCACGCTTTATCTTCGCCGACCGGATCATCTCGCGGTGAGTGTCGCGGGTATTTCGGGCGGAAAGTGCGGATGAGTCGGCCGGACAAAATTAGAGACGAGTTTTCGCGCGAGATCCCCTGGAACACCTCCAATGAGCGAGACTTTCCCTGATGCATCGCGAAAAATCCCGAAAACGCACGGATTTGAGACAATTTTTGAGAAAAGTGGAAATGTTAAGTGTGGCACCCTGTATCAAGCCTTTATGGATCTACCTTCATATATGAAGTTTTTTTCTTATTTTGAATGAGTTCTAAAGCGTACGTTGTCGGAGTAATAACGGAACACCCTGTATAATGAAGACCCAATTTTGTTTCGCGCGAAAATGGTGCTTGAAATTCGAGAAACAAAACTGTGCCGTTATTTTGTAATATTTTTGGATGCGGTTCTAAAAATGTGAAAGCTAAGAAGAATATGGAGCGCGGTTTTGTTTGAAAAAAAATTCTTCAGTTATAGGGTTTTTTCACTTTTAACCAAAAACGTTTCAATCTGTGGAGTTTTCCCTACAATGTACACTGGCGACCAAGAAAAACTGATCGAGCAATGAGAGTTTCCGGCTTTGAAAATAAAGGAGCTGAACTTTTGTATTGTAGTCTAAAAATGTCAAAAAATCCCAAAATTTTACACAATTCGAAATAATCGAGGATGAATATTTTGTGTATCTTTCGAAATTTCGAACGAAAACAGAGTCCAAAAACTTCTTGTAAACTAGAGAATTTTTTTATTTATTTTTTCCAATGTCAAAAGTTACATTGGTACTTAATTATTCCAATATTTTGTACTTTATTAATGAGCTCCCCTATTGGCCCGTTTTTCCCGGTCGAGGTATACGGTGATTTTTGGGTGCTTAATTTGGATTTGTGTTTCACTATCGACGGCATCGATGCTCATCGACGCGTATCGATCGTTTCGCGCGCAAAAATACTAATTTAATCTCGGAATCGATTGCCACAGCTCACCGGTTATAGCGCTAATTACCGGTTATTTTTACCTGCGAAGTTGTCGTAACTGTCGACCTTGGTATATTTTTTATGGACATCATCATCGTGGGATGTTCATTACCATTCGTATTATTGTCGACGGGCGGATCGCTCGCCATCTGAAATCGATAATTGAAAAATAAGAACAATCGTCACAAACAACATTTTCTCGCAAGAAATTCCACTCAATTCAAATTCCAAATACCGTAATAATCAAGTGTAGTTCGGAAGAGTACGGTCATTGATTATCGCCCGATTCGTCAATATTATGTGTAACGAGTCGATAAATAAAGTCGTTTCGTTGTCAAATAAGCATTACGATAACGTATTGGCCGCCTCCTTATAAGGCGAACGCGAAACCGCCGAACGACGATTATATTGTCACGTTATTAGCACATTGATCCACCGGGTTTGTGTAAAAAATTCGAAACTTATGATACAACGGATTCATGAATGAAAATGACGCAATTACGACACTCGTACGATAAAAATCGGTTTACATCACAATTTCTCGTATACCGCGACTTTTCCCTCCGGCATCCCGAAACTCACTGATCGAACTGCCATCAGGATGACTCCTCTCGCCGTAATCCTCGATTATTATTAATAATTCGATTGATTAAATCCTAATAAAAGATGCGCGTCCTATTATTAGTGATATGATATCACACTCCAGCAACAGTAAAGAGATGTTCTAATGAATGAAAGCGCATCACGTACACGTAGTATGATGTCATACACTTGTCGTTACTAGAAACTATTACAATTCAAACAGAGAGTAGGTACGATTTCGTGACGTCATGGGGTTTTCCGCCGATCGGGGCGATTTTTCGAAACTTACGGACTTATTGAAATAGCGTATCCGGTCGTGGAAACGGTCGCGATTCATCGGCTCGGTGCCGTAAAGCAGATTTTCCAAACTTTTGCAACGCAAGGAGTCCATTTTCGATTATTCCGTGAGGTGCACAATCACATCCTTCACTTATTACGACCGAAATCACTCTGAAACTCCTCCAGACGGGCTTTTCTACCTGACTATCTGGAATTTAAAGCCGCCCAGATAAGGATCCTTATCTCGTATTTATTTTACAGTTAGAGAACGGTCGGAATTATTATGGAGTGAGCATGGCGCCAAGTCACTCGGGAAAAACCAGGCAAATTAATTTCCACGACTAATAAGTACCTTTTTAGTTCTTTGGCGATTATTGAGTTTCCATCATGGGATGAGGCTCAATGATATAATTCGCGACGGTCGTTCATGTGCAGGCCTGGCTCGACTGGGAAAATCGGAGTCATGTGCGTTCGATGTATAAAACGCCATCAAGGACGTCCCTCTTTTATTAAAGACTGCTGGTATTTAATGTAAGTCAGTTGAATCGCGAATCGGTTCCACCCACCACTTCGCACGACAAAAATGGAACAGAAAGACTGAAAGAGCGCTGGTTTAGGTGGAATCAGGTGGAATGAATGAAAATCAAAGTCGGCGCATTCGCACACCTGACCCGGTCTGCGAGAAATCGAAAGGGGAAAAGCTCCCGGAATTTACGTCACAATGGTTACATGTGTAACGACGATGTAATATTGTTGTTATTGGTGCGTTACTATTTAAAGATTGCGCGTTATCAATGAAACGTAACGAGGAGTCGTTTTCGGTGACTCACGCCGTGTTGTTGTGCCGGTGTGATTCATCCGGATTCTGCGGATATTTTCGAAGAGATTCCTCCGGGGCGGTTGGGTGATGCCGATGCCGGGCGGGACGGAAAACGGTCGAAACCGGCCGACCCATGGGGCTAATAATGGGGGCCGACCTCACAATGGAGTGACTAATGGTGGAAAAGCTCGCCGGTTTTTTTGCGATTTTAACGTACTCTTTCGAAACCTGTTTCGAGTTTATTTGCGGACGATCGAGACGCGAAATTGTTGACCGATTCACGGAAACATACTCGTAATAACGATTTTTCGGTCACCGGAGCTTTTTCGAGACTCGATTTTGAGCTTTTCTATGGTGTTTGTTCTACGAAGTTTCTGCGAAGTTTTGATGCTTCTACCCACAAATTTCCCGGTTTAAATTTAATTCGAGACCTATTTTCGGTACGGTTTATACGAATCGCTGGCACCCCGAATACCTACGGTGAACGTGTACGCGCTAATGCAGTTCGTGATGGCAACCGCATAGGATTTACGCGATTGTGACCAATTTTACGTCATTTTATGTGTGCCTACAACTAATTGAAGTTCGATAAATAATCCACAAAGCGTTTTTCTGGAACAAAACATCAGTAGTTTCGTGTGGGCAGACACGAATTTCGAATTAGCATCGACAAAACATGATTTCCACACGTTTGTTTTTTTCATTAACGAACTCGCGAAGAAACGGGCGTATGTACGAAAAAGCAAACAGACCTCAAAAATGCTCAAAAAATGAGCGAGATCAGGCGCCACCTCAATATTGGTGGCGTCGTCTCATTGTAAAAATAGCTGAAATATGATTGACCCCAATAAAGCCTCGTTCATTTCATGTTATTATAATTCGCAATCCTTGTGATTTATGCCACTTACTTATAAATGCATTACACATTTATCATAATTTTCCTCGTAGTGTGGTCGCAAAAATTCGAGTCGAATCGATTATTATCAAGCGACAGGTGTGTCTAGTTGATATTTATTATGGAAAAATGCGAATTTAAATAGAACATTGGAGATATCCGCTTATTAATACGAAATTTCGATTTAATTAAATCGACATTTTGTCTATTAGTGTACAGTGAAACCATAAATTTGACCGCCCTTGACCTTTTCTACGTAAAGATGGATTCTAGAGTCTCGCACCCAGTCAAAAAAGTGATCTACCTAGGCCGCGTCGATAATGCAGGAATGTGCGTTATCAATTTCGAACGAAACGAGGAAATCCCCAATTTAATCTCGAGTTTTATCATCATGGCACTTGACGAGATGAAAGTTGAAAAAGAATCTCATTTATTAAGACAATTAGACTTAAGTAAGATTGTTAAGTCGCTATTAAAATTGAAATTACTTATTATGTTAATCGGGTATTAAGTCGCGAGCTTGGGAGGAAATTCGGTGTTTTCTTGTTGTCTAGGAAAACTTTGACCTCTCGGCCACCTGTGGCTGGCGATGATGTCGAGTGCTTCATCTCAAATTACCATTTGTAGACTGGTGTGGACATTTCTGCTCTGTCGAGCTTTTTACGTGTCGAAAGGCGCTGAACGAAGCTGTTTTTCAGCGAATTAAGTTAATTTATATCGTTATCGGTGGCAGGCACAAGCCACAACAATGGTATCGCCATCACTCGGGATAAGGAAAAATATCAAATTCCCATTTTGTGAACGCAAAATACCAGTTCTTCTCTTTCTTTTATCTTTATTGGAGGGCAGGACCGTCCTAGACATTGTCTTAGCCAAATTTCTCAAAAAAAAGGCCTGTCTAAGGGACCTAATAAGTATAGACCCAAGCAGAATAGAGCGATTTAAACTGCTTAAAAATTTCACGAAAATTTAGACAATTTTTGAAAATTTCCAAGTCTTTTAACAAGTAAAGATGAAAAATTAGGAAATGTGAAAACGCGTCTCATATTGGCGTAACGTTGTGGAAAATTGAATTCAGAGTGCGGTAATTTCCTTATTGGTTGAGATATGGACGAAAAATAATAAACCGCCTTGAATTTAGTATGAATTTAGTCAGCAAGTGAAGAAAAACTTGCCCCATATTGGCGTAACGTTGACAAAAAATAAGGGTTTTCGTCAATTTTTCAACTTTTCAAAGTTCTGTAACTTTCTTATTAGTTGAGATATCGACAAAAAATAGTAACCGGCTTGGAATTTAATCATCAAGCGGAGAAAAATTTGCCTCATATTGGTGTAACTTTGTAAAATAATAGACTTTCTGATGATTTTTGAACTTTCCAAAGTCCTGTAACCACCTTATTACTTAGCTTGTCCAAATGTATTTGAAAAATAACAATCATGTCTATGTGGTGTAGATATTTTAGGGCAGTTCATTATCTTTTCTACAGGCCCGAACTTATCAATGTCGCACAAGGGCATTTGAGAGCCTAGGTACGGCCCTGGGGATTCTCTCGCTATAGGAAGTTATTAAGATTTCGCTATCATCTATCACATACCGCAAGCTCAAAAACCGAGCCGGCTACATCAAAGGATCAAAGCCGCGAACGTATCGCGAAATTTCAGACCGGATCAAAACGCCATTAATTACCGAACGGCGCTTTCTCCCACCGGAGGGTCGCTTTTTGTTGATTTTGGCCGCGATTTGCACGTTCGGCTGGCAAAATTGCCGGGAAAACTGTCCAGGAATAGAAGATCAAGGCCGTCTCGTGTCGCTTTCGGCCGATTTTTACCTTTCTGTTGAGAAAAAGTCTCCGCACGTTCAAGTTCGGTTGGGCAGGCATCGTAATCTTATTCACAACCATATTCTTGACACGCGTACACTTCCTCCTTCACTATAACTTATCCACTACAACTCCTTTTCAGCGCTATGCAGTCAATACTCGATATTATTCGGAATCGGAAAATATTTTTATCGGGGAAAATCCGTTCGTGCACTCATATCGCACAGAAAACCGTTATCTTTCTAGACAGATAATCGACGAATTATCGCACTACTCCGGTGGATCTTATAAAACGCGATGTGAATTGAAAATTTCGGAAAATACTGAAAGTCGGCGTTGTTGGACGGATCAACGATCGAAGCTCGTTCGAAACTGTTACTTAAGTCAAATCCGCTCAGTATTTAAGCCCCCCTCTACTCGGACGCGTATACGCGGTCGAAACATAAAATAAAACGCGGTCTTCCCAGAAACGCGAGTTTATGTTGCATTCAGAAGACCCCTTTCGAGCCGGCTCGGCCCGAGCCGGAAAACGCGGACGAGGACTTTCCCCGCGTTTGAAAATGTCGATTTCGGTCGCGCTTTTCCGCGGCCTTTTCCAATACCGTCGGTATTATTCGTGCGGTTTATCTCGTTCCGTTCATAGGTCAGTGAGTGATCTCGTGTCCTTTCGAATCCGCCTGAGTCTTTCACTCGGAACCGACCGGACATTCCGGAGAGCTGTGCACTTTTACCCGCAAACGATTATCGAGCCTCGGGCCGCTTGATTTTTCGATTAAATTACACCCTGTATAATATATCCTAGGTCTATAATTTCGATTCCTTGGAGATGGATTTGCATATTATCTAGCTTTGAGGTATACCGGTCGGTCAAAAAGTAGACCGATCTCGCGAAAACGAGTCACAAACTCGCAAATCCGGTAAATTCGGCAAAATTTTATCGAAAAAGCTTTCGAAATTTCTTATGATGAATTTGGTGATTTTTTTAAGAATATTCGTGGAGCCGGTGAAGGTTCAGTGTCTTTTCGAGCACGTTGTATAACTGTGACAAATGCCGTACTATTATTAAGTACTCTGTTATTTGATACCAGATTTAATAGCCTTGCTAAATTTATAATTCTCACCTAAGTTTGTTTGCGAGACCTTCACTTTAACTAAAAATGAAAAATCTCGGTGATATCATTGGTGATTTTTCAAAAATGTGTTGAAAATTCATGACAGATGGCTTTCGCCTTGTGTAATTTACGACTTCCTATTAATTTAAAAAATTATTAATTTTAATATTCATTAGTAACTTTATCGAAGACTCTGTGATTCAAATTGAAAAATAACGATAAAAACCGATTCGATACGCATGTTCATAATGATGAAGAAATTTTCTCAAGAACTATACTGACACATTCTCGTTATTGATTTAGGACTATTATTTAAGAAAATGTGACATATTTCTCAAAGACTGATTCATAATTTTATACCCTCTTACTCAAGTACTTACTTTCTTTATTGTTCTGTGGTAATCGGTTAATTATTTGGTGAATAATTCATTCATAAAATCACAAACTCATTCAAATCGTCAAGACGGGGGTGGGAAAGAACGTAAAAAACGGTGACGGAAAATGGATTAACTACACTTACGTAATAATAGAACTTATCGAGACCAGACAGATAGCATTATTATTCCCCCAGATAACGAAATTCCCTACAAAACTCACCAAAATAAATATCGGAGACAGGTGATCGTGATCTTCCCCAGGTGTTTGTGTACGCTCTTGAAATAAATTGCTCGGTTGTCCTTCGCGGAAGGCACACGAGCCTCTGCCAATTTTTCAGGATAATTCAGTTCTCGCAGGACTATTATAAAATTTCGTTCTAATCTGAATCAATGGGACTACTTGGGAGAACCCGCTTGTCACCTTTATCCAGACTAAATTTAAAGCCGTTCGGAGAAAATCCTGTTGGGAATCAAACGAACAAGTGTTTTTTACGACCATCAACAGATCATTGGACTGTTTCCAAATCGAAAATACCGTGGCTCGTAGGGCTATTGAAGCTGTATTTTTTATTTATAGCGAGAAAAAATGCCAAAAAGGTTTTGGAGATGCCGGGGATCGAACCCGGGGCCTTTCACATGCAAAGCGAACGCTCTACCACTGAGCTACATCCCCACCTATAGTATTCTGTGAGAAATGTCATACGAAAGCTTGAATCGGATTATTTCAGCAGGATGTTTCTCATCTTCATTTTCGTAATAGACATTCGGTGCTAATACTGGTATTTGATTAGTTTCATTATAAAGAGATCATAATAGTCAAACGAGTGGGCTCCACTTTCGTAGTTTCTACTCGAAGATTAGGTATTGCGACTTAATCCTGCAAGTCATTTTTTTAATCATTATTTCGAGCACATCAGCCTTGAGGTATAACTTTTTAATTAATTAAATAGCGTTTCGAGAAATCTATAAGGATGATGCCGAGCTTCGCCTCCACTTTTCTAGCTATTCCTGTTCCTGCAATAATTTCCAAAATAAAGAAGAGAATAAAGAAGAGGTGGATGTCTTCTGATCTTTTGTGCGATATTCTTGGAAGTTCCTCCTACAATTTCTCGGTTTCTTTAACAAATCGCTTTTTGAAAATCCGCGATGTCAACCGCCCCATTCAGTTTTTCGCGCTAGCCGTTATCGTTGTACGAAAAAACGGTCTTTTACGACATAATATAATATAATTCGTATTGGTTTTATTTTCGTGTAGGCAGCGGAAATGTTGCACCTCGATCGATTGCAGCAACACACGAGATAACTAACCTGTACACCGAGTGTGTGGGCTAAACCTGACCTCTCTCTGAATATAATAAACCCAAAGCCGTTTTAGAGAGAAATAATATTTCGAAAAGTGAGTTCCCATACCGACTGAGATCGGCGGTTTTTTCACCAGGAAATCGTAATGCGAGTAGAACGATTTTCGTCGATTATTACGGTATGGTAATTCGCCATTGTGCCAAGTGCGAAGGCCGTCATATCACACGAGGTGCGATTTTGGGCCACCTGATCGCATAAATGAATAATTTGTCCATGTAACGATCAAAAAGAATCGTGGGACGAGTGCGCGTATCGAAATTTTAATTTGATCGATCGGCGCGCGATATTTCCGTCACGATCGAGCTTTCTGTGTTTTGATTCCTGGATGAATTCGGGATTCCCTGGACCTAAATTTACATCCTACATCCTATACGGAGTGCGCGTGAAAGATTGGGTAAACAAAATGTGAAAATCCCAGATGTGAGCGACTCACTTTAGTCTTGCCGGAGAAATAAGAAACGGATTTCTCGAGTCTAGACGCCGACCAATAATTTCACAAAGGAGCGCCTGGACGACGTTATTATTATTAAAGCCAAAAACCCCATTAAAACCCAATTATTATTATTGTTGAAATTGTGACATAACCGCAATGTGACGAGCCAACTTTTAGGCCACACTGATGCCGAAACTCTACGAATAAATATAAATAAAATAATAAATATTGATGTAGTAATGAGCGACTTGTGATTATATGGGGCAGGTGAATGGACATGGGGTTCCAAAGTCGAATAAGCTGCTTTTCCAGCATTTCGAGTCGTATTATTACGTGTGTTCTAGATTATGCAGAAATATCGCTTATGCAATTGCAAAATTTCATTCATCGATTTTACCATGTGACGTCAAAATGAGCAAATTGCTAAATTCCAATTCATAAATAACTGTTCACGTTTTTATCTGAGGGATTCTTACAACCGCAGGATTTCGCTAAACTGAGACTGTCGTCGACGCACGGGCGCACCTTTCCTGCGGGAGCGCCGACCTTTCTTCAGGAATATGACTCATAATTTCAACCCATCTTCAAAAAATTCCTAAAAGTCTTCATACCAAGATCCGGTTCCTGTCCGGTGGTCCAGGACGATATTATCAAACGGAGATTTTGTCTTATGTCATATCGGGTCGAGATGTGAGTAATAAGAGTTCACCCACAATTTCTGAAAAATGCTTAAAACTGTGCAATCTTTTAGAATTCTCGGCAGGTCACTCAAATGGTAATAAATTGAGTGATTCACTCGAGCGCTGCCCATGAGGAATAAATAATGAAAATAATAGAGTAAAGTGTGCCCGGTTGTAAGTGGGTTATGCATCCATGAATCACGGTGCACATCGGCCAGTAATTTCCAAGTTAATCACCCTAAAAAATATCGAAGAAATTATGCCATAAATTATACACATTTCTCTTTCCGAACGTGACTCAAGTTCAATAACGCTATAATTCGGATTTCCTAATAATCGATAACTGATAAGGGATATTTGAGCAATGTTCGTCACTGTACTTTAAACAAAATTTTTAATGACTTCCTTTGGCCGAAATGCTGATTTCTGATGCGAGAGAGAGCAACGACTGATATATTAAATGATGGGAAAGTACCTAGGTATACGTGTGCCTCGTGTGATTTCTTGCATAATCGTATTGTAATACAATAATACAAAAAAGATTTCTGCTCGCCGTAGCAAATCTTAAATAAAAAAGCCGACTAAGGGGGAAATCATTTTCGCCTTCATGTTTATAAACATCAGCGTGTCGTGTCCCCTTTAATAATTAATAATAATTATAATTTGTGCAACACACTTTAATTACTATGGCGAGCTAAATTGAGATTAAATGAAGCTACTTTGTATTTTAGGTCATGTATAACTATCATTTTAAGCAGAGACTGTTCGAATAAATTTCACACACAGGGGGGATCGCTTTGTGTAGCTTTTCAAACTGAATTTTTAATTATTTTTACCTGAATGGGTGTCAAAGTGCACATCCTGCAATGATTGATGATGTTCCATAGAAATTTCTTTCTCTGCGGCTCGAATGTGGGCGGAATTTCACTTTCAAAATAATTTCAAGTATCACGCAGAGACCTTCGAGTTTATTGGCGCAAAAAAATCAGGAAGAGTTAATGCAAACATAATCTCGAAATTCACGACAATAACATAATCGTAATAATAAACGTTCAATGCGACAATAACTTGGCCCTACCATATTGGGATATCAACGACTATAAAATCACGCAAATCCTGTGTATAATAATGCGATACGATAGGGATTTACGGATGTAATACGTAGTAAAGTCTTTTTATAGGTTTATTGTTCCTATTTTAGATGCAATAAAATGGAAAAAAGAATTTAAAAAAGAGTGGTTCCGCCCGGGATCGAACCGGGGACCTTCTGCGTGTAAAGCAGACGTGATAACCGCTACACTACGGAACCGCGTAGCAGGAATTTCAGAGTCGCTTTCATAAATTTCCTGCAATCCGGGTCAAGATTAAAAGCTCGTAACTTTCACATTAACAAATTATTAAAGAACCATTACGCTGGCTAGTATAAAGTGGTAGAATTTTCGATGAAAATCTGGAAAAAAGGGACTGCCCCGGGTGAGGATCGAACTCACGACCTTAAGATTATGAGACTTACGCGCTGCCTACTGCGCTACCGAGGCACATGTTTAACTTTCTAATGTCCTAAGACTTGACTAACTATTGTTAGATTTTTTCAAAAAGTCTTCAAAATACGTTAATCATTGTTGTTTACAGGCTTAAGATAGTAACGGTTACTAGTTATGATGTTAGTGTGAAATTCGGACTTACTTTGAGCTTCAAATCGGGATTCTTTTGTTTGCGCTTGTGCCTTTCAGCAGGAACGATTGCCTTTTTCTCCTCCATCTTCTACAAAAGTAATTAAAAAGACAACTGTAAGTAACCTTTACCTTTGAACGATCAATACAGAAGAATCTTAGTATTAATGGGTAATCATAATAAAGGCTATCGATGACGATTATATTTATTATTAATTGGATTGATGGGTAATAAGTTTCGTTTTTAATTCTTTTCAGTTACTTACAGATTTACTCCTACTATAAATAACCCATCAAGGATATATCCGATAGGTAGAGAAGAGTAGAGAGCTCTAAACTTGTATAATAATAATAATAGTAATGAATGACGGAAATAAATAAAAAGAGCGGCCAATTATTGGATCGGACTTTGCGGTAAACTTAGAAAACGGTAATTTTCGATCGGATCGACTCCTGTTTGTGACGCGCCATTACGATTTTAATTGTGCGTTTTTAATGGTGGAAAAGGTGCAATTTTGAGGTCATTTTGTTTACAAATTTAGGCGAGCGCACGTTCGGAACACGACTAGGCTACCACGGTCTTCTGGTCTGTCGCAGGAACGGAAAAAGGACGGGGGCGCCATCTGGCAGTCGAAAAGACAAGCGGCGGGATTTGGGCAGGAGCGTGGGTGGAACAGCAGGAATCCTTTCTGAGCTCACCCAGACTAGACAATGCAGGAGGAGGACTAAAAAATCAACATTTCTTTGTTGTTAGTCAATAATAATAATAGCGAGGTAATAAATTGTTTACAGAATTATTACCTGCGGATAATCTTTGTATAATTAGTTACATATAATAATGATCATCATCTCGATAGGTATAAAGGAGAGGCTGTCAATAAGAAAACTTTGATTTTAAAGTCCTTGGCCCATTTCCTATAGTTATTATTATAATTTCATCTTTAAAATATTACCAGAGATATTACATAATTTTTAAAGTATATGAATGAATGATGAGTTTTGGCCCGATTTTCCTACTCTTGAAATAAATTATTAATCATGGGTTCCCATTAGTTTTTAGGTGACCAGGCGCATTTTCGAACCAATTTATATAAGTTTATGGAACTCGATCTTTAAATAATGGGAGGTCCAAGTTTGCTCTACTTCTATTTATTACTTGAAACAGTCTAGCCACGACCACCCACTCGCGCGCCGACTTATTAAAAGTGAATTCGGATTTGATGTCTAGTTAAAAAAGGTCAAAAATTTAAATTGGGACTTTCCGGACCCGAATTTCCTGCTTATTCCTGCTGGAATAAACTTATTACGTCTTGAAAAGTGAGTGGATGAAGGTTATTATTCGATAATAATTGAGTAATGGAATAAAATATTTATAATTCAGATGAAGTATACAGATGATTAATTTCAGGTCTGGCACATACGATTCGAGTTTCGAGTATGAGTCGATTATTGCGAAAATCGTGTAAAAATATTTGTTGCAAAGTAGAGAAATCAACTGTTGAAACTGTGTCGAAGAGAGTAGCGGTAGCATTCGAGACCACACGTCTTGAATTTATAATATAAAATAATATAAAGTAGCCGAGAGGTAAATATCAGACGTTCTGTATTTACAATTGGAATTAATAGACTTTAGCACAAAACAAACGGTAAAACCTAAACGAATAGCGTCTTGGACTTGGAATAGGTATGAAAGCATCACCGAAAATAACTGGAAATAATTATAAAAGCGATGCGGGTATTGGGAGGTACCTCTCTTGAACATACGTACGCGATTAATAAATAACAGAAACTTACCGAAAACTCCTTCATTTTTTTACTGTTGTTGTATTTGGGAGCGAAACATTTCTGTATATTCCCCATAATCGCCGAATTCTGATGGAAACATCACAAAATCACCCTAGAACGGCACCATTTGTGACGATAGCAAATTTTGCGGCAATTGAAATTCATCGATAACCGCTCGTTTCGCAACTAGTGAACTAATTTAAGAAAATAAATCACCATTTTTACTGATTAGTTCGTGAAGTGAAGTCGTGGTATTTATTGTGTGCGGTTCGAATTGGTACACAAATCGCGCGTGTAGTATTTTCGCCCGAGATGATCGACCAAAGTTGCGCCGGACACCTGCGCGAAATCATCTCGTTTTCAATTACATCATCGTCAGCAATGATGACGAGAAATTTTCAGGGATTTCTGACTGTGGAACCGGTGTTTCGGCACTGATACATTGCGATGGTTCTTAAGTGTTGTTTATTTTTTCATATCAGAGTATACTAATAGTTAAAAGTAAACATAGACTGACCATTACTCGAAAAAAGTCGTGATAATTTTATCGATAAAGGCAGCCCTACACGCCCAATATTCCGAATGAAATCTCATAAATTTATTGAACGTCAAGGGTCGGTCACTAATTAATTATCATTTATAACAAGTAGAGAAGACGAGGGAGAAATTTCAAGTGAAAATGAACGTTGCGTTATTTATATTGAGCAAGAAGAGGTGCCTTTATAAAATATAATATTTACATACACGTTATGAGATCTCTGGAAAAACCGTTGGAATAATATAATTACAAAAAGAAACCATACAAACAAAAAAAAATCGAAATAATAATAGTTATTATTAAAGAGGAATTAGGTCATTCATAATAAATTTAGCTATTAGAAAAATACATCAATCGACTATAAAAATTAATTATAATAATTAATGATAATAACCTAATAATGAAAAACAGAGAAAAATTATTTCAAGTACCTAGTGTATAAAGTATGTACAAAATAGTTGATAATACGTAATAATTATTAATTAAATATAATAATTAAAATAAAATGATCACCAACTTCGCCAAAATTTACTCCCTTACTCCATAAATTTGGTGCAAATTAAGTGTTGGTTATTACAATCAGATTATTTTATTAGGGCATCAGTAATAAACGGCCACACATCATATCGATATATCATGAAAATCACCAACCAAATTAAGATTCGTGTATGTACAAAGTAAATTTACATAATTTTGGTAAAAAAAAACACTTTTTTAGACAGTTCCCATACAGAACACATAAAACCTAGTAAATTTAAGTTAAAAAGAATAAGATGCGAACATAATAAACAACCACAATTATAATAATTTCCTAATATTGCGTTAATTTCGTTCAGGGCCTATTTAAGAGCGACTGGATAAATGTTTTTTAGAACTAGGCCACGGAAACAAGATGGCGGAACGAAAACTTGACGTAGTAACTGTCAAACTGACACTTGTCCGCCATTTTATTTTCATCGCTCTGTATAAGCCATAAAATTTTATCACATAAACATAAGATTATAAAATTGTCTGTATGAGAAATCTCACGATTTTTATGAAGGTATATTTACAAAATTAATTATTAGAAGAATAATCATACCGCCCACGTGATTCGAATTTTCCTCACTCAAAATTGAAATGTAAATGAATGAAAAGCTGTTAATATACTCGACAGTCTCTATATCTCATTGCACACATAATAATTCACACTGAATACACTACAGTACATACTATTTCTTTATGTAAAGTTGGCAATCTTGTTTTTTCTTCAGTATATTATAATAACATGGATTTGTGTTGTCATTATTCAATTAATAACATCATACGAAGGAATTTGTTCAATTGATCATGATAAC